>OY101450.1:6623456-7118316 GCA_956483635.1 Panzeria rudis | reverse complement strand
GTATTTATTTGTTTAGTGAGTCTAGCACAACAAGATTAAGATCTTATAAATTAAAGTGCTAGTGAGAATGCACAAGATTATAGATTCATATTTAGATCACATAAGTATAAATCAACAATTAATTACATATAAATTTGATTGTTATTTCTTCATACAAAATTATGAAGATTAAATAAAAAATTATAAAATAAAGTCAGCGATTAAGAATCAAAACCATTAATCAATAAATTAATTATACAATAAAAAACAAAATAAATAAATAAATTAAGGATTGAGTTATATATAATACACAAAGAAAACCAGTTGGTTGGAAACGGTTAAAATAATCAAATATTTCTTTCATAGACCGATATTTCATTGTTAATAAAGAAAATTTTCAACTCTAATAGATTAACTTTTGTCTTAATTGCAGAAATGTTGAAATAAAGGAATTTTGATTACTACAGTTATTGTATTAGTGAACCTAATAGATTATTATCTGAAAAAAGTTATTTAAAAATTTCGGTATAGACAATAATATATATTTCTAATATTCCTATTGAATAATGGTGCTCATAAAAGAAAAGTTGGTAGTGGATAGATGATTTAAGCTTCAACCGAATTTTCAGTTATGAAAATTAATTATCTATTTGATATTTTGAAAATGAAGGAATTGCGAAATAAAATTTAAAAATTTTTTAAGTATATTTGAAGTCATGGGAAATCATAATTAAAGAAGCAAGCGCTCCTCTCTCTTTTCGACTGATGTGTATGTCATAACTCCGTTCAAGATATGAAAGTTTTTGAGAGAATTTTTGGCTCATTATCATTTTAAATTGAGTGAAAGGCATAACATACGCGCGAACACACATACATATGTACATAATATATATCGTATTTTGCAGAAGAATGCACGTGTTAATGCGAAAAATTTCAAGAAGTTTATTTGAGGACCATAATGTACTGGTAAATTGTGTGTTTTGAAACCAATATTTTCCAACAGTGAATAGATGTAACTGTTTTTACAAAGCTTAGATATCGCTTGGTAGATGCTTTTTTGATCGATGTATCTTCCCTAACTAACTAAAACTAACAACAAATTTAAAACGGTAAGGTTCTCAATATAGTCTGTCTTAAGAATGACTTCTTTATATGAATTTTAAACTTTTTAGATGCGATACCGTAGATGCAATGTGTCCTATCCGATTCATTTAGTTTGGAAATGAAAATACGGCTTAAAATGGCTGCTGTAATGTGCTACGGAAGCTTAAGAGAAATCACTTGGTCCTGAATTTTATAATGTTTTTTACGTATGAATATGTATTGGTGTTTTTGTTTGTAACACTAAGGTTTTTGAATTTGATAAAATAAATTACGAATATTATAAAATAAAAAAAATTTAAATTTCATTCACAGTAGAAATTTTTTAGAAATGATTCTTTTTGTTATATTTAGTTCATTCTATCGAATCTATTCAGCATTTACAATCGAATTTCATGATAGTACATGTAACAGCCAAATTCGATTGGCTACAAATTCGGTTGCCACAATGAACTTGTTCTCTCTGTGTAGTTAACCAAAATACGTTAGAAGCTCATTTCTAAACCGGTTTGCGTTGTTAATAGTTTGAATTAGGGTTGGTAGCTGGTTCCAAAGACTAGTGCTATAAATACAAAATTGTCGCTGTAAAAAAGCACTTTTATACTTTTGCTGAATTAATCTTCTTCCTCGCACAGATCTTCCAAATCTTAAGACATTAAAAAGATAATTCGGATGCTGTGTAATTATTATTCTATGTAGGAAGAAAAGACTCTTAAATTTTAGGACATTTTCAAAGCTCATCTGGTTAATTTGATACGAAAAGAGGGAAATTGATTCACGTCTTCCTTTGTTGCAAATATATCTTGCTATATTATTGTAAGCAACTTTAAGTTTATGGAAGTCACTGCTAGAGTAGTTTGCATATATTTCGCAGCCATATAGTAGAACAGGTAAGAGGTACGTCTTAGCGAGCAGAGTACGTATATCAAGAGGCGTTGAATGCTTGACGGCCCAAAGGCACCTTAGCATTCCGTATAGCCGACCAACTACAGTCGCTATATGGTTAGACCAGGATAGCTTAGTGTTGAATACAACCCCAAGGTTCTTGCAGGAACTTGCGAACTCAATAATATCATTATTTATTTTTATTTGAATGTCATCATTTGCAGTTCTATTTTTATTATTTAGAAAAATACACTTTGATTTAGAAGGATTGATGCAAAGTCCATTGTTCACAGCCCATTTATTGACCTTCGCTAAATCGCTGTTAATGTTATCCACACATGATTGAATATCATTTGCATTATTACTATTATAAATCTGCACATCATCGGCATACATTTGTATCTTGCAGTGTTCTATCGCATCAGGTGAATCACTAATGTACAAACAGAATAATAGAGGCCCAAGTATTGATCCTTGTGGAACACCTCTATTTACATTAAGAAATACTGAAAATTTGCCGTTTAATTCGACTGCTTGAGAACGTCCAGTGATATAGTTGTCCTGAAGTTTGCAGGCTATAGATGAAAAATAAAAAAACTTCTCTAGTTTCTTCGTTAAAATTGGATGGTCGACGGTGTCGAAGGCCTTGCTATGATCCAACAGTATTAAGAAAGATACTTTACTCTTGTCCAAATTTGCTCTCAGATTTTCTTTCACGTCCGTAAGAGCAGTGATACAGCTTCTCCCCTTTACAAAGCCAGATTGTCTATCAGATAAAAGATTTTGTTGCTTGAGATACTCATTAATTTGTTTACTCTTTATATATAATCCATAACTTTAGATAGGAAAGGAAGAATAGCAATAATCATTATTTTGCTTAGGAATGGGAATAATTTTTGACTGTTTCCATCTATCAGGAAAAAGAGACTTCGTGAGTATTGTGTTAAATAAATGAGTTATATGTTGCAACAGTTTTGGCATAAGAACTCCTAAAAAAGTGGGGCTTATTCCATCGATACCAATAGCCTTCGATTTAATAGCAGAGAAACTTAACACGACTTTGCATTGACTTACGCAACGAAAACTGAATGTGTTTTTAGTGGGAACCGAACACAAACTATCATATAAGTTGTGTGATGGTTGAGGGATACTGATATTTATAAATTTATGATTCAAATCATTAACATCAACGTCAATTTCTTGAGAGGAGACGATTTTCTGTCCTATTCCGAGTTTTCGAAATTCTTTCCATTTTGACTTGCTATCAATCGCTAAGGTAAATTTTCTTTGGTAGTATATTCTTTTTGACTCTTTGATAATTTTAACAACTTCTCTTCTACATGATTGAAATTGATTTTGAAGCTCTGGAGTTTTAAATCTTTTCCATCTGAAGTGAGCATAATTACGTTTCCTGATTAGGGTTTCAATGCTTGAGTCGAACCAGGGTTCTTGATTCACATTTATACATTTGGTTTTTAAAGGAGCACATGTGCCAAATAATGTATTTATGTTATCCTGAAGAAAGCACAGCGGACCATTAACGTCATCAATAGTATAAATCTGGTCCCAGTAAATGTTTTCAAAAAGTAGATTCAACAGATTATAATCTAAGTTATAGACATCCGGTATGTGTAATACATGGGTTGTTTTGGTACACAGATATCATATGTCACGAATAGTAAGTCATGATTTGAAAAAAACAGACGCTGAAATTTGGTCGTATAGTAAAACTTTTGAAAAATTTTTTACAAATACTAAGTCAATGAGACTATATTAAATAAAAAAAATTTAGGTTAGGTTAATAATTTTTTTTTAAATCAATTTGAAACAATAATAATTTTAGATCAGTAGCAGGAAATTTTCGCTGGTAATGCCAAGTTTTTCGGCTGTTTATTGGCTGTTTACATTTACAATACATTTACACAACACAAATATCAAAATAAACAACAACAACTCACAAAAGCGTGTACGACTGTGCATTGTAGCTATGAACAATGCAAATACACACCAAAATACTTAAACAGAAATTATTTCTCATAAATTTATAGTGATTTCCAATCAAAATTGCGACATGTTGATTTTACATTGGATTTTTTTTCTGTGTGTACATACATATAATATACTTGTTTCGAAACCATAAATAATATGTATATCAAAATAGTATATTGTGATTAATAATATAGTCAATTACATGCTTCCACAACAGTCCTGACTAAAAGTTATTTTGATATCATGATTTTATGGTCATTTATGGCAACAATTTCCGTATTGCTTCTCATCCTTTTTTTCTTCCTTTCCTTGTTTATTGATCGATAATTTGCGCTACTACTTGAGTAGAACTTAATTAAATTTTATTGCATTATCTTAGGCATTTATTAGAGAGAGGCGTGCGCGTTGGTAAAGTTTTATATTCAAATGTTTTTTTTTGTCATCCAAAATAGCTACTCAATGTGTGATATGTTAGTGCCATTGCCAGTGTAAGTTGGTGTTAAAAATGTTGCCGTCATTGTTGATGTAAATAATTGTTGACAGTGTCATTGTTATGGCAGTGGTTATCAACTATAAACCACACACAAACTTTTTATGGAACTTGTGAAATGTTATTGCATGTAGTAAAGGTTGAGAAATTGAGAAGTTTTGCAGAAAGTAAAATAGGTATAATAATACATTCACAGCATGATACTTTGTGTGCATAAAGTTTTGGTTGGCTTGTGACTACTCTAAAGGAATCCAGGGGCCAAGTGTCTCCAAGTCATCACTTTTGTCGACAAGTTTGGTGACATTGTCAACGAATCATCTACACTTTTTATATTGGCTTTAACGAAAAGAACACGATTTCTTATTTTCTCTTTATGTTGAGTTGAAAATATATGTGGCTGGACGCAAAACTAAAAGTTTTCACAATAAATCACATGTAATTGCCTTACCTAGCAAAAAGTTTCATATGTGTTGACTAGCATCATTAAAATGCACTAGTAAATATTTGGTTGCAATGTCTCAATGTAGTCCCATAAGAACCACCCAGTTTATAGTAGGTCAATAGTTCCGAGATCACTGGTAGAATCTCAATGACAAGCACATGCTAAATGTCTATAGCACAGAACATTGCCTGTGGTTTAATTAGTCAGTAGTACTGGGGACAAAATCAATAGTGAATTAGTACAGTTTTATAGACATATCATTCAGGGTACTTTTACTTTATGCTTGTATGGGCCTAAGTTGGTGCATATAAATTGTGTATGCAACTGCTTTAAGGTAAACAAAATGTAGATAAATTTAGTATATAATTGAAATAGCCAGAGGTAAAAATAACATTGCAAGCTGAGCTGCCTTGAAGTATCTCTTAATAAATTTTAACTTGAGCGAAATCATTGTAAAGTTTTGGCACTATTTTTTCTGTCATTATATTTGCGAAATCGTAAAAATATAATATTTGGCTTTCTTCAAGTTTCATACCCCAACTACATGGGTATTTAAAAAAAATATATTATAAAAAATTGCAGGCCAATCAGTTAAGATTAAGGCGTGTCGCAAGGCCACAGAAGTTTGAACTAATTTTCCTTTTCTGTTTTGCATGTCTATATAGTATATAGTATTTACAAAAAATAAATAATCAGAAGGTGAAATTTTATGCTTATCATATTAAAAAAAAACCAATAGGATACTCATATTTATTTCGTCATAAAATCTGGTTAAATAGCTGATGTTTCATGAATACTACTATCAACGATCACGTGGTAAAAGTGAACAAAGGACACTGATGATGACAGTGTAGCGGCTGTCGAAATTACTAGTACTTATCCGTTCTGCTAGTCTGATTAGCTATTCTAATATTCTACTCTTAAAATAATTTTAATTTACATTAATTCTTTTATTGAACTTAAGATGAATAATAATCAGATATCCAGATTATTGAGTTTATGCCTATGCGGCCTTCTCTGGTGCGTATACTAAGTAATCGCGATAACTTAGGCCAAATTTGCGTAAGAAGTTGAAGTTATCTTTATTTTATTTTCTTTACATCTCATGGTATCCAACACAAGCTGTAAACACTAATAACCCCCATATTCATAAATGATTAGTAAATTTAATGCATGCATTAAAACCGGTTTTCCCATACAAAATTCGTACATTAAGCCAACATTAACTTTAATAAATTTTTATAAATATGGGGCAAAACAAAACTGCTTAAAGAAAGAGTAATTTTTTTTATTATTTTCTTAGTTAACCATTTGTACGCAACCTTTAAAATTTCAACCTTTAAAATGGTTAGTGATTTGGAAGTTTTTCAGTGTAAATAACAAAATAAAAAAAAAACAGCATCATCATTTTGCCCTTGTTACACTCAATTAGGAAACGATCGAGGAATAATTATTTTTTCTGTATATTATTCGTTTAATTGCCAAAACTCTTTCCATTTTCAATATGTTGAAACCGTATTCCCTTGCTTGCTTGAAATTCAAAATAGCATCATTATATAAAAAAGGCTGTTCAAATGTTACTCAAAAGAAAATAGATAACAATAAAAACAAGCAAAATTTGTTAATTAAAAAGTAATCTAGTTTTTTTCGAAAATTTTCCATTTGAGTAACTTTAAAAACAAACTAGTTTTGCACATTTTTAACAATGAAAGAAAATTACAAACACAAATACATGATCGAACATGTCATAAAATATATATACCTACAACATGCAGTACTAAAGAATTGTCTAATTTCTATGAAATTTCAGTTCTACTCACATCTCTGCAAATCTTTTCACAAGCATCTACTTCATGTCTCTACATATTCTTTTGTTAGCTGTCCAGCTATTATTGTTCAAGATTTGTTTAAAACAACATCAGCAAGGGATAATTATACATTTGAAATCAGTTTGAAGCCTTCTAGTTTGTAGTTTTTCTAGTCAAGAGTGTAATTTCTTTTTTAGTTCACATTTGTAGTATATGTGCCTGATTTTATGGTCTATACGGTATTTCCATTTTTAGCTTCTATGTATTAAAAATTTGGGCTCTTAATCGAAATTCAATTCGGGTGCTTAGTGATAATTAAATTTTAAGCTTTATTCGAATTAATTCCTGGTTAAGGTTAATGTGGTCAGTTGATTAGATATTGAATAAGATATTTCAAAACATTAATACAGAATTTCGATAGCTTTCAATATTGCCTGTTGTTTATGTTATAAGTACTAAAAAAGTTTATGCATACATGTAATGCACTCAGAAACACGCAAAATGTTGTATATGCAAAGTTAGCTGAAAATGTAATTTAAAAGAAATTAATATTCACTTTAAGCCGGTAGTGTAGTGGATAGAGTAGTGAACTATTAACCGGGAGGTCACATGTTCAATTTCAGCCAACACCATGTGTATGAGTGTTTTTTTTTTGTTAATGTTAAATATGTACATAAAAATGCCACACTTACAAATATACTCAAAAAAAATAAAATTTTTTAAGCGAAAGAATCTAAGAGTAAGTTTATGTTAACTTTGTGCTGCTGGTTTCCATACTATGCTTTAGTCGGCCCATCCGTTATACAATATTATTGTACATATTATTTTCGTTTCGACCTATACTATACAATAAATGGCACAATACTTTCAAACTAAATATTGCCCAATTTTTCTGACAGTAAAAAAGTAAACATAACACTGAACAAGGTTGCCATACGTTACACAATTTTCTTGATTGTACAATAAAAATCAAAAGTCTTTTGATTTTTGCCAATATAATATGCCACCTTCGAATATGGCATACACATTGGCGATATTATTGTACAATTCGAAATATTGCACAATTCTATTGCAAGTAGGTGGGCCGCTTTAGCCGATAGGTAGGTGAATTGGATTTCAAACCTAAAGGAGCTTTGTACGATTCCCAATGCAAATTAAAATTACAAACAGTAAGCAAAAATATAAAACTAATTAAATAATAATTAAAGATACGAAATACGAAGCTTTTAACATGTGGTCAGTTCATTTAAAAATAATGCAAAAGTCATTTGATTTTACGGAAGTGGGTTTGATTATTTAACAGTAAAAATAACAGCAACAAGGGAAACATCTTTTATTTTTACGGAAGTTGTGATTAGTGTCTGTGATCATTTTTTACGGTTTCAAGTCCGTTAATTTCTTAACATTTAAAATGAAATAAAATTTTTGTTAAGTTTAAATGAAAAATAAGTAGAGCGGGTTTCATTTTATATAACAATTTCAGTTAATATTACATACAGAATATTTTAAGTGTATATATTTTAAGTATATTACAAAAAATTCACTACGGTTTTGCCTTCGATATAACTAAAATTGTAAAAGACAAATACAATATTTTTTAGTCATATTTGTTGCTAATTACAAATAAATAATATAGACATGACTATAATAATAATCTAACGACAACTTTTTTCACACTGTAAGAGATATGCACAAACTAACAACTGAGAAAATTTCTCGAGCATGGCAATGTTTTTACAACAAATTGTGTGTCAAAACAATATGTTGTAAACCAAAAAGGACAAACAAAAATTATTAATGGACGTAAGTTGAACAGTTGCTATATACAGGCAACTGTTTTCTCGTTGTTTCTTCCTTATGCATTCATAATAACATTATTTTTAAGTGTCTGTGCTTGTGTACCCATAAATAAATTTTTTCATGGTTTGATAACCTTATCTAATGCCTGTAGAATAAATAACTAAAAATATAAGAATATATATAAATATTTTTATCTCCTTATCAGAATACATTTTCGAGTTCTGTTACGATACAATGAATATCCTTTCAAACAAGTTTCCTTTACAAACACTGTTCAATTTATATTTGCAAACTAAAATTGTTTAAGCTGGTCATTGGTGGTTGTATAGTAACATACTTAAAATGCTTTGTAATATCCAACTTAATAGTTCTATTAAATAATTGGAAATATTATAATTAAAATATTTTCTTGCATTCTCTTTCTGTTTTACTTTGCTTTACAATTCTTATCTTGGTTTTAGGCAACATATAAAATATTCATAGAATATTCGGGAAAATGGAAATCATTAAATAGTTTTTACATACAAATTAAAATTATTTTGAAACAGTTATGTTTGTAAAAAGAGCAGCGACATGAAAACTATTTAAGGGATTTATGTATAATATCACAGCTTTAATTTATTTTTCTTTGTAAAGCTTATGCCGTTTTCTTTTCTACAACAAAAAATTTAGATTTTTTTTGCATTTTTTTGGAATAGTTTAACCCTCTATCTATTTGCTGTATGGGGCTTTTAGTCCTTTTCTTAAAAAAGAGGCAAACAACTTCTTTGCAGGGGCAACATAAATGTTCTTCGTGATGTTTTACATAAATTTTCTAAATACATCTTATAGCTAAAGCGTGGGGCTGGCTTACAAGATTTCCCATACCAAATTCTAATTGTGCATAAGTACGAAATCAACCCTTAAGCACATTTTAATTGTGTTTTCTTTTCTATAAAAAAAATGCTACATTTCCATGTAAAAACTGCAACTTGGTGCTCGTTTCTTAAAAATTTTTTTCTCTCTAAAATGGTGGTATGTTTTATTCTAAAAAAAAAAATACACTCACTTATGGTGGAAGGCATTGTTGCGCTTTATATCCCGTATAAATCTACAGTGCTGTTAGTGGCCTGTAATATGGTGGCATTTGTTTATAAATCGTGCTGCCAGATGAAGTTGGGACAAAATCGCCTCGAACTTGAATGTAAAAAAATAAGCTTTTAGAGATAATTGTTCTACTCTTTTATAGAACTATTATGAGAAAACATTATATTGTTAATTCTAAATTGTCAGTCATATAAAATCTTACTGAATTCGGTGTTATAAAACTTTTCTCAAAAAAAGTCTTCAAATAAAAAAAAATCGTTAAACCTTCGGGTCGAAAAATCGGCAAAATGGCAGCTGTATATTTATGTTTACATATTTCATGAGAATAAACTAAAGAAATTTTAAAACTTTTTTAAAGGAAAAAGTTAAAAGTATTGATAATGCATTACATGTGCAGAAATTACAATAAATCAATTATTATACTCATCCTCGCCATCTGATGAGGAAGAAATGTTAAACTTATATGTCTGAATAACAAACGTAACTGTCTGGTGTTAGGAACGGGGCAATCCACTTTTTCACAACTTGTGTTTTGTTCTCGTCAAAAAATAAATAGCATTATTGCAGGGTTGGCAATACATATTATACATACACATTTCAAAAACGTGATATTTTTTATATAGAAAAGAAAACACCATAAGAGTTACGTGATTTCTGGTGTTCAAGTTGAAGCTGCAACTTCAGTGTTTTTAATCTATAGTAGAATTTTATGGCAAAGACTTTTGTGGAAAATTTTGATGAAATAATGTTTTTTGATGATTTTATAAAATAAATTCAGTAAAGTGCGACTTTGACTAGCACACGAAGGGTTCCGTACGAATACCGTATACATACGTACGTTAATCCATTTTTTTTTTTTGTTTCAGGAGTTTTTATTTATTTATTTTTTTTTTTTACTTTTTAATTTTTATGTAAGTTTTTTCATTTTGGCGAATTTTTTAAGTTTTGGCGATTTTTGTTAAATTTGGCGTTTTACTTCGTTTTGCCATTTTTTACGATATTTTTATTTCTGGTTCTTTTTTTAGTTTTAGTGACTTTTTTCGTTTAAGGCGATTTTTTTGTGCGATTTTTTGCATTTTTTTTTTATTTTGGCAATTTTTACGGTTTCTAGTGATATTTGTTAGCTTTGACGACTTTTTATCATTTCGGCGATTTCTTATGAGATTTTTATATCTTTTATATATATAACGATTTTTTTTCGTTTTTAGGCGATTTTTTTTTGATTTTTTAGTATTAGCTACCATATATCACATACAAATTTAATACAATATTAACTCAATGTGTCTTTCCGTCAAAATGGAAATACGCTAATATAGTTCCTGTCCCTAAAGCAGGTAATGATTACACTAGTTCGCAAATTTTCAACTTTTTGCGATCACCTCAAAAATGAAATGTTTTCTAATAGCCCATTCAGACTGCAGCAAAATTAAGATTTACTTGATTTCGGCTGAAACCAAAACGAAATTAAGTAATTTCCCATACGTTATGTCGTATCCTAAATTAAGTTATTTTCGTTCATTTCGGCGAAATCAATTTGAAATTACAATTCACATCCCTGTTTAGTTTTAAAGTTTCTTTTTTATAACAACATATTTACAACCGTGAGGAACAAACAAAAATAGTTGACAAACGTTTTATTTATAAATATAATATTTATTTCAAAAACTTTTAAAATTGTTTTAAATAATATAAAAAGAAATTGTTCTAGTCAATCAAGTGTAAGTCTCAAACAAAATACATCATATTCTACAATTACCAACTGGAAAATATCAACTGAAATTACGACAAATGCCATTTATAACAGTGTGAACATCTTTGATTTGGTAAGTAATTTCGGTTCGAAATAAAGAACTTTTGGTGCAGTTTGAATTGGCTATAAGGTAATTTGGAGTCACTGAACACAAATATGACATTCATATATTTCTCTTAAGAACCGTTTTCGAGATATTCGTAAAAAACATGTTTTTTGGCAGTTTAAAGGGCTATTTCAAAAATCTAGAATACTATTTACTTGAATTGAGAAAATTCGGCATTGTTGCATAGATATGCTTTTCCTCTTTCAGTCCATATTCAAAATGTTACAATGAGTTACAGGTCTTTAGATTTAAAAAAAAAAACTTTGTTTTTAACACTTTTTTTAACATCTACTATTTTAAGTCGTTCCAGTAAGGCAAAATAAATTCTTTAAAGTTTATTTTAGACCCACATCTTAAAGAAAATTTTGTTCCAAATATAGCAAGCTTCAAATTAGTTATATCGGACTAAATATGAGAAAGTTACAACATATTTAGTGAACACATCAAATTTTTAATTTGCATTCGTTGTTCTTCAGGTCAGTACGAGTTTTTGCTTCCATTCCATTACTTTTACTCGTTTGAAAAAAAAGGGCGACATATCGCATATCAAAGTTACCAAAATTATGTGTAGTTTTCAACACTGTATTCAGATTTTTATAATTAAAATTTTTATGAAAGACTTACGGCAAAACAAATGGAAAAATGGTGCTATGTGGTGTTTCGTGCATATTAAATTTTTTCTCAATTCTATAAAATCGTTCATTATTGATATTTTCCAATTGTATAGAAATTTATCTGAAAACTATGATTTGTTTCTCACAACTATTAGAATTCCTAAGAAAGTTCCAATAAATCTAAAAAGGGTGCATGCCCACCAAAAATTGTAAATTCGATTAAGTTGTTTTTCTAAAATCATGTCTGTGAAGACACCTTTTTATTATTTGATCCTTGAGAAAAAATTTTATAGAGAACACAATTATCGTGCTTTTTTGAGCAAAAATTTTCTTAAATTCAAAATATTTCAATTTTCAAATTAAAGATTATATATTTTCCTACTCTGAAAGAGTACTTCCATTAACTTTTTTTTAACTATTCGAAATTTTGTCATGTAAGTAACAAAGAAATAATTGTGACAATCGGTTGGATCCGATATCTTAAAAATACTGGACCAAGAATTTGAAAAATTTAGAAATTTTAATATTAAATTGAGTGTACCTCACTAACTATACAATATATTTGTTTTACCAAAGACTTTTTTAGAACTTTACAAGGTATATAAGGACACAGAAAATTTTTGGAATCGAGTGAGAAACAGACAAGTGTTGAAAAATTTTACATGACCAAAGTGCACTACTTTGCACTTCCTTTGCATCTTCCTAAATTAAATGAGAACACTCCTTTGATATCTCCTTTTAAAATTTTATACTGATCGAACTAAAGAGTTAGAAATGGTTGATATATTTCCAAAATATTTAATTCTCCCCCACTGTCATTTTTCTTATACTCCTACTCCGTACAAAATTTTTTTTAATTAAAATTCAAAATCGGATGTTTCCACTAAATCTATTGCAACTTTCTAAATTTTTGCCCGATGTTAACAATTTTACTTTTTGTACGTTGGGAGCAAACTTTTATTTAAGATATGGGTCAAAACAAATATGAAACATTTTTTGTTTGCTTTAATGGAGCATTTCAAAATGGTGAATTTTGAAAAACCGCAAAAAATTTTATTTTTTTCAAATGTAAAGGCTTGTAAAATTCAGTGAATTTTTATCTGATGAACACAGTATAAATATGAACTGAAAGAGGAAAAACATATCTATGCAACAATGCCAAACTTGATCAATTCAAGTAAACAGTACTCAAGATTTTTGGGAATATCTTTACAAACTGCACAAAAACTAGTTTTTCGCGAATATCTCGAAAACGGTTCTTAAGAAAAATAAATTAATACTATATTCGTGTTCAGCAGCCCCAATTTAGCTTAAAAAACATCAAATTTTTAAGGTGCATTTTTTTGTAAACCAGTGTGGTCGGCCGATTGCGATACTGCCTTACTTGTCTAAAGTATTTGAAAAATTGCTACATCAGCAAATATAACATTTGTTAATGACAACAATTTTCTCACTAACACACAATCGGGCCTTCGACCAAACCGTAGTTGCACGACTGCCCTGTTAGAAGGTGTCTGAGGAAATACGTGGAAATGTCGATCTTGGAAATATTGCATGTTTGGTACTTTTAAACCATTCGAAGGCGTTTGATATGGTAAATCACAGTATACTTTGTATGAAGTTGAAGACCATGTTTAATTTTTCGCATACCTCTACGCGTCTCTTATCGTCGTACTTGAAAGATCGTATCCAAAGGTGTGCCGCAAGGCTCTATTCTTGCCCCTTTACTGTTTACTATTTACATTAATGATCTAGTTAAACAACTTTCAGTCAGTAAAGCACAATTATATGCTGATGATGTACAAATGTATATTAGCACAAAAAAATCGGATATTGATGATTGTATACACAAACTCAATCAAGACCTCAAAAGTGTTCATACCTGGGCAACAGCAAATGGTCTTTGACTAAGCCCCACTAAATGTAAATGCTTGGTAATAACTCCAAAATCAATGAAACTGGCTATTGAGTCCCAGATTAAGCTAAACAAGTAACATATAGAAATTGTGACATCAACAAAAAAAAACTTGGTATTATATTCAACAATACGTTGACTTGGTCGGATCATATAAACTTTGCTTCAGGCAAAACATACTCGATGCTAAGAAATCTGTGGAAAACGCAATATTTTATACCATTTAGAATACGCCTTCTACTCGCTAAAGGTGGAGGTACATACCACGCGTTACGCGGCAACGCTTTTCTTACTTTTCGAACTTTTAACGACTTAAGAATGGCAAGTTACACACCACGCTTTTGATGCTCTTCTGCTTATACAATTTCAAGCCTTTGCCGGCTATATTTTGTGTTGCCCTTAAGTTTTATTTTTCTTTATACATTTAGTGCAGTTTTCATCCATTTTTTAATAAAAAAATTAGTTTCTAATAATTTATTTCCATTAAACAAATATTTTAGCATATGAATCTGGCAGCACTACCCGTTCTTTTTTTATACGACGCGTGAAAGTTGAAGAATTTTCAACTTTTTGCGAGTTACGCCCGTCGCAAACTTCGCTTTGTATCTTGCCTTATGGAAACACACTATTTCAACTTTTTTGACAGAAGTCTGTAACGCATTAGCGTATTTAACGCATGCTATGTACCTTCACCTTAAGTCATATCTGATACCTACATTGTTGTATGGATGCGAAATCTTTGCTTCTTGCGATGCCTCTAGCCTACGTAAATTAAATGTGGCATTTAATTCTGTAGTGAGATATGTCTTCGGCCTATCAAAGTATGATCGCATATCAGCACATGCGAAAACAATATATGGAGTACCATTTGGGGACCTGCTCAAAATGCGAAGCTTGTTACTATTGCACAAAATTATACACACGTGTGAACTCAATTATCTCTTTGGGAGAATATCGTTTACACGTTCCCGAAGATCCAATGATTTAATTCAATTTAGGCACCGGACTTTTGTATCCGAGTGGCAATTCTTTATACATTCTATTCGCCTTTGGAATTCATTGCCAAGCTATGTAAACATATTAAGAAATTCTTTACATTTTCAAAGGACCCTTTTAACGTATTATTCTTAAGTAAAAAAAAAACGTTTTGAAATTAGTTTATATATTATTATTATCAAAATTATATATTCATGTATACAAATTTTAATTGTTAACACATACCTTGTCCTGTACTACAATTATAAGACTCATAGTCTTGCTGTACAGGATGTCAAATAAATAAATAAACCTAAAACCTAAACCTATTTCAATTAAGCAATTTTCGTGCTTGTTTTCCTTCAAGCACTTTTACATTTTTGCGATTTTTTAGTATTGGCATTTTTTAGTTTTGGGATTTTTATTAGTTTTAGAGTTTTTTGCGACCTTTTTCGTTTTGGCGATTTCCTTGCATTACTTATTGGGATAACCTTTAATAATACAGCACAACAAAATTTAAGTTTTTTGTGTTGTTTAAATGAAAATAGCTGATCCGTGTATACTTTTATCTCCCGATTACGATTCTGGAGAAAAGAGCCTGTGAAAGACAGACAGACGGACGCACAGTGTAGCGAAAACAAAACGAACCATGCAACGAAGAGTAAGAGGGATAAAATCTTCCACAAAATTGCTCTACTGGTGCTTTTCATAAAAAATCTCAGCATTTATTATACCTTAAGCGTAAATATTATAAGATTTTCTATGCCCAGTGCTAATTGTAAATAATTACGAAATTAACTCTTAACCACATTTTAAGTTTTGAATGACTTGTGGAGTTCAAGTTGAGTCTGGGCTTGAGAGTTTTTGAAAAAAGAAATACGCCTTAACTTATACGAGTGAGTATTGCTTTTTAAACCAAATATTTACTACTTTGTTGTCCACCAATGTATCCACTAAATAAATATTCATATCTTTTAAATGTTGTTAGTTAATCGTTTACTGCATTCAAAACACATACACATATACAAAAGTTATTTTAAAGCATTTTTCTACAAGTTTTCGAGATCTCTTTATCATTCTTCACACACCATTAGATAGATAGTAATATTGTTATAGTTGGTATGCTTTACTTGTAGTGGTAGTGGAGTGTATCTGTGTGTATGATTGTGGTTATCTAGCTAACGTATCTAAAATATAGAAATGTTTATAAAAAGTCTTGCGGCTCCTTGTTCCATTATTTCTTGTCGTATGCTTGATAAAGGATTTGCTTAAAGTCTGTCAAGATTAAGAAGAATTTGATAAGATAAGTAAAGAAAGCCTAAAAATGTTTGTTGAGTATATTAGAAATGTTTTTTCATTTGAATTGCTTTGCATTTGAAAATTAGAAAAAATGTTAAATAATAAAAAAAATAAATTAGCAGAAATTAAAACGTTATAGAGGAAAACTAAAGCGAGACGAAAAACTGTATGCGGAATATAAGCAAAACGAAAGGAGAATGTAAAGGGAATTACTCTATAAACAGCTTATTTCATTTATTAATTATTTGGCTTTGATTTATTTTTTCTAAATCGTTAAAAGTACATGAAATAATGTAGAAATCATACTATTCTTAAGTGAGGTAACGAATGACAAAAATATTATGCTCCAACAAAAAAAAGCAACCTAAAATACCAGTATTTGTCCGTTATTTTTTCACAATCTGCAGCAAATTGGTCATTAATTTAATATTTCAAAATAATAAAGTTCATATTTCAATATTTTTTCTTTTGAGTTCCGGACTTTTATATGAGAGGACCCATAACTTTTATATGACTTATTGACACACAGTGAACAGGTATCAGATTTAAACTTAAGGTACTTGTCCTCTTATGGTTACTTTAATACAATTCAAAGTATTGTACTTTAAACAAAATTCTGTTTGTACCGCACAGTGGACCAAATCCGAAAAAAAAGAAATTTACGAAAGAAGCAGTCAATACAATCAACATATACTCTTAGTCATTTTTCAAACGGTAAAAAAATCGCATTAATGTAGCTGCAGTCTTTACTGGGTCGTATGATTAATAAATAATCAACTATAAAGCATACGCAGCAGGGTGACCAAAAAAAATTTTTATTTCTTTTTTTCACTTTATGCTGCATTTACATTGTCTAGATTTCGAGACAATTTGATTTGAAATCTTTAACAATATCTGTATCGTTTACATTTACATTTTCCAAGATTTCGTATCCAATACAAAAGCCTTTGACTGAAATTTATATTAAACTGTAACCCAAAAAGTGCCGGCTCAACTAATTCACACATATTTTATTAAAATTTGTTGTATTCTTGTAACTAATTTACTCAATTTTTATATAAAAATTTTTTACAGGGTGTAGAAAATAAATAAAACACTAGATTTTGAGTAGTTTTCGTCCAAATCTACTGACAAAGTACATTTCGTTTTGTATGGGAAATCTACTAAAAACCAACTAGATTTAGCTTGAAATCACGAAAGTACTAAATTTCGAGACAATATAAATGCCCTATTATACTTTGAAAAATGGGTTGGTAGATATCTCGAAAAATTCTCTCCAAGTATGAGCTCTTTTTATAGGAAGGTCCTCCGCCTCGTACGTTTTTATTTTTTCATTATTATTAGAAAGAAAAATTCATATCTCTGTATTTACTATTTGGAAAAAAATATCTCGTCTCATATTTTTGTAAGAAATTTAATTCTCTAAAAAAAAAGTCTCCAAAAAATTTGTTTGTAAAACTCACCTCTTAAAAGTTAAAAAAGATTGAAGATTGACTATTTTCAGGCAGATTTCTTTTTTTATGCATTTTATAACCCGTTAACAAAAATCAGAATTTTATAGGAAATTTACTGCTCTACAAAAATGCTCTGATATGATTAGTCGATTAAATTAACCGTTTAAGAGATATTCATCGTCAAACTTGAATGCACACTAATTTTAATTTGAAAATTTTCAATTTAATTTATCAATTTCGGGAAAATTCGTACAAACTGAAATTATTAAAAAATCACATTCAACAAAACCACCTAACAAGTGGTGATAAGTAAAATACACGTGAGCACTGACAATGGAAGTGTAGCGGCTTCCGAAAGTGGCACTACTCTCTTCTGCTGTGTACGTTGAAAAATCAAGTTTATGTTAACTTTTCCCTTGTTCCTTGGAATATTAATCATGACCAATTCCTTCTGAATATAACGTAACGAACCTTAGCCTAATAATAAATTTGGATTCACAAAGCAAATACGTTCGAAATAATCATATTAGAAAACTTCTTTAGCATGATTAAGCATAATAACAGATTATAAATAAATGTAAATAAGATTCTTGTTTATGTAATACTATGCATTTCGTGTTAAAAATGACAAACAAAAATACTATAAAATGCATGCAGTTGATTTTCCCCATTAACAAACTAGGATTTTTTTTAAAAGCCAGATTAAATTTATAATGGTTTTAGAATATTAACATTTGCTTCTCTTATTTCACATATCAAATATATGATAAATATTAGAAACTATATATTTTTTAATTATTGGTGTCCGGAGTCATGTGTGTTGAGTGTTACGAGTTTTTAGTACGCTTCATTACTCCGTTTAATTATTAAAATTGCATTATCGCTAAACTAATAGTGAAGGTTTGTATTTCTAAATATTTAAGAACTTTGTGAACTTTTTTAAATAGTACTCTATTGCAAAACGTTTCATCAATCAATCATCGTTTGCATCCAAATAAATTGTGTTGAGTTTAATGAGATTTTTTTTTTTTGTTTACTTTAATTGAAATATTTTTGTGAATAACTAAGGAGCTTCTGTTGAAATGCATCGAAGATTGTACATCTGAATTGTATTGAATTCAAAATATAGTGTTGTTCTAAGAAAAAACTGAATTCATGTAAAAATGAATTGAGCGTTAAGTAAACAAATTTTTTTAATATAATATATCTCTAAATTTTAGGACATTAAAAAAGTTAACAGCAGCTGAAAGGCAGAAACGATATGAAAAACATTATCTGTTTACCACTTTTTGATTTTCTATGCAAAAATTTTGGTTCTACCGCACTGTACGCTGTTATATATTCGCAGAATGCACTAGGTAGTTTATATTTTGCTACAAATAATAATTTGAAATTGACATAACTTTTGACATTTTTGGTCGATTTTATTAAAATTAGTCTAATTTCAAAGGAGAGGTAGACTTATTTTTTGCTCATGCATAATTTTTTGTGAATAATTATTTTAACAGATCCAAATATTTTATTTCTCCATGTGAACCCAAGTCAAAAAAGTGGTCATAATTTTTAATTTTGTCCTGCGATTATTATAATTTTTTGTTTTTAGGGAATAGGTGTAAAGTGCTTAAACCCTATACTCAGTTACTGTGGTGTATTTTTTTCGCAAAAGTCATACCCTGTACAACAGCGAAAGCAAATTTAACGCTAAATACATAAAAATGCTAAAAAAATCTAATATATAATTTTATTTCAGGATCCATTGAATGAGGCGAAAACTATAATAAAAATCCGATCTTCTCATATTTTAGTTAGGTACATTAGCAAACAAATAATAAATGCAGTCCTAAAAATGGTACATTTGCTTTAAAAATAACTCCAAATTTCTTTAACTTTTAATTCTATTGAGTTTAAGCATTGTATATACATAATAACATTCTAAGGACTTATTATTGCTCAACATAAAATGTGTAATAATGTTCCATTTAAATAACAAAATTCTTAAACAAATATTTATGCGTTAATGGCTGTGCACAAAGTCACGCTCATACATACATATGTACATACATACTGACAAAAGCAAGGCGGAAACGTGTGGCAAATAAAAATAAAATCATAAAGTCGCTTTTATATACACTATTAAAAAAATACAAATAAACTTACAAGTTAAAATATTACATAAAATATATATATATAATTGTTGGGTTTTGCTTGACCACGTGCAGGGATGAATCAATGGAGCGAGAAATAAGGAGAATTTTCTTTAATAAAATAATTAAAAGGGAAAGTTTTCAGAGCTTTCCCTCGAAGAGCTTAAGTCTAATCATGTGATTACTTACAAAAAATACGAAAATTTGCCTGAGGCCATGGATTGAACAAATAAACCCATGCTTTCCTTTGTATGATGTCCTGGACTTTAGTAATATCAGAGACAGGCCAACCGATAGGTTTTTATATAAAGTCACAGACAACATTTCTAGTACTGCAGGGGGTATACTTGACCCATTAAAAATTATGTTGTTAAGCATTGACAGCCCATAAACTTTTTTTATAGAATTATAAAAATGCCAATTAAAATTTTGTTAAACTAAAATTTTATTCAACAGCTATAGTTATTTTCTTCTTGAGATTACATTTTGTATATAACTTTGTTATTGAAAAAAGAATAAAACTTCTAGTTTTTCTATTTTTCTATCTATTTTTATTTTTTTCATAATATTAATATACTTTATCCTCTTTTTATTATACTGTCTTCGCATTGATGAATTTCTAAAATCATTTGTATCTTTTACAAACTGTGTGCAGATGTACAAATATGACAAATTTATTGCCAAAGTTTTTTCTTAAATCCACATGAAATCTTGATAACCACTAAGTTGGTGGCTTTGCTTTTATTGAACTTCATTCTTATAGCGTTGTGATTTATTAAGTTTTCTCAAGTATGAAATTTTTTTTAAATAAAATTATGTTTAGACATAAAAGGAATATGTATACAGTTGTGTTTATGAAATAAGTTTATACGAATTTTCTGACATAAAAAATAAGGGCGTATGTTTTTAATACACACAGAAAATTGTTTTTAGTAAAATCGTCGAAAACCAAATTAATTTAATATCTTTCGATAGTAATTTTGGTTCTTAGATTTTTCATGTTGATTCAACATGATTTAATTTTTAATCATGAATGAAAATATTACCTTGTGTAGTATATGGGAAAATCCCAGAAATGGTCTACCAAGGAGAGAATTTTAGAGAATTTTACACCGAAAAACATTCCCATTCTAGCATTTCATATCAGATGCTATTTTTATGTGTTTAGTTACACATGTGACCATAAGATGAACTTTTAATTTTTGAGTTTGAAAGAGGGTGATCCCATCGCCCTCTACCTTGAAAATAAGGGAGTCACTATTTTTTTATTATTATCTCGTAAACTTTAAGAAATATGAAATTTTTGTTAAAAGCTTTCTTTTAGATAATATTATTATCTACAACTCCACCAAACACATTTTTGTTGTAAATTGTACATACAATTTAAAAGTTAAAGCTATTAAGAAAAAATGTAACATGCGTCACGAAGCGAGCGTCGCAAAGGTTCACTGCTTTTTATAAAAAACGGTAAAATTCATTTAACTGCAAATAAGTGATTTTAGAATTCTCTTAAATCAAAATGAAGTTGATACTGAAATAATATGAAGAATCATGTTGAGTCAGAGTTATTTCGAATTAAAACAACGTGAATTTGATATTGAGACAACACGAAGAATCATGTTGAATTGAAGTCATTTCAAGTTTAAACAACGTGAATTAGATATTGAAACAGCACGAAAAATCATGTTGAATTAAGTTTATATCAAGTTAAAACAACATGACATTAATGTGGCTTTTTTAAGAATTGAGCTGTTTAGTGCAATAATTCTGTAAGCCACAATATCAAAATATTGAACAAACCAACTTTTAAGTTAGAACAAAATTTAAAATTATATGGTTATTGGAATTTTCTACTGGCACCTAACAAGGGAATGAGCACATAAAACCAATTTTTGATTTCATGTAGCTTAACGAGTTATTGCACTAAGCCCTTCAATTATTTTACTTACGTGATATCTATTAGCATAGCCATCAGAGAAATATGTGTTGCAGTTGGTTGCCCCAGCCAATATTTGAACTCGTGCCGATTGTATGGTAATCAACGCGCTAACCACCGCTGCCACAACAGTTTCAAACTTTACTTTACAGTCAAACTGCATAAATACTATCGTATGTAAAATTAATTTCATTTTAATTCAACATGATTTAATGATTACTATCGATAAAATAATAAAATTAATTAAAATAAAATAAATAAATAAATTTCATTTAAAATAAAATAAATAAATAATAAATAATTATTTAACATAAAATTTATTTGAAATTAAAGTTATATTCATGCTGATTTAAAATGATATGTAACGCTTTTAACAAAGTTGTTTTAACATCGAAAAGTATTAAATCAAAGAGATTTACGGTTAGATTAATAATTTTTCGTTTAAAATTAACACGAAACAATGGTAACTTTTACCAGCAGCAACAAGTTTTTGCTGGTAGGTTGACGTTTGTAAGCTATTTATCGGCTATATAAGAATAAACAACAACAAAACAACAACAAATCACACAACTGAGCACAACAGTGAATTGTAGCAACCCAGCAAACATTTTTTGCGGATTTCGGTCCCAATTCAGTCAGAAAATCTGCACCAGATGCCGAATTCGCATCCGAAGTCGGTCAGAAAACGTACCGGAAATCATATGAGTTGTTGACAAGATACCAGACCTCTCGGTAGTACCGAGAATCGGTATACCGGAATCGGTAGCACAAAGTAATGACTGGTACTTATTTATCATATTACTACGCTTCAAATTGGAACTACTACTTGTTTTTAATAAAGTTAGTACTTATTGTCTGAAAGAAGTTACAATTTTTTGATATTTATTAATAAAATAAGTCGACAGCAACTTTTTGAGTCAACAGGTATTTGTATATGAAAACTAATTTTTGTCACTTAAACTTATAAGTACACAATAGCTAAATCGGTAAAGTTCTTGTCCGCAAATCTAAACGACCACAGGTTCGTATCCCAGATGGCCCAAAGAAATAAAAAATAAAAAAATCTAATAAATATAAATAAAATATACTGTGTGTAAATTTTTTTTTCTTAATTTTAATTTGTTTATTTGACCACTTATTTTTTAGCTTCAAGTAAGCCAAATAATAAATAGTTAATTGCTGTGAGAATGTAAATACATTTCTAAAGGGTACTCATTATTTTTTGGACCTCTCAAACAAAAATAAATAGGTATCGATTCGACTTATAAGTAGTTACAACTTAAATCTTCATATACTTTTTTGCCTACCAGTAAGGAAAGTTTTTGCTGGGTATTCGTTAAAATAAGAAAAGGAGTACTATATTTTTGGCCGGATTGACTACCGTGCAGTGTTGTAAAACAATTAGTTAATTTTTTTTAACTGTTGCGTATAAATGATATGGAAACTTTACACGCAACAGTTTGCACTTAAAACTGACCAATAGATCAATAATTTCCCATTAAATTACAATTACATATATGAGACAATTCCTTAAATGAGGAGGTACCAATACCAGCCTTAACACCAGAACGTCTACCCAAATAAATGAAATCAAAAGTGAAAAAGTTTGAGGACTTTTGGTGTTAAGAATAAAAGCAATAATATTTTTATTGAAAATTTTAATAAAGTAATAGCAAAAGCAGATGAGCTTCGATTAGCAGTAAATATTTTAACATTTAGTTTCTTTAACAGTTTAAACTCAACCAGCGTAGTGAAAGCATTGTTAAACGCTCAAAAACTTAACTCATCCAAATAAAATTAATAAACTTAAAAATTAAAAAAAAAAATTATAAAGTTATCTTACAACAATATGTCGAAAGGAGTTATCATAGTACATATCATCTTTACCGTGTATTATTTTCTTAATATACTTTCCGGCAATAACACTATATTTTACAATCCTGCAAGGAAAATTTTTAAATATTTTCACCTACCAACTTTGGCATATTGTGGGTTTCTAAATTTTTTATCAATCTTCTGGCAATTTGATTTCTTCTCTTTTAATTATGCGAACACTATTATGCTTGGGAAGCTCAGTTACTTAGCAGCATTCAAAATAACTGCGCTTTTGTCCAATTATTTATTGTTTTGGTTTATTTGTATTATAAATTGGTTGAAAAGGGAAAAGATTTTCAAAATTTATCATCAATTTAAAAGTTTACTTAAATTTTATTTATCAGATGATAATATAAATGAATATCATAAAGTTATTGGCCACATACGAAAACTAGTTCTTTTTAAAGGATTTTTGTCTGTCTATGCAATTGTAATATCTGTTCTCCAATTTCAGCCTCACAATATCTATGATTTCATTTTAAATATGCAAATGTGCAAAATTTTTTGTGAATTAAATATTTATTTGTTTCTAGTTTTTATTTATATGTCTGTTCAAATATTAACAGAGCGGTTGAAAAAATTTGAAAAAAATTTAAAATTTATGCATTATCAGGAGACGATAAGAAGTATTAACGATATTCGAAATTGGCGCGAATCAATAAGTCGAGAAATTGAGTTTATAGGACAGCAAGAGCACATCTTGAAAAATCTTGCTGAAGACTTGCTTGTCACTTTTCAATTTCAGCTATTATTTCTGTTAATAGATTTATTTTTTAATTCAGTTTCTACATTTTATGATTTATTATTACCTTTTTTTGTCAATACTAATATGACTTATTTCGATATTACAACCAGGCTTTTCAAAGTTATTATGCAATTGTTTAGAATTATAACATTTTTCCATATATTTGAGACATTAAAAAATAGTTTTAAAAGCATTAGCCCGTTAGTATATCAAATAAGCCTTCACTTCGCCGCTGACACCAATGAAATATTCGGTTACGATAACTTGTATTTTATTGTAAGTAAGATGAAATAATGACTAATTTAATTATTTTAATTTTTTTTAACGTTTTCAGTTGGACTTTTTACCATTACGGAATAAATGTCGCGGCATGAACTTCAAAATTTTTGGTTTATTTGAAATAACGAATTATAAATGTTTAATTATGTTAAATATAATCATTTTAAATTTTTTATATATATTTTTATACGTCTTGCAAAATATGAAAGATTTATATTTTTAATCATTAATATAAGTTAGGGCAGTACTTAAAATATTTGGCATATTTCTTTGAACAATTTGCTCGCGACTTTAACTAGTGATGAATAAGCAATTCTCATCAGAAAGGAAAGCGAAAATATAACTAAAATATTTGTGAATAAATTGTAAAGCTTAATAATAAAATTTAAAATAAGCTTATTAAATAAAACTTCAAGATGTTTTATTTTAAAAGGAAAAAATAAAATCTATTCTTTTTTTTCATAATTACAAGGTTCTAACGACTAGGTTTGGCAAAGTGCGCCAAAACACTACGTACATGTATCGACGTTTTGAAATATCACATCTGGAATTCATTTTAGGAGGAATTAAATTTTCCTCTCTTTTGCATGTATTTATACCGCTGCACAGTGTGTCGAATGAGCAATCTAGAAAGGAAAGAGTAAAATATTTCGCGAAAAAAAGAAAGCTAAGTGCTTGAAATTTGGCATACCTAATAAATGCCTTAGGAGCTATAAAACTGGAAGAAGGAAATTGGTTTAGGGTGTTCATAAAATTTTTTTCAATAAAATGTCTGTTGGATCAACAATTAAGTTTTAAACTTTTATGAAATTGTTATACCCTTTATACCCTTAGATTTTTGAGACTGTTTAAAGGCACACTCTGAAGGAGTTCTACCCAACACATTTTTTTCATTTGCACTGTTCAATGAGAGAACAAATAGCCTTTCAAATTCTGAAGACTTTGTTTAAATCTGTCCAGTAGTTCCGATTTGATGGCCGCAGCAACGTGACAATAATAATTTGCTTTCGATTTGTATTTCTCTAGAGTTTTAAATGTCAAATTTTAGCGATCCTTGAAACCCAACGGTACATTTTCATTTTGCTTTCAATCTAATTTTCCTACACCTAATATGTTACTTTTTGTTACTTACTTCTATTTTGTAGTTCCACCATTCAGCAAATGAAAGCTTATAAGTTGGAAGGAGATAGTTCTATGTTATTGAATTGGTGTGACCTTATTGATTTTTTCCTTAAATGATTGTCTTGTTCTTTTTCGATTTTAACATTTAAAACGCCACACGTGATTTAGAACCGGTTTTAACTCCAAACTTAAAGACACAAGCGTTATATCATGTCATAGAACTTATAACAATAAGAAAAATACTTAATAAGAGGTTGTTGGTGGGGGTTTTTTTCAGACATGCCTATAGTAGTTTTATTAGACCGGCATAAATCTTAGACCATAGGATCTGGGTGAAGTTACTCCTTTGGCGATATTTTATTAATTATTTTCCGAATCACAAGCATAAATAAATAACTGATGTTTTCGCAGCATGCACGACGGTGGTTTGATCATAAAGACTCTTTTTTGATTGGGAAAATCATTTCTAATTTCTAATTGCGGTTTGAAGATGTTGATCTATGACGCTCTTCAATCATACTTCTTCTTAACCGTTTCGTCTAAGTTTATAAATTCTTTAACTAAAGATTTAGTGCCCAAATCTGCAAACATTTACGAGTATTAATAAATAAAAGGAAAAACTTTGAAATTGCGAGCAAATTACCCTTTTTGGACTGGCACCAGATTTAAAAGTTTATTGTTTAGTTTCTCGATTTTTCTTTTCAAAGAAAAATTTTAGTTTCAGTATATCAGTATATCAGTATTTCAGTATATCAATATATCAGTAATCAGTATATTCCAAATCGTCTATATTCGATTTTGAGGAAAATCACTTTTGGTGGCAAAGTGTTCCGTAAAATAAGCCTCATCAATGGTATAAATTTAAAAGTAAAAATATTTATTTTTGCGATTTTATCGTCATTTTATATTTCTCTATCTTATCCTATGACGAACATTCTAAAAATTGGCGAGAAGTTGCAACATCGAAAAGACGCCCTAACATTGATTAGAGACCGCCAAGGCCTTATGTTCACGAAAAATTTCTAACTATATTGAAGAAATCACTAATATTGAAAGGAATAACAACATTTCAGAAAAAATTGCTAACATCGTGGAAAATGCAATGTATAATAAACGTTTTGTTCTTTAATCTAGAGGTCACAATAAAACTTAATCATATTATTTGCTAAAAATTAATTAATTCATTTTTTTCACTACTTTTTAACTATACAAAATCCTCTATCTTATTCCGCATTGAGTATTTTCGAATAACAAAACATTCTATCTCTTCAGAAAACTGACAATAATGCAAATTTTTAAAAATAAATTACACACAATATTAAGTTCTGGATTTTGAAATATATTATAGCACAAAGATTCTAAAATAACCTACCAATGAACGAAATAAACAGTTTTATGCTTTCCTGAAAAGTTGTGATTTTTAATATAGGGGATTTTGAATATCGGCCATCGATGTTTTCTTGAGAATAATTACACTTTTATAATGCTATTTGTTCATAAAAATGTCCTTTTAACAGTATGATTATATTAAAAAGGGACTGCGTGTTTGCGGTTTTTGCCTTTTATACCCAGTATTTAACATTGATCAAGTTGCTGAATGGAAAGATTTTTTTAAGCTATTAATACAAATGATTTAAAAATAGGCATGCATACTCAAATACATTGATCCTGGTGAATTTGTGTCGCAGCACCTTTCCAATACAATACATAAAGATATGCAAAAATAATTTTCTAATTATATCGATTCCAATAGTCGTGAAATGCGAATGCAAAATGGATTAATTTTACTAAAATTTTATTTTATTTTTTAAATACACACAATATGTATAGACAACAAAAAAATATATATAACTTCTTTTTTAAATCACAGTAAAAATTAAAATGGTCCATTAAATAATTTTCAAAATGATTTACAATATTTTAATAACAACAAGTGTATGAATGTTAACATCCGCCAGAAAATATAAGCGTATACAAGAAATATACATATCTGTATACAACACCAAAGCCAAACATACAGGAAAGCAAGAACAAAATTAAACAGTTAATGTTATTTTCTGCAAGGAATATCATATTTTCCGCTGAATTTCGCTACTAGTATTTATGTATTTATTTATGAAGTATTTTATTAAAAATAAAATTTCCAAGAAATTCTTTAGCATGAAAAAATACATGAATTTAAGTTTAAATATAAATATAAATTATTGAAGAAATTAAATCATCAAATGAATATATAATTAAAATTTTTTTTGAAAAATTCTATTAAATTTATGAAATCAAGCTTGAATTTATGAAATCAAGCTTGAGTGGAATTAATTTAAAATTTTTTTATTAAGGAAGGAATACAGGAAAAATTAATTATTTTTGATAGCACTAAATCAAAACGTAACAGTTAGCTGTTTTCGAAGGCCACAATAACCTCTTATAATCGTTTCAAGTTAGCTGTATTTAACTTAGCTGTGGAATAAAGACAAAGGATGGTACTGCTGCCTTAACAAACAGCAAGCTGCCCGACTAGAAATGTTGAAAATACACGTATGTGGTAAGCCCAAGAGGGTTATTCCACTCGGGATACGAACGGGAACTTGTTAGGATAGCCAAGCTATAAATTAGTGATTTAACATAAGTTCCTACCTAGTGTTAAGCTATTGGGAACTTGTTGGCAAAATCTAACGCAGATTTATAATCGTACTCTTAGAACGTAAGTTCCTTATGCTGCTGTGACCATATTTTTATACAAAAAAGGACATTTAGAAATGTAATAAATATTCTAAGTACTATTAAGTTTATTGGGTATATTATATGTATATATGTCCCTTTTCACAATGTTCGATTAAAAGTTAACGTGCACTTTAACTTTTAATCATACATTGTAAGAAGGGCCGATAATATGTATGTATATAATAACATAATTCAAACTATGTAATATTAGTGAGTAGTACATGTAGTAACATACAAACTTACAATTTTAGAGTCTAAAGAAAAAAAATTTTGATGAAAAAAGATCAATTTAATTTTAAAAATGGCAATTAAATTAAAAAAAGGGCACTTTTATTGAAAAAAATCTAAAAAGGACATCGTTTCAAAAAATGGACTGTCCTCGTAAAAAGGGACGAATGGTTACCGTACTTATGGCGCGCCATGCACATCAATGTTTTTAATAACAAAAATCAATGATTGGAGGGAACATATTA
Source organism: Panzeria rudis (assembly GCA_956483635.1). Taxonomy (NCBI): domain Eukaryota; kingdom Metazoa; phylum Arthropoda; class Insecta; order Diptera; family Tachinidae; genus Panzeria; species Panzeria rudis. The sequence continues at coordinate 7,089,328 of OY101450.1, read as the reverse complement.
TGATAAGTAGTTTAGAAGTTATGAGGGAACAGATGAACATCCCATACATGCAAACACGTCAAACACATATCCCTCCTTTTGCCGTAGTCGGGTGAAAACAAAAATTTTTTTTGAAAACGAAAAAATAGTGGCTACTAACACTGGTTACAAATAATGATAACAACTGCATAGCATAATTGTGTTTCCACTGCAGATTTTTAGATTTTCAGTGCTGCCGCTATTTTCCGGGGAAACGCCGGGGAACTCTGGGGATTTTAACCTAGTTTTTGGGGATCTCCAACATGGTTTGTGTGTTTTCTTAAATGTTTGTGACTTACGGAAGTGGTGCGTGGCAGCGATAGCTGAAGGTTATATTATAAATGCGAAAGTAAATTTGTTTGTTCTTTTGTTACGCTTTAGCGGCTAAGCCACAGAACCGATTTTGATGAAATTAAGAACATAGATAGATCTAAGTCTAGAAGGACACATAGGTTACACATTTTTTTCAAAAATAGGAGCACGAGGAAAAGCTAGGGGGCAATTTCTGCCTTTCCGAAACTATCTAACCGATTTTGATTAAATTCAAAACATAGATTAATGTGAGTCTAAAAGAAGATATATCCTAAACATTTGTTCTTAAATAGAATCTCGAGGGGAGTAGGGAAACATTTCTTCCGCTTTGAAATTATCTATCCGATTTTGACTGCATTCAAAATATAGATAGATCTGAGTTTTAAAGAAGATATAGGCTATACATTTTTTTTTAAAATAGGATCACGAGGGGAGGTAGGGAGAAATTTCTTCCTCTTTGAATCTATCTATCCGATTTTAATGAAATTCAAAACATAGATAAGAGCAATTTCTAAGGTAAATCTAACATAAGGAACTAAGTTCCAACACGGTGTCCTACAATACCATGCTTTCTTTCTTTCTCATATTCGATAGAGGTGCCTGCTACCTACTTTTGTCCCTTGGGCAGCTTTAGTAATTTCTAATCAATATTAGAGTTTGTTATTTTTCGGATTTGAGTATCTTTTTGCGAGTGTTCGATATTTTTCCATAGGAGAAAAATCGGGTGCGTTACATCCCAATTGTGATCCCAGTTGCATTCGAAATGGGTTTGCATGGAAGTTTCTTGTCGGGTGTACATACTGCTTACAGTTTTCGTTTCATCAACCTTATCGGGAATAAAAGACAAGCAGTTAGTTTGATCACATGATATATGTATTTCCCATGAACAAAAAATTGTGAAAAAACAAGCAAAATATAGTATACTAACACAATAACAACGCTAAATTGGTGATCACAATTTTAGAGAAAATAAACACATTTCATGTAAACTTTTATTCTCGATAGGGGTGAGTATATCGTTTATTTACGTAAAAAAAATTTGTGTGAATCTCTGAGTGCTGAAATATAAAAGCTAATTTTTTAATTATCCCCATTAACCTGCTAAAAGCCACATGTTTAATTTATAACTTTTATGAAGCAGCCTAATTACGCACATAAAAATGGAAGCCTGCATACAGTATGTCCATTCAAAAGCTGAGTTAGTATGGCAGCCATCCTCCATACCCTGCGACTATATTAACTTCATGTTAAAATTACGATAAAACTTTACATAAAATTAGTCGTAAATTTTATGGCCTGTTTAATGCAAATATGCATTTTACTTTTCATGCTTATTAATAAAGCTGTAACAGTGTAGCATTAAAAGTGATTTAGTGTTCAGCATATAAAAATGGCATATCATAAGGAGAATTAAAGTTATTAAATTAAATGTGGGTTTGAAGCTTGACATAGCAGGGATGTAGCACTAAACAAAGAACAACAGAAGAGCAAACAGCAAAATTATACTGTTTATAATGAACATTATTTTAACAATTTATGTTTTTTTATTTCATTTATATTTCCCTCTTCATAATATTTTGCTGTCTTTAAAGTCTATTTAAGTGAAATAAAATGTGGTTAGAGTAAAACATTTAAATACGAATACAGTTTAAATATACACAACTGTAAAAATAAAATTATACATAAATAAAAATGAGCCTTTAAGGTAAATAGACAGACTCATATCCGTTGACAGAAATTAACATCTACAAATGCTTAAATGTTTACACATAAAACATAGCAAAATACTACTGACACACTGACTTAAATATTTAAACATTAAGTATAGAAAAATGAAGTACAATAATTTTTGGGGTTTTTCATGTTTTATTAAAATTTGACAGCATATACGAGGCTAGACAACAGAAGTGTATGGAACAAATATTAAAGGATAATTTCCTTTAGAGAAATGACACAAACATATGCCTTTTCAATTTTGCTTCTTGATGACGGAAAAGAAAACAATTTTGATAAAGGTTCTGGTTGTGGTTGTTCTATAGATATGACTTTTTTTCATTATGATGAAAAATAATCTTATAAATAGTTACGAACAGTAATGGAAAGAATCAATTTTGTTTGTATTTTTACTTTTCATTTAATAGCTTTGCACAAACACATATAACCTGTTATCAACAGACCTTTTTTGAAACAATGCACTGTGGAGCTGATCACAGAATAAATAGTAAAAAATATTTAATTTTAAAACTACCCAGCAAAAACTTTACTTACTGGTAAGCAAAAAAGTATATGAGGGTTTAAGTCGTAACTACTTACAATTTGACTCGATAGCTACTTATTTTTGTTTAAGAAGTCTAAAAAATAAGGGGTACCCCTTACAAATGTATTTACATTGTCACAGCACTTAACTAGTTATTTATTATTCGGCTTACTTGAAGCTAAAATATAAGTAGTAACTGAACAAATTAAAATTTTAAAAAAAATGTATATATATTTATATGTATTTTATTTATATATTTTCATAATTTTAATTTTTATTTTTTTTCCCCTAGCTGGGATACGAACCTCTGCTCGTTCAGATTTCATGACAAGTATTTTACTCTCTCAGCTATTGTTGACTTATAAGTTTAAGCGACAAAAATTAGATTTCATATACAAACGTATGTTGACTTAAAAAGTAGTTGTCTACTTATTTTAGTAATACATAACAACAAATTGTAACTATCTGCAGATAATGAGAAAAATATGTAATAATTTTATTAAAAAATAGGTAGTAGTTCTTATTTGAAGCATAGTAATAAAATAAATAAGTACCACTCATTACTTTGTAACCCATTAAGAAAGTAATACCGATTACAAAAATGACAAAAGTTTTGATGGCAAAGTAATGAGTGTTGTGCTTTTCTTCCGACGGGGTTTTTTTTAATTTGGAACGATTTTCCGTCATCCCACGTCAAATTTGAACTGTTTATCGTCTAGCACTTTAAATAAGAGAACAAATGGCTTGTTTAATTATTAGTAAGTAGTTGTTTAACTACTGTAAAGTAATTCAGACAATAAGTTGTTTGTGTTTTGCAAAGTATGTTGTTCTGTAATGACAACTCATTACCCAGCTTTTGCTGATTAGTTAGTTAGAAAATTTCATAGAATTTATGACAACAATATTTTGTAATTTTATGAAAACTCCTTTAAGTTTTGACAAAATGTTTTAAAGAATATTTAAAAAGCTTGAAATATACACTCTTAAAAATTCATAGTTTCAATATATCACATACGAGGGCGGATCAATAAGTCCGTGACTTTTTGAATGAACACAGCTTTTTTTCAAAACAAAAATTTATTTTTCAACATAATCTCCTTTTAACTCAATACACTTTGTCTGACGTTTCTCCAGTTTTTGTATCCCTTCCAAAAAATAGCATTTTTCGAGGTTCTTAAAATAGGCCTTTGTTTGGTCAATAATTTCATCGTTGGAGAACGTAGTCACTAGGGGCTAAATCCAGAGAATATGCCGGATGAGGTACAAATTCTTAACGCAATTAATAGAGTTTTGCCATTGAGACTGCACACGTTTTAGGTTTACGTTTATGGTCAATTGAGAGCAAACGCGGCACCCATCTTGCAGACAACTTTCTTAAACCCAGCTGATCACTTAAAATCGAAACTACACTGCCATATGAAATGCCTATGGCATCAACTATCTGATGCACTTTTACTCTTCGATCGGCCAATACCATATCCTGGCTTTTTTCGACATTTTCTGGTGTACTGACCTCAATTGGCCGCCCAGAACGTTCAGCGTCATTTGTAATTGTGCCATCACAACGAAAGTCAGTAAATGACTTTTTTATCATTGAAATCGGTGGTACAGAGTCCCCATAGTATTTATCGAGCTATTCCTTGATTTGATTGACGGTTTTTTTTTCGCAAAAAAATAATGTTTAATGAGCACTCGATATTCACTTTTTTTCCATTTTTAGAAAATACACTAGGTTGTATGTTTTGAAGAGCTGTTAAAGGCAAATTAAATGACGACACTTGCTCAAAATTTGACAGTTGTCTATTAACAGGTGGTACTTGATGGGAACAGTGTTTCATTCCATATAACTACGAGGGAAGTCCAAAAAGTCACGGACTTATTGATTTGCATTGCATTTATGAAAGACCGATGAAATGAGTCACATATATATTCCCTTTCACAGAAACAATATTTTGAAATATTTTCAGTAGCTGAGCGAAGTTATTATATTTGAATAATGCAATTGTTTCATATATTTTGTGAAACTTTCATTAAATAATCTTAACGAAATTTGTTGCATGAATCCAACGAAGCGTTATGTTGCATTAAATTAATATATAAACTTTTAAGTAAAATATTAAAGTTTTATTAGGATACATTTAAATTGATATGGTGCGGTATTAGCTAGTTCCTATATGCATTTCATTGGGACTAATGCAAATCGTCAGGGAAACGTTACCCCTTGAGTTGAGTCTTAATGAAGCTTTCAATTTTATTAATATCGAAATTCACAGAATTTATGAAAAAATTCTTTCAGTGTAAAAAATTCTTTCGGTGTAAAAAATATATAAGATACTGTCCTGCAGTCGTTCCCTGTATTTTCCCGCTAATGTCAAGTGCTAGAAAACTAAAAAATTTATTTAAAAACATATCATTATCTTTGAGAAAAAAAATTTTTCTACAGATATTGTAAAATTCAAATACTAAGACTGAATTTACATTATGAAATTTTTCATGAAACTAGTTGCATGAAATTTTGTTTTATTGGCAAGAGGTGTAGAGAAGCAAACGGGGTAGGAAAAATGGCATGACTTCAATTTTCAGGCGATTTTTTGACACTTGCTTCGTCTTCATTTCTTTCGTTGACGGTTATATTTTAAAATTGTTTAAATTTTATTTTTTTAAATAGTGTTTTGTATATATTTTATTAGCTGTAAACTTTTTCAATATTTAATTAAAGATATACGTGCATTTTTTTTACAACGAACGCACAAAACTTTATTCAAAAGATAACTATCAAAAAATTCCAAGATGATTGCTTGAAAATTTCAATGTTTAAACAGACGGTGAAACACGCAGATACTTTACAACAGAATTGAAAAAAATTTCATGAAAAAATTTCATAATGTAAATTCAGTCATAATAGTTGCTTAGAAATAAACATTCAGCCATATCACAAAGTTTAATTCCGTTCGAATACGGAATTCAAGCATACCATTGCCGAACGTTGGGAAAAACATAGTAAAAACGCTCGCATCGCCTATTTTACTTTATGGCGCCTTTGTTATAAGCGATAGGTTTATAGATTTTGGATATGATTAATATAACTTTTCAGAGAGTTGTATGATATAAAAATTGTTTATGTAATAGCATTGGACGTTAGTACCCTACACTCGAAAGTCAAGACTTTTAAACAATTGCACCACATGAAAAACTAAGATATATTAAAAATTTTTGCAATTGATTATCCTAAAATATAAAAAATAAAGATACATATGCATCACCGATTTTTAAAATTTTAGATGTAAACCATTTTTTTAAATGAACAAGAAAACGCTTATAATTATGTCATTTTCGTAGTTTGTACTATAAGTTTTATTAATTAAAAATTTGGTCACTCGCAACCGAATTTTTAAGAAAGTATTCTGGTGTATAAATTTTTGTTAGTTTTGTTTATCCTACGCTGATACCCTACAGATGGTAGGAAAGATGTTTTTAAAGTTATAGGCACTAATATGGGAATCTTGCACAAAATGTAATAGTTTCTATTACTAATTTTAACAAAGTAATACTAGCATAGCTATAATTTATATGCGCGTAAATTACTTATTAAGGATCAGATGCTACTAGAAATCTGTTAAAAGTATTGGTTAAATTTGGCAATCGTGAATTTCTTCTTGCGTACTGGATTCGACATATGCATATGCCTTAAAATCCTTATTGCAGTGCTCCTGCGCTTCTTCTGATAGCATACCGTATGAAGGAAGTAAATAACTTTTCGATACATACATATAGGAACTAAATACTGTGCTTTGAATTACCATTAAACGTTTTGTGATATAATATAAAGGCAAAATTGCATATTTTTCATGTCAGCACACTTTGTGCATAGTTTTCGACATGCAGAACCATCCATATTTTCCAGTAAGAATCACCGCGGTTGTCTTAGCGAATTAATAAAATGTTTCGGCGTCTATATCACGGGATATAGTTACATATTTAACTCATTATAAGTGAAGAAAATTTATTTTTGCCTCTTTTTTACTTTTTTGAAAAAGGACATTTTTGAGGTAGGCGTATCCTTGCAAATATATTAAAACTTATGGGTCTACAAAATTTCATCAACTTACAATTTTTATTCTATCCGTTATGGTAATTTTTCATTGCAGGATATATGGGAAGGATACGAATCCTTGAAATTTAAATTGCCAAATTTTAGGTGTAATTGTGTTTTATCAATTAAAAAATGTATGCCAAATTTCATTACTTTACGATAACTCCTTCTATTTTTGGCCGCTCGTTATATGAACTCACGACACTGTGCGGCCCAGTTTTGCAAACCACTTAGAATTTTATGTTAGAAGCATAATTTAAAAAAGATTTGACGTTTCATATTAGTCTGCTCAATGTATTAGTTCTACGATACTTACTTTATTTAGTGGGTACCAAAAATTCCAAAAGGCATAACAACACAATGAAACCGAAAAATCTCGAAAAGGCGCAGGAAAAATATGTTTTTGTAGAAATCTGGTGGATGCACTTGGATCCATGAAAGTTTTTTCCAATGAAAATGCAGTATGTATTTCCCAATGTGCGCCGCCAACAGTCTAGACACACCTGACAAATTTGCACATTTTAGTTTGCTTTAGACATCAGCTGCTATGAAAATGGGGTGGATGTATTCCTATTTCACACGGAATTGAACTATTTGATATGGCCGATTATTTGTAGCCTTTATATCAAAAAGTACTCCACTGTGCTTACTATATGTAATGTGGTTAAAGATATCGTCATATAAAATGCAAAAGGGCCTACCATCATATAAAAAAAAATTCAGGAGATATAAAAAAACTGAATTGTGATTACAGGAACAGTTTTATCAGAATAGTATAAATTTTTCAGACTTAATTAATGATACTCTACCCGCGAAGCGATTAGCTTGTCTGCTTGATAGTAAAGAAAAATACACATATAAAAAATTTTAGTTCTTGACTTCTCTATTTATATAGATTTTGTTGTGGTAGTTTCTAATATCACAATCTGCAGACAACTGCTAACTCATTATATATATAGTCCTTTAATTCCTAGTGGAACATAGAGCCATTACAAATGCTTTTCGTCGGGACCCCTCAGTGGCAAGGGCTTTCAGTTCATGCCATGATGCACCGTTCTGTTGAAGCTCTTTCTCAACTTGGTGCCGCCAAGTATTTGCGGGTCTACCAGATCGCCTAGAGCCTTGGTGGTGTATTCTATAACCTGCCTTATTAAGTCGTTTGCAGGTTTTCTCATCGTACGACCAATCCAATTAAATTTTCGCGATCTGATTTCGATCTCTAATGGACTTTGCTTAGCCGCATCCCAGAGTTCGCGGTTGGAAATCGTGGTTGCCAGAATATTCGGCAGATTCGGCGAAGGCATCGGTTTATAAATGCTTGCATGCTTTGCATATCACATTTTGATATCGACCTTGTTTCGCAGCAGTATATCAGCACAGACTTTACGTTGGTATTATAAACCTTGAGCTTTGTTTGTTTAGATATGTGCTGTGACCTCCAAAATTTGCTTAATATGCCTAACTGAATGTCCTTAGTGCTTCCTCCACTCGTAGAGATTTGGCTTCCCAAGTAACAGATGTTTTCCACGTCATCAATAACCTTAGCAAAGAGATAAAAATTAGTGGTCTTAGAAGTATTCATTCTCATCGATTTTGTTTTCTGGATGTTGATTTGAAGACCTGCTCTAGCTGCATGTTGAGCCAAGGTTTGTAATTTTGCCTGCATGCTAGAGAATTGGTGTGATAACAAGCATACGTCGTCCACGTAGTCTGGGTTATATAGACTCCAGGTTATACCTTGTTGACTTGATATGGCCTGCTTCATCACCACGTCTAGAACTGTGTTGAATAGAAGTGCCTACAGAACATAGCCTTAGCGTACTTTAATTTTGATTTTGATGGGGTTGCTCGTTGCACCCTCGTGAAGTATAGGACAGTGAGAATACTCTGATGAGCCTTATGATTTTTTCAGATACTCCTTTGCAGCTCAGAACTTCCCATATACCCCTAGTTTGTAGCGCATCAAAAGCGCGCTTAAAGTCAACGAACAGTAAGTATAAAGGTGATCGCCACTCGACAGATTGCACAACGACTACTCTTCTCTACTTAGATGCGGCTCAAGGGCTGAGGAAATACGTTTGAGTATTATATTGGCTATGACTTTATTAATCATACCTAACAGCGTTAGGCCCCTCCCATTAGTGCATTTTTGGAGGTTACCTTTCTTTAGTATTTTTATTATAAGTCCTTCTTTCACATCATTGGGACACTCTTATTTAGCCAAGAGTGGGTAACGATATGTTCGACTAACATCGCCGTCAGGGGAATATCATTTTTGAAGATATCGAGGGGAATTCCATCTGGACCTGCCGTTGTGCCATAATTTAATCTACTCACAGCGTCTGCAATTTTCTTAAGCATTGGCGAATTGATAGCTATGTTCTCTCTAACTCTGAGTGTGTGTTGCATTGGATTGCAATCACAGAGGTAAGCGTGTTGTGTAGGATTGGACGCAAGTACGTCTTTGTAGTGATTTTCCCATATTGCCAGTTGTTGGTCCTTAGCATTTACCAATTCGCTTTCTGCGTTCTTTAGGGGGTTCGTTTCGTTAGCTCTTTGGGCATCCGACATTGCGCTTGACTTTTTTATTCTCTTCCTTATATCGTCGGTTCAATGCTTCCTTCTCTTCAGGTGACTTAGCGCTATTTAAGTGTGTTTTGCATCGCTTTCTTGACTCGATCAGATCCCACGTTGAATCAGAGATCCAGGGCTTGTTAGTTCTCCTGACGTAGCCAATTTTTCTTCTGGACGTTTCGGTAATATCTGTTTTTAATTTATCCCAGTATATGTTGATGTTTTGCTGAGCTTCATTGAGATTTATGCTTCGAAGTTTGCTGAAGAAATTACCCGCTACTGCTTCGTTTTTTATTCTGATGACGTCAAATGCCTCCCTGTAATGTAGTGCTCTTACTTTTAACCTGATTACAGCTATTATTAGATGATGGTTGCTGGCCACGTCGGCCCCTCTTTTGTTTCTTACGTCCAACAGGGATCCTCTCCACAGTCTGCTGATGCAAAGTGGTCAATTTGATTTTCTGTTACACGGTCCGGGGAAATCCATATAACCTTATGCACATTCCTATGTAGAAAAAGCGTTCCATCAACACTAAGTTGAAGCTATCGCATATTTCGAGAAGCATTTTGCCATTTTCGGACATCTGTCCTAGCCCATGTGTGCCCATGACACTCTCACGGCTGTTGTTGTCGCATCCTATCTGCGCATTGAAATCGCCCATTAATAGCTTTATGTCGCCATGGTTGATGTTGTTTTTCTCCATGTCAGCACAATCCTTTAGAGCATATCATTGAATTCAGATTAGTGTTATTGCAGGTGTTTTAAATCTGGCCACAATAGTTCTGTCGTTATTGGGCTGCCACTCGATAAGTGCGTTTTTGGCTTTTTTGAAAGCAGGAAACCAACACCGCTTGCTCTGGGTTGGTCGAATCGTTTGCCAGAGTATAATAAGGTGCTGTAGTAACTTGGCCGCTGTTTGGCCATCGTATTTCGCTCAGGCCTAATACAATCAGTTTGTATTCTATTAGCTCCTTTTCTACCTGGGCCAATTTCGAGCCTTCTAACATAGTTCGCACGTTCCATGATCCAATTCGTGGCCTTTGTTTCATGCCAATGGTCGTCAACAGGGGGTTTGAAATATAATTATTGTTTACATTTGTATTGGTTTCAGTAATCGTATTGTATACAGATGGGTAGATGATTAGTATAATGCATCCTAGGCTGGTGCTGGCGCTGCCAACTTTGCCTCTAGTCAAGGCTTGGTGTACAGCAATAGCTACCTTGGCGAGCGGATTAAGTATAGTTGTACGCGTACTTCCAGAGACGCCGCGATCTCAGATGGCAAATCGGATGAGCTATAGACCGCCGCTCGAATTCGCTTCCACCTTTTGATTTATAAGGCGGTTCCCAGGGAGCACCGCGGGGAGGCCATCACGTATGCGATGGGATCAGTATGCTGATCTACGTGGGAGCGCTTTGCCCTTTGCTCAACATAGGCGTGTTAAGACTTACAAGGGATCGCTTTGACCACTTTGACTTAAGCAGTCCTGGCTCACTCATTATATATATTCAAATTTTTAAATAATAAAATTCATTTTTAATTAGTGAATGAATAAATAGTTCAACAAATAAACATTTAAAATTTTCCAATTTTTGTAATACTTTAAATGAATTTTACTTATGAGTTCATCAAAATCTGTATGTATATTTTATACTCATCATAGTAGTAGGAATGCTGATTCCGGATTTACTGATTTAAAAGTTATTCATATACATACATAAATTAACAGGTGTTTACCTAAAGCGATATTAAACACATAAAAGCTTCACTCCTGCTTTCTTTAACAAATTGAAACTTGTAGAATCTAATTGTTAGCAATATCCACGTGATTTATTTTATTTTTAGAGTGATAAAAATATGTCTGTTTTGATTTTAATTTAGAAATATATTGTTAGTCATTTCGAAAAATTGTGTATTTAGGTATTCCCTCTGCTGCACTTTGCAAATCATTGATACGAGAAACATTTAAAAATATCTTAAAAATCAATTGTGGTTTTTCCATTAGTAAAATTAAACAAAAAACTTTATATCGCTTAATACAATTTGCTTGATTATTATTTAAAACAAAAACTATTCAAACCATTGACGTTTAGAGAAGAAAATATCTTTTACAATTTCCAATAAATTAAACCACAAATATTTGAAAGTAAAAAGAGGCCCAAGTCAATAAAATTATTTGAAAAACATGCTTGTCTTTTCCATTACAGAACAATCATTTAAAAAAATTATTCACAAGCTAATAAAATGGTTAAATGTATTGAAAGAAATTTTTAGGAATATCTTTGCTATACTAAAGGTATTTGAAAACTCTGAATTACTATTAAGGAAAATTAAATCATACATATATAAAAAATTACGTACACTTAAATATAATATTAACACTTCCTGATATTTCTTTGTTCAGTATACCCAACTTTATGTGGGGTAAAATGGCATATGTTAAAAGGAAATGGGAAATGAAAAAATTTTCATTTCCTTATAGTTGAAGCAAACTTTTTAATATTCTCTGTTAACACTTGTCAGAACACAAAGTGCTTACGAAATAAAATGGATTTTTTTCTTTCTTGTTAACCAGGTCAACAGAATAACTAAGTGAAGCTTTTGGAAACAAAGTTTTATTAAATGAGAAAATGTATAATATATATTATATAAAAAAAAGGTAGTGTTGAAAACACATTGATGTTTGTTTATACTTTCAAAGTATGTATATTTTTTTAATTTGTACTTGTATTTCCTAACAAATTGCCACGAATAAAAGTTTCAAGTTTCTGTAATTTATTTACATTAAAGGTCAGTCAGCTAATTTTTTATCTTTATAAATTGTGTTCGGGGTACGATTATTTTAAGTTTCGAATTGCCCAATTTGCAAGGAAGTGTTGCAAATTAATGAATTTCTTTTAATTTTTTGTGCATCGCAGTAGGCATAAACATATTTTTCACACCCTTCAAAATATGATGTCTACCCTGATAACCCAATGCAATTTACATACTTCTAGTCCTGTTAAGCTTTTATTTTTTCAACAATAAATGTAGTCAATGTCTGTTATGAACTATTGTGACAATAATATCAATAAAATCATATCAGGTTGACTAAATAAAAGGCCAAAAAAATTCACTGTGTTGTTTCTGTATTGATTTTAAATTTTAAAACAAAGGTAAAATATGATGTGACTTGCATACTGTATATGCAGAGTTCGATATTTCATATAAAAAATATTTAAAAATCAAACATCTTACTCAAATCATATTACTAATAATAAAGCTCCTTACCTGAATGAAAAATACTCTGTTAAACAAATCTACATTCTAATCATCCTAATTCTGTGAAAAGTCATAGCCTCTGAGTAATGAAGGAAACCAAAAAAAAAGAAAAGGTTTACAAATTTTGTATTAAGTGTTTTGTGATTTTTGTGATTTATAAAAAATATTTAAAAATCAAACATCATACTCAAATCATATAACTAATAATAAAGCTCCTTACCTGAATGAAAAATACTCTGTTAAACAAATCTACATTCTAATCATCCTAATTCTGTAAATAGTCATAGCCTCTGAGTAATGAAGGAAACCAAAAAAAAAGAAAAGGTTTACAAATTTTGTATTAAGTTTTTTGTGATTTTTCTAAAACAAAAGTAAGTGTCTAGGCAACACTCACGTTTTAGCATTATTATTTGTATCCTTACAACTTCATTTTTTATTTAAAACGTGTTCTGTTTGAGCAACTGGTGGCGGCTGAGTAAAAATTTGATTTCTATCTAAATATCATACAATCACAAATGAGCCAAGAAACCTTCAAATAATTTAGAACACTTAAAATTATTTCTCACAGGAATTTTGTAATAGACACGTTTGTATATTGCTTGCATAAGATAAAAGTTACACTCACGTTCTTTTTTATGTGACAGATGTGACCCTGAATACTGTCTATATAGATTTAAATATTTATTTTTATGTAAAAATAAATATAAAAAAACTTTGACTTTATACTGTTGAGCACTAGCTTTTTAAAGCCTTAAGGCAAATACTTTTTTATCAAGTAGAGATGTAAAAAATCCTTGATGTACGTGAGTAAATATTGCAAACAAAATACATATTTGTTTTTGTAAAGGTAAAAATTTAATCTTGTGAAATGACATTTTTATGATTCCAAGAATTTTGTTGACAACAACCCGCAACAAATTTTCAAAGATAAAATTATATTCACACTTAAAAAAATCGGAAAAAAATATTAAACAAAACCTAATTTTCTATTTAATTTTTAATAATTACATTCTTTAAAATATAGGTTTGGAAAAAATCGAGTGTTTTTTATTGAAAAGAACACCAGACTTATTGTAAGTAGAAAAAAATTCGACATAATGTTTCCTGAAACAAAAAAATACAGAAAAATGGGTTGAGTTAATCGATGCATGCAACTAACTAGTCCGACTTTAGCGCAATAAAAAAAACTGTTTTTATTTTAAAATTTTCATTAAAGATATTATTTATTTAAAAAAAGAATTATAATTCTTCTAATATCGAGTAGTAACCGCCAAAGAAGCTTAAGCGCCAAAAATAAATTTTATAAGAGAAGTATTTTTTAGTTATCCTTGATTTAGTTCGAAGTAGAGCCGTAATATTCGCAGTATAGGATTGTAGTGGATTATTATATGTAATATTAATAGTTTTACTAATTTTCCTATAAGACAACGCATGTCTGTGGGGGTTAAGATATCTGAAGATATGCTTGATGTCATGAATATCAGCTAATTTAATCAAATTATTTTAAAACTAGAAATTTTCATCCTTAGAAAACTGTTCTTAACTGTTTCATTGATATCCTTACAATTTTTGACACTAGTTTTGCTCTACTTGAAAAAGAGAATTTTAGCTTAAGCGACACTTTGCAGTTAGAAAAATATGTAAGCAAATTAAAACTTTATATAGAAAATGCACTTAAGCTTAAATTTCTTTTGCTCCATATCCGTAACGGACCTTGACATGACTTAGAAACTTTGACAGAATGTCCGAGTTATCGTAAATAATCGATTTTTGTCAAAAAACGATTTTCGAAAAGCATGTCGCTTAAGCTTTTTCGGTGCTTACCACTCGATATTTGTCCTTCAACAATACAATAAAAAAAGATTAAAATAAAATATTGGCAAAACGTAACAAAATTGATATGTATATTATGTTGTTAAGTTACACTCAAGAAGATTATTAACAGATTTATTTATGATATCACCTGAACAGGTCGTTGTCAGCTGGCAGATGCTCAGCATAACACATATGACCATGAAACTCATAATACTGTTTGCTGATACTGGATATACTGCTAGAAATGCGGCAGATGCCACTTCGTGGTGGCAATCAAAAACGGGCTCCAGTTTGACTGATAGCTGGTCATCAGAGCTCACTAAATAAGTCGTATGATTAATGACTGAAGTTAAATAATGAAATTTGCATTGGATGTTCCCTATGCAGTGATGAGGTTAGCCGCAGAGTTCACTTCAGTTAATAGACGAACATGGTTACGACTGCGAAGGAAAGGGGTAGTTTTCTAGTCTCGGTGTTGATGCAGATCATAAACATTAGAGCCTGAAACTAGAAAGGAACCGAGGTAGGAGTAGTTTTTGACTGAAAGAAGCGAGATGGATAAAGATGCACAGATGTATTTTGGTGACAAAAAAAATTATTTTCGACAATTCATTTAAAAAAAGCGAATGGTGCAGTTCTATAGAGAAATGTTTCAGTAAGAAAAGCAAATAATTTATTTTAATAAAATACGATATTTTTTCCTGGGAAATAATTGCACAAGAAAATCGAGTAAAATTTTCATGTAGCTCAATATGTTGTGCATGTAAGCTATTTTACTGTGGTTTAATAAATAGCTTCATAAAGTTTAGAATTTGCAGATTTCTTAGAAAAAAAAAAAACAAAAGATAGCAGCAAAATAAAAAAGCATTAAAAAATTTGTAAACTATTTTGTTTTTAAAAAAAGAATAAAAAATAAATAATATATAAAGAAAAATTCACCTTTTCTTTAAGCATATAGTTAAATATTTTCCATAAACAAAGAGCCATATCTTACTAAAATTTAAGTACAACTTTTGATTTTATATAAAATTAAGTGAGGAAACTCAATTCTTAAAAATCACGATATTCGTACAAGAGTAACATTTTGGAGCAAAAGGTATCCTTGCAACGAATTAGACAAACTTTGGTTCAAACACTACAAATGTTACAAGTACGTGAGAATTTTCTTTAAAAATTAAATTTTTATTATTGTGGTTATGCCATTTTTTCATTTAAAGTTATATGGTAAGGACACGATATCAACCATATTTACATTCTTTTTATTCCTTTTCAATTTAAGCGAATGTGCCGAATCATATCACTCTACGATAACTCTCTCCATTTCTAGCCGTAAACTATATGAATCTATACTACTGTGCGACATGGATCCAAGCTCATTTCGATCAAGATGTTGCGGGAAGAGCTGAAACGAAAGGGTAACCAATTTAAAGATCTTCAAAGAGTGGATTGCATAATTTTAGACATCATCTAGCTAAGACGGAAATCTTGAAAGATGGTGTTTGTAGACTGTAACTGAAAGAAGCACTGAGACAGCTAGCATTAGACTGAGAACCACTACTAGGCAAATTTACATGTAGATGCAATGATTGCACTCAGCGTAAAATAGTTGCTAACGATGACTAAGAACTTAGTGATGGAAATTATTACAGTAAAATCGTACAAAAAAGTCCCACTTTTTATGTTTAGTTACACATGTGACCGTGATCCTAAGTTTCAGTTTTCGGGGTAGGAGAAGGTAAAGAACGCCCGCTATCTTGAAAATAAAATTAAGTCGTAAACTACATACAAGGGATATGAAAATTTTGTTAGAACTTTCTTTTAGACAATAATACTATCTGCAACTACAAACATATTTTTATGTTAAATTTTACAATTAAAAAGTTATAGACAAAAATATTGAAAATTAAGACATTTTTCTTATCGATTTTAGCGATAAATTTTTAAAAAGCATTAAGACCTGAAGTGGATCAAAAGCGTCCCGGGTCTGGTTTTATATTCCCAAAAAAAATATACATGAAAACCAGAACAGGGTATCCAACAAAGTCTTTTTGTTACAACCCTATGGATAATTTTGTATCAATTGTGTTCAAAGCACTTTGGCCGAATTTCAAAATTTTGCGGCAAAAACTCAATTTTTCAACTTTAGATTTATAAATGGTACAAGATATTCCCGAGTCGTAAGCAGTGAAAAGAGCACACATCACTCAATTAGAACAAAAATATTAACAAAATGCCCTCAAGTCAAAAATTTTTTTTAAAGTATTGAAGAAACCTATCACTCAGTATCTTAATTATGCCAATTGATCCTCACCAATTACAACGCCATTAAAAATTTATAGGACTCTCTCTGGCATCTTTTAGTTACTGGAATAATAGAAAAAGCCGCCAGTTAACACATGTATACGTTTTCTATAATACTGATATTTTTTAAAACAGTCAACTTTATTTTCAGATTGCACTCGTATATGTATAAATAAATTTCAATCAATACAGATATTTACTTGTTGCCATCAATTTTAATAAATATTTTCTGCTCATACATTCAAAAGTCCCTTTAATGCTTTCAAATGCAAATGAATAACAGATGGCGTATGATTAATATTGTAATTTTTTATATAAAATATCACTCATGCGTACCAGCAGCTGTTGTCAGTAAATGAAAAGCGATATTTTTTTCTATTATATATAATAAATTTATGTATATTTTTTTGCTACTTAATAAAATTGGGGACACAAAATATTTTCTTAAAATTTTAGCTAACAAATAATTTTAAGGTACTAATTTTCTTTCTTATACAAATTTAGTTGAAATTAATTGTTGCAGTTATAACTGACTACTTTTTGTGTAATAAATATTTATTTTTTTAATTTCGGTCTATTTGTTCTTGTTTATTTTAAATAAATATGCAACATTTCAATATGATTTGTGGCTTTAGTGGCAGTGAGTGCCACTATAAAATCTCAGTTGGTGTTATGTTTTTAATTTATCTTTTTCTTTCTTCTTCATTTACTTTGCTAGAATATTTTGCAGATATGTCCCTCTTGCTATTTTAAGAACAAAAACGAACAAAAGTAAGACAGAATAATAATAATAATAGTAGTAATAATAATAATAATAATAATAATAATAATAATAATAATAATAATAATAATAATAATAATAATAATAATAATAATAATAATAATAATAATAATAATAATAATAATAATAATAATAGTAATAATAATAACAATAGTAATAATAATATTAATAATAATAGGTAAAATAACGAAATGGTATAAACAAAATGTATAATTGTTTATTGTTATTCCATGCACAATATATTACTCCGCTTTTGAGTTAATACTAATATGGAAATGCCACTGAGTTGACAAGTTGAGTCAAGTTAACCAAAGTATTTTTCTTTTTAAGTTACCATGACATAATCTAAAACTGTAAAACTTTATTATATGTTACAATTCGCTCGAAAAATTAGCATGATGTCATGACATTTAATTATGTAGATGCCTAAGCCTCAAATAGAAAGTCAAAGGCGCCAATATAATACTCTTTTCACGACTTGAAACGCTTCTGGTATTTGAAAAAATAATATAAAAACACAAATACTTAAACATTCTATTGACAAAAACTAAACTCGTTTAAAATGTGACAACATACATAAATAAACTTGAAATCTACATAAATCCACTAACCAGCCAGAACTTAAGCTATAGCGGCCACTTTCGTTTCGGAAAAAAATACAATGATATTCTTAGCCAAAAAGCAGGCAGATAAAAACCCAATAAACGAGGAAAAAACATGAAAAAATAAAATGTTGTCTCTTTAAAATATATATATTCATTTGTGCACATAGCACTTCTCTAGCAAGCAAAATAAAAATATAAATATGATAAAATATCTGTGGCAAAAGATAAATTACTCCCCATAAAACAAAAATAAAAATGTCAAAAATTAAATTAAATTATTACATGAAGACTCCTATAAATAAACATAAGTAAATACCATAATACATATACATACATCTATACATTACAAATGATATGCTTTTAACACAATATTTCTTAATTTATTCTGTCAAATGACAAATAAAAATACTCTGCACAATCATATAACAAGACTCTCCAACAACACATTCGCCCACATAACGCCAAAAATCAGACAATATAATTTTGTGTAAAAAATTTACATACACTCACAGAGCCGCATACATATATAAGGACACGTATATATCAATATGGCGGGTCATTAATATTCATTATTAAACAAAAGAGCAACAATGCCAACACATCAATTTCATTTGAATAACAATTTATAACTCCAAATGCATTTACAACCAGGGTGACAACAGAAAAAGCAATAAAGAAAGAGTAAAAGAGAAGCAATAAATAATAACTAAATAAAAGTGGAAAAAGAGTAAAATGGAAATTTTATAAAAATTTACAACGTATTATTGCACAGCCATTGCGCCAAATTTTTTAAAACAAATGATTTGCTTATTGATATTTTCAAATGAAACTTTGCAGTTATAGGTATTCACATTAAGAAATTCCCGGCGATTCAAGAAAACTAAGATTTGCTTCTAAGAATCCCAAAATTTCTAAGAAAATTTCAAAAACTTCTTAAAATGGAATTTTTATCGTTTTCAACATAAAATACACATTTGGTCTAAGACCTATAAAGTAGTTTGGCTAATAAATAAATACACATAAGAGATGCTGCAGGTGATATTTCTTTTTGATTTTAAGCTTTGGGATTTTAGTACATATGGGCTAAATTCATAAATTTTTCTACAAAACTGATCAAATAGATAAGTTTTCGGGTTTTTTTCTAAAATTATGTCTGCAAAGATACTTCTTAGTCACATTTATAATTATTTGTTCTTGAAAATTTCATATTTAAAGAGAAAACAATGATAGTGTTTATTAATGTAAAATTTTTCAAATATTTAAAATTTTTTCAATTTTTAAATCAAAAGCTGTATACACATTTTCCAACTTATAAGGAATGAATACTTCCATCAAATTCTTCTCTTTAACAATTTGTGACCAAACTAGCTTTCGAAATTTATATTTTATTATTAATGTAACAATAAATTATAATTAATTATATTTGGCTTGAGCTTGGTTTTAATTTAATTGTTAAATTAAATTATATTTTTATGTAAAGATAAATGTAAAGCATGTAGACATAGAAAATTTTGACTGCGCGGAGGGTTGAACTGACGTTTCGGTAACTCCGACTAATCGCCCTGCCTATAAGAGATTTTTATAAATGCATTCTGCCCAAATGTATTCAATTTGAAATGTTAATGTTTAACTAGTTAACAAAGAATCAGCTGTGACATGCGGTTATTATATGGATCCAAAATTGAGAAATTTTGCTTTTTAAAGGAGTATACGGCACTAACTATAAGAGATTAGTGCTCAACCAAACATAACTTTTTCAGAACAGTGTAACTGCTTTATGGACACAAGATATTTTTGGAATCGGACGAAAAATTATAAGCCTTGAAAAACGTTACTTGCGCGAAGTGCCATCAATTGAGACTTCACAGGCTCACTCCTAAAATCTATACACTCACAATATTATTACAATCACGAGATGTATTTTATTCAAGAAGTATTAAGTGCAGTAATTTTTAAATGAATCAACATTTAAAATTCTAAACAATCTTATTTTTAGCTGACTCTAACATTTAATACAGATTATCGCTTGCTTTCAATATTGTCCGTTATTTATGTTATAAAATTAGCACATACACAAACATTGATAATATTCTGTACGTAAAATTAGTTGGAATTGTAATTTAGAATATATGAATATTCATTTCAAATCAGTAGTGTAGTGGATAGTGTGCTAAATTATTAAACGGGAAATCATATGTTCAATTTCAGCCAAGACCATATCGTGCCATAACCGCCAAAAAAGCTTAAGCGCCAAAAAGTAAATTTTACAGGAGAAGTATTTTTTAGTTATTCTTGGTTAAAATGGAAGTATAACCCTTATATTGGCTATAGAGGACTGTAGTGAACTGTTATATATAATGTTAATAGTTTCAATAAATTTCCTACAAGACCACGCATGTTTGTAGGGGTTAAGATATTGTAAGATATTATTGATGTCATGGAAAATTGGTTAATTTAATCAAATTATCTTAAAACTAGTAATTATTATCCTTCGCAAGCTGTTCCTTAACTGTTTCATTGATATCCTTGCGATTTTTGACACTAGTTTTGCTCTAATTGAAGAAGAGAATTTTAGCTTAAGCGACACTTTGCAGCTACAAAAAATTGTAAAAAAATTAAAAGTTTAAAGGAAAAATGTACTTAAGCTAAAATTTCCTTTGCTGTATTTTCATAACGATACATGACAGGACTTTGAAACTTTAACAAATAGTCCGATTTATCGTAAAAAGTCGATTTTCGTCAAAAAACTATTTTCGAAAAGCATGTCGCTAGAGCTTTTTTGGCGGTTATGACTCGATATGTCTTATTTTTAATGTTTAAGGTTAAATGCATAAAAATGAGTAAGTTTGTGTTAATTAGTTTACATATTATACTTTTTCCGAATGGTTGGTGCATTGGATTTCAAATCTGAAGGAGCTTTGTTCAATTCCCAATGGATATTAAAATAACAAACAGTGAGTAAAAATACGAAATTAACAACATAGTAATAAGCCTTTATCATTTAAAATAAAGCAAAAATCATTTAGTTTTATAGAACTTGGGTTTGATTACACTAATCTGTAAAAAAAATAGAAATATTCGAGCCTTTAAAGAAAATGTGTGTAATATACTCGTATCAGGTTTAATAAGTTAAATTTTAATCCTTTTTCCATTTTGTTCTATCTATGGGCATGACTAATATGACACCCGAAATATGGCGGTCACGCTAATACATTTCATCATAACTTGGCAACGATTGAAATAAATAAAGCGCTAGAAGATGCGGAATAAAATTACCTTTAAGGTATTTATATACAACTGTTTAATATTTCCAACTGTTTCGGAGTTATTCAGACATTAGCTGTGAAAAAAATTTCTTTCATGCAAAATTTCCTTTTTTTCCGTTTTCAAAAGATCATAAAAAAGTTAAGAGGGCAAAAGTTTTAGATGTTTATCAGAAATCTTAGGAATAAAATAGGCCATAAATTACTGAAATCGATGGATAAATGTCGTTTTTATTAACAAGTAAGTGAAGGAACTCAATTGCTAAAAATCACATTTTCCATAATATTAATTTGTGTGTTGTATGAAACTTGCCATTTTTATCAATAAAGTTCCTTCACGTAATTGAGAATAAAATCAATAGGTTTTCATAATTTAAGGCTTATTGTCTTCCTAATACACCTAGCTTTCTAATAAATGACAAAAGTGTACAATTTTATGCCTCTTAATTTTTTTTATAAGTTTTTGAAAACGAAAAAAAATAAATTTTGTCCCCGCTAATTTTTGAATAAGTCGGAAATAGTAGGATATATAAAAAAAGGTGTGGATGAATGGCTTAAACCTAATTTTATTCCGCATCTTTAAATAGATTATCTATTCAAATTGGACAGGATGTTCTCACGTTATAGTGATATATACTGATGTATCTAGTCGAAATATTAGTCAAGCTCATGAAAAAAATTTGGATGTCACAGAAAAAAAATGAAAATGGATTTGAATTTAGCGCATTAAACTTTATATATTCCACATATTTTTATATAAACGCAATTTTTTCTGTAGACCAGTGAGTGTTATATAACAGAAAAAATTGCAAAAGCAATGAAATCATCGTTTTATTTTATGGAAGTTACGATTAGTTCCTGTGGCAGCTAAGTTGTTACAAACAAAGAAATTGCCATTCCTTTTTTACGGTTTTAAGTCTGTTTATTTTTAACATCTAAAATTTAATAAACTCCTTGTTAAACTTAAATAAAAAATAATTAGACCGGATTTTAATTGAATTTTGAGTTAATTTTACGAACAGAATATCTTGAGTGTATGATTAATAGGCAAAACCATTTCGTATGAATCTGTTTATATTTACA
This sequence comes from Panzeria rudis, assembly GCA_956483635.1. NCBI lineage: Eukaryota > Metazoa > Arthropoda > Insecta > Diptera > Tachinidae > Panzeria > Panzeria rudis. Next base: position 7,066,963 of record OY101450.1, on the reverse strand, counting down.
CTGTACAGCCAATTTGTATAAAACTTGTACCATTTTGAATATATATATATATATATATATATATATATATATATGCACAGATGTTCACAATCTACAATTTGTTAAGATCAGTTCAGTATTTTGGAAGCTATAATTGTTTAAAATTACTTATACTAGCTTAAAGTTAAAAAAACAAACAAAACATCTACGTGTGTTTGTAAATTTTTCATTTGCTTTTACATTTTTCTCTTCTTTCTTGTTGTTGAAAAGGCATAAGACTAAAAGGGAAGAGATTACAATAAATTAAATGAGCTTATTAATTACTTATATTTGCATTATATATTGTGTGGCTATGTGTTTTTAAAGAATTTTTAATAAAATTATTTACATCTAGATAATGTACGATTGTGTCGTCTGTTGGCTATACTAACATATAATGAATCAGCAATTGTCTCTAGGCTATGGAAACCTAACAATCTCCTAAGAAAATTATGTTTTTTACGATAACAATACATATTATTTTTGTCATTCGTTACCTCACTTTAGCACTAAATGATTTGAATATTATTGTACCTCCTTAATAGCTAAGAACTCCTTTATATCCAAGATATATAATTAACTAGATTAGTCCGGCTGCAGAATATAATATAAAGTTCTTTAGATATGGTTTAAATTTCCCGTAATACAAAATAAACAGTTTAAAAAAAATCTTTCTATTTTTCAGTAAGATTTATGTTACTAAAATTGCATATTTTCGATTTTTTACTAATTTAACTTCTAGTAGCCTGAGTTTGAAAGAGGACTCCAAAGTACCGTCGTGCCAAATTTCATAAAAAATTCCAAAGTGGTTTTTGCGTGATGTGTGTTCGGACAGAGAGACAGACAAAAATTCGAAAATTTGGTGTTCTGTGTTCTACATATACACACACGCCGCTTTACTGTTTTGTTATATGCATGGTTACGCTTTCCTTGCTTTCTGCTTATATTCTGCCTGCCTCTTATTGTCAAGTTTTAATTTTTCTCCATAACGTGTTTAAATCTCTGCTCTGGTTAATTTTGTTTGCTCCTCCTTTGCAACCCAAAACAATAACCATCCAAAACACCGAAATCAGATATAAGAAATCCATACAAATAGACAAGTCACGAATTACAACTTTTTGCATGTTTCTTTAATTTTACAATCAGATTTTAAGCAAATGGTCGAATATAATTGATTTATTTACTACTAAAATTAATAGGATTGCAAAACACTTGTGTGAATTTTTGGAGTAAATATTAAAGCAGCGAATGATAAACATTTAGAAAATTGATGAATCGAATGTTACAAATTTTTCAGTAAACACTTTGTTTTCTGATATTTGTATTAATTTTTTTTTCTATGCAATTATTTGTCATAGAGCTTTAATTAACTTTAACAACCCATCATTTTATTGATCTGTTTGATAAAAATATATCATATTAAAAAAAAGTCACTAATGACAAACAACTTTTAGACATAGTTTTAAAACAAATCCGTTTTTTTTGGAATATGCAACCGAGTAACCTCAACAGAGTCGAAATGCATACACATGAATACTGATGAGGGAGTGCTGTGGCTTATGAAATCCACATGGTTACATTCTGCAGTGTAGGCTGTGAAATTAATTAAGGTATATTTATTCCTTGATACTTGGAATCGAATTCTTTCTGAGCTTTAGCCTAACAAAAATGACTTTGGCTAAAAACCAATTTATATCGAAAAATAATCAATTACATTACATCAATAGCATATTGTTAAATATCATTCAGGCTTTTATCAAATAAATACCAACACAAGAAATAGTTAGCTCAATTACTTTGGTTACATATTTTCATTATAAGCCAGTTTTGCCCAAAAATCAAAGAGAGTGAATATAATATTTTTCCTCAAATAATTTAATGTTTTTATTTCTTTAAACTTAATTGTAGATACATATTAAAATCGTACTAATGATCATATCTTTCCAACATTTCACTAAATTTTGCATTTCCCATTAGCAGATAAAATAAACTTCCTCGCTATTTATTATCTTACTGATTTATTTTACACCATTTAATTTAGAAAATCACATTTGTCTCTTTACAATAACATAAGAAAAGAACTGAATAGAACGTAATTGCCAACAATACTAAATAGATTTATTTCCTGCTTAATTTTCCTGAAATACTTTTATTATTAAACTGCCATTAAATCCAACTCATTTTTTCATCATTAATTCTGTGCCCATTAAAATGATATGACTGACATTGAGTTGCTTGAACTTAGGACAATGTTAATCACTTTATGGCTGTTATTTGCACAAAATTATTTGCCATTTTTTTCTATCTTGTTTGCTTTTATTCCATTATTTTTGTGCCTTTTTCATGTTCTACCTTTTATTTGGCAATTTTACGTAAGTATCAAAATACTACAATATATTGAAGATAAAAATAAATTAATGGGTCACTTTTAGCAATATTGTTTTAACGTAGTTAAAAGCCAGACTAAACTAAAATAGAATTGCAAAACAAATTAAAGCTCATAATGATTTTGCTATTTTATGAAAAAAGAAAGAAAATATTTATGATAAATTTTTAAGGACAGAAAATCGTATTAATGACCAAATTGTTTTTATTAAAAAGGGCCTTAGAAATAATTATGTAAGCATCACGTCTGTGGTACATCTATGATAACGAGTCTGTTGATAATATTTATGTAAATGTGATTACAGTAACAACCAATGTAAGCAGTTTTTTGAGGAATGAATATGTTCTTAATATCTTTAAATACGAGTAATATATTTTGCCTTTATATGAAAAGCTTGAAAATATGTATACATGTTGATGTGTGATTATGTAGGGAATTGTAAAAAATATTTAGAACATGACTGGATTTAAAATTTTACAAAAACAAACTAACATATAAGAGGCGTATATTTTGGTAACAGTTTTATTATAAGAATGTTCATATACTAATAAATACGTGGTGATTTTTTCAATTGATGAAACATTTACTAAATTTTATTTAGAAATCGATTGATATCGACATTGAGAATCGCAATTTCTTGGAGCGAAGACTTATTTATCATTCAAGTAATGTTTTCTTTAAAAAAAATTTTGTGAAACATACTGTACTATTGAAGATTTTCCATAACCGTATGTTTCTCTAATTTATACTGTAGTAATTTGATACTTGAGGGAAATTGCCAAACAGAAGCTAAAGCATGAAAAAGGTGCAAAAATAATAGAATATATCGATACTCGATTTCAGAATAATTCAGAAAAAATCGCATATAATGTGTCAAAAAAAATCTTTAAAGTGTTCTAAGTTCAATCTATTCAATGTCATTTCATTTTAGTAGGAAAATGAGGTTAATTAATAGACAAACAAAAGTTACAATTGGAAAAAAGGGTAATAAATCTATAGCTTTGAAACTTTCGATCTGATTATAAAACGATGTATGTCAAAATCATAAAAGAGGACCTAAGCTTTAATAACAAGGAGACATGGACTACCCTGTTGAAACACACGGTGAGCTACATGGTGTCAAATTTGAACAACTCGGGCACTTTGTTATCCCCAAAGATATCTTAATAAAGTCAAGAGTATTTTCTTATAAGCTTAACAAAGTTTTGCATGCCCGAGGTAGTCAATTTTGACACCCTGTAGCCCACCGTGTGTTTCAATAGGGTGGTCGATGTTTCATTACTATGAAAGCTCAGGTCGTTCTCTATGATTTTCACATACCTCACTTTATAATCAGATCGCAAGTTCTAAAGATCCAGATTTATCACCCTTTTTTCCAATAGGAACCACTGTGTGACAGTTTGCAAGTGGTAAAACTATTTAAAGAAAACTAAAGAGGAAATAGGTTTCTAAGTATTGCTAGCAATGATGCTCTCCTTAGATTCTTTTTCCTGATTATTACCCTGCAAAAAATCTTTGCAATGTGTTGCAATTACCAAATAACATACTTTTCAACACAACCTACATATCGTCTGCATTACTTTATATAAGTTAAATCAATTACTTGCTGTTAAATAAATAAGCTATGTATTCTCTTATTAGCACAGTAGTAGTGCCTGCGCTTATCATATCGACGAGTAGCAATTCAATCCCTAACATGTTTTAAGCTTGTAACAAAATATTTGTGAAGCAAGCCAGTGAGTAAAACTCTAGACATAAAACACAAAAAATTGTAGGAGTTCAATTCTCAGTAGAGGCATATAGTTTTTCTTGTGTTTTTTATATATAATGACTTTTAAATGTTGAAATTTTTAAGGTGGCAAGATCTTGCTTCCAATAGCACCAATATGAGAATACACTTACGGTTTTTGTTGATTTGGAACCATTTTTTTTATACCTTAACTAGGAGAATTAACGTGTAAAATAGTTTAAATCGAATCATAAGCAGAAAGTTCGTAAGCATTTGAGTTTTTAATTGGACACCTTGTTTTAGGACCTGTAACACAGTACCGTATAACATCACAAAGTCCACGACTTGTTTAGAAATCTTAGAAGGCTTACTTTATTATATACATATACTTTGCTTTGCGTAACAAACAATCAGAGCCACACTATATAAACTGCATGAAAAATGTTTAGCTTTTAATTCTATCTTCCAAAAACTTAGCTCCAAATCAGATACATGTGAAAACCACTTTTGCTTGAAACTAAATGAAGTTAAAAAATATTTGTAGTTTTTAAAATTTCTAACAGAATTTCACCATAAAAACTAACTAAAAAAAATACCCTTTATTTATTATACACATGACAGCAACAGAAAATCCAAGAACGAAAAATACAATTAACTAACAAGCTTAATTTCATAACAATTTATTGAAGAGATTTTGCACAAAAAATGTAAATCTCGTTTAAGAAATAAAAAAGAATAAATTTTGATCCAAAAATATTGATTTGTAGTGCATAAATGAATTACAGCGGCCCATTATAGCTGATGAGCTTATTTTTTTAAATAAACTGATTTAAGTTGTTTGAAAATATTTTTTATCCATGGCTTAAGCAAATCTGTTTTGTCATTTGGAAACTATGATGTTGAGAACATATTGTAACTCTACCATTTTCCTCCACTCATAGGACTAGATCGTTGAGACAATTGGTACTAAAATTCAACCAGGGATGATATACGACCGCCTTACAATAAAAATATATGTATGGACAATCATTACATTGTACATTAAGCTAAAGTTTTATTTTTTATATAGTCAAACACCTAATTTAATTTTTCACACTATCATACAGAAAGAAAGCAGTCTCTATATTTGTAGAAATGACAAGAAACTATATTTCAATTGATTTGGTGTTAAAAAACCCCCCTTTATAAATACATATTAAAATATCTTTATACTTTCTAATAAAAAATATGTATTTAGTTGACTTTTTGTTCGTAAGATTCCTTTTTTCCACATTTTTAATCCTTTTACGTTATGTAAACCTTTCTTAGAAGAAATCTTTGAATTCTTTAATAAAATTCATACAATAATAAAGTTATAATAAAAGTTATAATAAAAATGGTAATAAAACAAATTTAATTTACACATACATAAATCATATTCATAAAATATTTGCTTTATTACATTTTTAGACACAATCTGTATACATTTTGTGGGATAAAAATTAAATGAATATGATTCTAAACAAATTTATTATTTAATTTAAAATTTCCTTTTAATTCTATTAATATTGAATTCACAAATTTCATAATACCAGCCAGAATTTTTTGCTCACAAGCCATAACTGCTTAAGTAGTTTTAAAATTTAGAGCAGTTTAAAGGCTCAAAAACTCGCTCTTAATTAGAAGTCAGTTTATTTTTATTTAAAATTTTTAAAGATAATAGCCCTCATAAAAAAGATACAATCAAGAAAAATTTATAGCAAGTACAGCTTTACTAACTGTAATTTTGTTTTTATAAAAAATGTTCAATTGTAATACAGAACTTTAAAAAAAATTTTTTTTTGCAAATTATAATTCCATTTTATAGTAAAAATTAAAGTGAAGAAGGATTTTTCTACAATTTTGAGACTTGAAATTTCATTTTTAATGGTACTTTTTGGGGCATTTTATTTTAATTTTGCAATGGTAACATATTGTATACTGGCCTTATTGATAAAAATATTTTTTTTTATATAGTATATTAGTATATTATATTAGTATATTTATATATATATATATATATATATATATATATATATATATATATATATATATATATATATATATATATATATATATATATATATATATATATATATATATATATATATATATATATATATATATATATATATATATATATATATATATATATATATATATATATATATATATATATATATATATATATATATATATATATATATATATATATATATATATATATATATATATATATATAATATTAGTATATTTTTATAATGGCAACTGTAATTAATTGGCTATGAATTTGGCAATATCCAACTAACATATCATAAAGGTTTGTGATACTACAGAAATGCGCTATTTATGGTAAAAAAAAATAATAATAACAGATTAATTAGTTAACCAATCCCATGGAGCTGAAATACTAAATTATGACAAACCATTTGAAAATTTAGATTTTATATAACACAATCTCGTTGCACTGTTTTATATGCATGCAAGTTCTCTTTCGACTTTTACGTTGTTTGTAGAAAAAACAATTGGTCCAGAATTGGTCCATCATGTTATTAGCCATGTAAAAAAGCATATAAAATAATGCAATTTGGCATCAATAACTAAAAATCGAGAAAAATGGACATCCGCACTTGTTCAAGAAAACCACAGAATTATAACCAGTAATGTAGACCAGTGCAGGATATAAGAAATGATAGACAAGATATTGCATCAAACTCAACATTGTCCTAACTGGACTTAAGGTGTTATTGTTTGTGACCACAGAATTAAATTTGAGCAATTTTATTGTAGTATAATATATATTTTTTCTTTACATAGAAATTTTAAAATATTTTATTTGTGAAATAACGAAGTGATATTATTATTAGGGATGTAACGAATACCGATACCGATATATCGGCGATACTTCAGATTTTCCGATACATCGGTATCGGCGATATTTTACTGTCGATACGACGATACTTTTAAAATTTTTTTCAGAGTTTTTTTTAACAAGTAATTTATTTTTGTTCGATTTTACCATGAATTAAATTCACTTCGTTATCTTTTAAATCTTATTAATATCAATTTTAAAAATTAATAACATTTCATGCTGTTATTTTGTAAAAAAAAACTATTTATTTTTTGTTAATTTTATCATGAATTCAAATTCAAGTCATTGTTTTTTAAATCTTATTCCAAAGAAGTCATGAAAATGTAGAATTCGCGATCTGGAATAATTGCAAATTTGGATAATTTGTAATTAGTTTTACATATCCTTTCCATTGCAAGAAGTTCTGTTTTTCGATTACCAATCACCGAATTGGAAGCGATGCTAGGACCAATTTCTTTTTCGGTATTCTATAATGATTTTTCCTCAAGGCAAAAGGATAAAAAATTACCCATTTTCATAATTTTTTTTATGCGAATTTAAGCTCAGAACTGCATTTTCATGTAAATTTAAGTGAATAAATATAAGCTTAGAAGTCTTTTAATAAATAAGCTATTAAGTTATTTAGAAGAATATTAGTTGATAAATGTCCTTTAAAAAAATCGATTTTTTAAAAAGCATGGCGAGTATTTTTTTAAATTATAAAGGAATTTAACATTTTTCTTGCTTTTCTACTAATTATCTGCATATTTTTAACATAAAGTTTTTGGAAGCCAAGAAAATGTAGCTCCTTAAAAATTACTTCCAATGTTTTATCAATTTTAAATATTCTCTCTTATAATGTAATTTTGCATAATAAAAAAATTACACTTGAGTTTTGTTAATCTAAAGTTGAACTCAATTTCAATATTCGTATCGGTATCGGAATCGGTATCGGCGATATTTATTTTTAAATATCGGTATCGGTATCGGATCGGCAGAACAGCGTATCGTTACATCCCTAATTATTATAAACACACAATAAATTCATTTGAGTATTTATTGAAATTGAATATCGGTCGTTATAATCGTTTTATTAATAAAAAAATAATGTGAGTCCGATCACAGGGGAGATGTGTAAACATTTAGTAATGAAACATTTCTTTTCACCCTCATACCTTCCTCCACACCCGACAAATCGCTCAAACCGATAAGCTTCGCATCAGACTCCTCTGACTTACTCCCACCAGGCATATCGCTCTTCCGCTTCCCCGCAGACATAAATAATAGTATTATTTATCCACCAGCAAAAAATAATATACCTGTACAAAATAGTTGGAATTACCGCAGTTAAACAGCAAAATAACCAACAATTAAAGACAAACGTATTCAATAAACCGTCAGCCAAATATCGCACCAAGTTCAGCAATAAATTCGGTAAAACCGAAAAACCGGTTTTTTTCAAAAAATCCGGGCTCAAAAACCGAGACAAACCGGGTCTGAATCCCAAAAAACTGGACACAAAATCCCATAAATCCCAGAAGTTCCCGGCAAAAATCAAAAATGGCAACGCCGAAATACTCACTCAATCCAAAAACACGGCAACACAGCACCAACCAAACAAACGTCCGACCTTACTGCAGGAGTTTGACCTTGAGACTCCCTTTGCCAGTGTTAGTGTATTTCTATGCAGCTGTTAAGTTTGTACTTCTTGTTGTCCGTGTGATTACACTAATACACTCATACACAGCTTACACCGCGCTATTACAATTGTAATATTACTCTTACTCAAGTAAAATTAATCTTACTCAAAATTTGTGATTGTATTGTGAAAAAGATTTTTACGCCCTAGCGTCTCAAAGAGATTTTAGGGATTTTTCCCCTCAGTACATCGAACAGCGGCTTCGCTGACTTGATATTTTTGCATAGTCGGCCTTGGGCAGAGGTTAAGGGTTTTCTCCTACTGGTATATCGAAAAGCAGTTTTGGTGAGTTGAGATTTTAATTTTGGCTATGGGTTTCCTTCTCTGTGTTTGTCAAATAAAGGCTTCCCAAGGAGAAAATCCTTCTGTACTAGTAAAGATTATATAGGCAAAAAATCTTACGTCAACGAAGCCGCTATTTGATATACGGAAAGGACAAAATTCTTAAGTGCTGCCATAGGCCGGCTATTCAAAAATTCTTACTTAGCAGAGCCGCCTTTCGATATACCGAGTTAAGAAAAACCTTAAGCCCGGACGAACGCCGGCTGTGCAAAAATCTTCACTCCGCGAAGCCAATTTTCGATCTAGTTAGAGGCCAGCCAGCTATGCAAAAAACTTTACTCAACGAAGCCACTATTCGATAACTAAATAGGATAAAATACGGAAAATTATATGAAAAGAAATTGGTTTATTTTCCATATGTCGAGTGTTTGCTTATGGCGTTATTGCTCAATAGCATTTAGAAGCATTGAGAAATAAAACCATATGGCCTTGGTTGGTTTATGTGGATGCATGTTACGCACAAGCATTCAAGTAGAATCAATAAGATTCCGTTTTGACAAATATGGCCTTACTGCCCATGACTTTATTGAACTGCACCAAAATTACCCTTTACAAATTTTTGGCCCCGATTACCGTTCACAACACTATTTATTTTAATGTTGTATATTTTAAAATGCGATTACGATTTACAATAGTTATCGGCAGTGTTGTATTATTAGTTGTCTATGTTAATTTATTATCGTTTACAACATGTATTTTCTTATAACAGTAAAACAACAACCAACACAATAAGACACCAATGCACATGAGCGAAATGCATGATATTGTTGGCTTGCCTGAAACTGGTCTTGAACTCAAGACCTCAGGGTTTGTAGTCAAACGCGCTAACAACTCAGCCAACAGCACCTTTTTTATGTGTTATCAAAACTATCAAAAACTTACAATTGCTCATTTCCTGTTATCTTGTTTGCCGCGGCAAGCTTAAAAATTAAAAAGGATAAAAATGTTTATGTATATGTGGTCTTCTCCGAGAAAAGGGACCTAGTGTATCAAAAAACGAGTTTGGACTTAAGATTGTGTGTATACACACTAGGTCCCTGTACTCGGAGAAGGTCACATATAGATGTTTTTTACAAACCGTTAATAACATACACGACAACTATGTGTTGTAAATCATAATTGAAAAAACTTATGTTGTGTTGTAGACGAGACATCACAACATTTTTGTGTTATAAACGGTAAGCTGGGCCTTACATTTTGACTTATTTCTATCATTCAGGTGTAATTTTGAGCTTTGGTGACTTCAAAGGCTTACAGTAGAATTGTATGATAATTATTTTGGCAGAATACATACAGCAAATAGCTAGAGAATTAAACAGTTACACATACCTTGTACCTAAAATTTAAGAATTAGACATCAGATAATTTTTATTTATAAAGGGTGTTTTTTATTGAGGTATAGAACTTTAAGTTGGCATCACTTTTTTAACTGGCGGCCATTTTGTCAGCTGTCAAGTGATTAATATTTAGTTTGGTTTGCCATTTCATCATGAACAGGTTGACAAAAGAACAACGCTTGCAAATCGTGCAAATTTATTTCGAAAATAATGGTTCAGTTCGCGAAGTTTACCGCAAGCTCCGTCCATTTTATGGTCGACATAATCGTCCATCAGAGCAATTAATTCGGTTAACCATGGATCGTTTTCGCACTACATTTACTCTATGTGATAATACGCATCCGCAGAGACGTCGAACAGTGCGCACCGAAGAAACAATTGCCGCTGTAGAGCAAAGCGTTGAAGAGGACCCAAATGAATCGATTCGCCACCGTGCACCGGTATAGAGCCATGATAACCGACTATTTTGTTCCCGAATTGGATGGTATGAATGTGGATGAGTTGTGGTTCCAACAAGACGGCGCTACATGCAACACAGCGCACGTCACAATCGATTTATTGAAGGAAACATTCGATGAGCGCATAATTTCGCGGAATGGAACTGTCAATTGACCACCAAGATCGTGTGATTTGACACCATTGGATTATTTTCTTTGGGGATATGTGAAGTCGCTCGTCTACGCCAACAAACCAGAAACGTTAGGGGACTTGGAAGCCAACATTCGTGGCGTTATTGCCAACATACGGCCCCATATGCTCGAAAAAGTGGTTGAAAATTGGACCTGTAGAATTGGCTTTATTCGAGCCAGCCGCGGCGGCCACATGCCCGAAATCATATTTAAACATTAATGGCATAAAATTATCCTTCCAATAAAGCCAAATTGATGGACATTAAAACGATTTATTTGTGTTTTATTTCAATTCGAAGTTCTATACCTCTAAAAAAAACACCCTTTATTTCCACTTTTTGTTCTGACTACGATGATAGTTGCCAGTACTTCAAGGACCGCTTTGGATGAGAGCTACTTTACATTTTATATTAAGCCTTAAAAAAGCGCTTGTTGTATAAATAAAATAGTTCTGCAAAACGGGAACTCGCCATAAGTGAAGCTTTCTCACTTATGTACATAGTGCAAACCTGCTATTTTTGAGAAACCATTTTTTACTGGATATATTATTGGAAAAGGTTTTATCGATCGATTATGGATTGCATCTTATAAAATGTATCGAACGTTTCCTATGGTTCTATTTTTTTATCCTTAAAGAGTTTTTAAAAAATCACTGAAGATTATTTATTCTTATTTGTTGTTAATCGATTTGTAGTGTGAGTTTGGTTTATCTTTAAAACCATATAGAAATGTATCGAACGTTACTTTGACAAAGAATGATCAAATGAAGTTAATAACAGCGGAAAATCAGAAAACGAAATAGTAACTCTGCTACAATTTCTCTCTCTCGTTTATAAGTTTATTTTACTTCACTTTTCAGGTGGCTGTCATCTGTTAGGAATATCCATTTTTAACCAATAAATGTAATAAAAATACTAAGAAAAAGTTTAACTTCGTTTAGAGAAATTTTTTATCTAAGTACTTTTCTGTATTGAAAAAATATAATTCTTTCAAATAAAATATTAATACTGACTTCTACCGCACCATTCTCGTTTCTTAACAATAAACGTAATTATATTTTTGTTATTTCAAAATATATTTAATATTATGACTTTGCGAAAAATGTCATTTTATTTTAATGATTCTTTATTTTTCTTCAAATTGACTATTATTTTTGCAAAGCAATAAAAACTATATTAACTTTTGTTATTTTATATTTCCTATTTCCTTTTATGAGCCTGTCGTAAAATTAAAAGATTATCGTCATGTCTTGTTTTTATATAGCAGGGGTCAAATCAATATAATTTCGATAGGAAAAACTTAAATTAAATAATAGAAACATTTAATATTCGGACAATTTTATCAGATATCAAGGAATGCTTCATATAGTATATATGCAATGCATTGTGAAAAATTTTGAATAATGCAGCATGCAGTGTATCTGAATATTCAACAAGTGAATTGCAATATTCTAACAATTATTAGGGCGTAATTAGCAAATTATTATTCAATCAAATCATCTAACAGTAATAAAACATACAAAACAAAATCTTTTTTGAAATGTTTTTCAGTTATAAATTAGAATGTCTATTAAATATGAAATAAACTAACAAATCGAAAAACAAATGCAATATATTTGCAATTAGTAATTAAATTGTTTTTAGTTTTCAATAAAAGCTAATAAATAATAACTACTATCTATAGAACTCATTTCAATATTATGAAAAACGTATTTAATTATTTATAAATAATTAGAAACTAAAGCTGCTAGCTAACATATGCAAATTGCTCTTCCAGGCATCATCAATTATACTCGTATATGGGCAAATTTCATTTATCATCGTACAAAAAGGAAAAACTAAATAAAATATTAGCTCTGCTATTTTAAAATTTTTAAATATATAATTAATGACTAATTCTTTGCATATTTGGGTAGCAAAGCAGTCTCGTAAGAAACTCTGTATTTTATTTTATTTTTTTAAACAAAATATTTTCTATATAATTTCAACTCGTTTTAATTACTTAGAGTTACTTTTAATCAAATATAAAGAATTAATAAATAAAATAAGATTAATTCCCCTTACATTCCCCTAAACTTTTACTTATATTTCGCATACCGCTCTTCGTCAATACACTAGACTCTAGTGCTAATTGTTTTTTTTAGTTTTCTTCTCCTCAAAGCAATAACAAAATCTCCGATATCGAATATTAAAAACTACCACAACAAAATGCGTTGAAATAGGGTTTTTATTTCCGGTTTGTTTCCCGGGAGAGCAGGAAATAAAAAAGGAGTTCCCGGGATGCGGGGAATTCCCGGGCATCGAACAGCGTATTAAAACATTTACCAAAAATGTTAATTTCAGGAATCCATTGATTTTTCTATAAGCAAAATGAATTATTGGTTCATTTTTTAGGGTTCCGATACACCAAAAGTGTAAAGGAACCCTATTGTTTTCTGAACGCTGTCCGTCTGTCTGTCACAGGCTGTTTTCTCGGGAACCGTAAGAGCTACGGACCTGAAGTTTTCACAGGATATGTAGAGCTTTTGCCGCTACAAAAACAAATATATATGACAGTTACAAATTAAATGGTGTTTTAAAGCGAGCAACGAAAAATGTTGAAATACTAATGTAATGTTTTCTCGGGAACCGAAAGAGCTACGGACCTGAAATTTTCACAGAATATGTAAAACTTTGACCGCTATAACAATAAATATATGACAGCTAAAAATTAAGGGTGTTCTAAGGCGAGCAACGAAAAATGTTGAAATACTAATGTAATATGCAGACACTTATATATAGACACTTTAAATTTTCAAAGTTCGTGTTAATTAGTGTAGTCTGTAGAATAGACTACACCAATTAACACCGATATTTAAAACAATAAAAATTAAAGGGTGTTCTACCAGTCAATGTAATTTTACTATGTAATTTCGACAATCTGCTCTATCTTCGGAACCGTAAGAGCTACGGACCTGAAATTTTCACAGAATATGTAAAACTTCGGCCGCTAAAACAACAAATATATGACAGTTAAAAATTAAAGGGTGTTCTAAGGCGAGCAACGCAACATGTTGAAATACTAATGTAATATGCAGACAATTATATATAGACACTTTAAATTTTCAAAGTAAGTGCTAATTGGTGTAGTCTGTAGAATAGACTACACCAATTAATACCGATATTTAAAACAATAAAAATTAAAGGGTATTCTATTAGTTATTGTAATTTTGACTATGTAATTGAGACAATATGCTGTATCTTGGAAACCGTAAGATGTAAAATCTTGAAATTTTAAAACACGCTAAAACTAAAAAATCCAAAATTAAAAAAATTTCAAAACGAAAAAAACGCTATAATGAAAAAAGCGCTTAAAGGAAAAAAGCGCCAAGATTTAAAAAATCGCTAAGACGGAATATATCACCAAAATTAAAAAGATCGCCAAAAAAACTAAAAAAACGTCAAAATTCGAAAAAGTCTTCAAAACGAAAAATCGCTAAAACTAAATAAATCATCAAAAAATGAAAAAATCGCAAAAAAAAATTAAAAAAATCACAAAAACGCAACAACCAAAAAAAGCGCCAAAACTAAAAAAACGTCAAAAACCAAAAAAATTGCCAAAACGAAAAAAGTGTCAAAAAATCGCTAAAACTAAAAACCACAAAAAACCGAAAAATCCCCAAAAACGAAAAAAGTGCCAAAACTGAAAAAATCGCCACAACTAAAATAAATCGCTAAAACTAAAAATATCGTCAGAAAGTGAAAACGTTAAATAAATTCCATAGCCAAAAAATCGCAAAAAACTAAAAAAATCGGCAAAAAACAAAAAAATGTAAAAAACAAAAAATCGCCAGAAAAAAATTTAAAAAAAATCACGGAAAGCGCCAAAATAAAAAAAACCCCAAAAAACAACGAAAAATACTTTAAAACAAAAAAAAAATTAAACAAGAAAGCACAACGAAAATACTGCCAAAATGACAAACGGGGCAAAAACAAAAAGGGATATACATATGTGTATTCGTACGGAACCCTTCGTGTGCGAGCCAAAGTCGCACTTTACTTAATTTATTATTTTATACTAAGCTTTATTTTAAGCGGACCCTCTATTACACAATATTATTGCACATGTTATTGTATATATTATTGTCGTTTTGGCCTAAACAATGCAATAAATGGCAAAATAATTCCAAGAAATATATTTTCCTTACAGTGATAAAATGAATATAACAATGAACAATGTTGCCAACATTACAAAAATTTCTTGGTTGTGCAATAAAAATCAAGCACCTTTTGATTTTGCCCAATATATGCCGCAACCCTCTACTATGACATATACATTGGCGATATTATTGTACAATATAAGATATTGCATAACTATATATTGCAAGTAGGTGGCACTTCAAAAGTATTTTACAAACAAAACAATATGTTCACTAGATATATGAGTATATTTCACTCGATTTCGGTCAACAAAACTCAAAAATATGTAGTACAAAATTACCTTCGAACTTTGTTAAAAAAATTTCTAATATGATCAACGCTTTCGGTGTTACTTATTCACAAATTAGCAAAGAAAAAAGTGATTTGTTATGCAAAATTAATAAAAGTTTTTCTTTCTAAAATCTCATAAAAAATTCAACACTTCAAAAATTTTACCCTTTGACTATTTTTCTTAAGGACAGGCCAAAATAAGCTATATATCATGAAAATCGGCAGATAAATGTTTATTTTATTAACAATTAAGTAAACACAACAAGACACTTAAAAGGTACTTTCAATGAGAAATTTATTTTAAAGTAAATAAAATATATTTTCTTTTGAATTTTCTCTATTTTGAGAGAATAAAAAACGAGACTTATATATTGTTTACGGTTATTTATTTTTGCATTTGTTTTGCATATGTAGAACTATATCTTAAAGCGGAGACAAGCAAATTTGTATAAAATGAGGTCCGGTGTCATTTTGTAATCAGCAAAATTGTAAAAAGCAACAGTTTCTTTTGCATAAGACAGTGATGGCCATTTTCTCAATTTCCTATACTCGCGAGTACAGGCTTTTTTTTACCATCAACACACGTACACTATGTGTGAGACACACATCCCATATATTTAGCTGCGAAACATATACCCAAACAAAGAATAAGATAGTGTATGTTTGGCCAACACTGCTATAAGATGATGGGTTTATTGCAAAGTAAGTATATAACCTACAGTAAATGATTTAATAATTTATATTCCATACAGTTGGAGAAATACGAGTAGTATTAAAAATTGATGAGACCAAAATTATAAATTCGTTTGGAGTCTTACCCATATACAACAAATAAATGACACTAGGAAAAAAACAGTAACCAATTTTGTAAATATTTGATGGAAAAAATGTATATGAAATTTATACCCTTAAAAGATATGTAGCTCACGAAACTGAAGATCCTTATTATTATCTTATCTTTAACAAAAAAAAGTTATATACCTAATTATAACTGAAGGGTAACACAATTTTGTGTTTAATACAAAAATCCTTTAAAAGCAGCATATCATCTTATATTAATATAAATCTTTTATACTAAAAGTACAAACAAGTGCTCCTTCAAGTTCTTGCCTTTTTGTAATTTGTGTATTTATGGCATATAAGGAACACGAAAAAAAGCTAACAAAAGATGGCTGTCAAAAGCAGTCATAATACCAAAATGGGAAATCAAGCAAAACACAAAACACAATCACTTACAATATACACGCAAAATGAATCATTCGTACAGTAATGCATACAAGAGCCCTGCAGACAACGCCACTTGTCCATACATGCTTGTAAAGTATACTCAATAGAGGACTAGGACTAACTAGTGCAAAGGTAACTAAAATGTATCGAGAAAACATGTTCAATTTAACATTATGATATAACCCATCTGCTCGAATAATATTATCTGCAGGGATAGTATTGGACAACGAGGTCCATTTTTACTAAAATGAACTTGTTACAACATGATCCTAAGTAATGTAGTCATGTACCATGTCATATGCCAAGAAGAGCTCGTAGTTACCCAACAAGTGCTCGCATTTTAGTGACTGCAATCATTAAAACAGAACACTTGAATGCTCTTTCGAATAATGAAACAGGGTGGTCTTAAGACCACTCCGATGTCCATGTCATTTGCAAACAAGAGTTTGTACTTAAACGACAAGTGCTAGTGTTTTAACTATTGCAATCGTTAAAATATGAACACTTGAGTACTCCATCAGACTAGTCCCATGTAATGTAAAGCTGGTTTATACATTTGGATTACCTTTGAACTAGTCCAAGTTATCTACAGGGTTAACAAGTACAAACCAAAATAAATATGAGTTTCATGCAACCACTTACTTAACTTTTTGCCATTAGAGAAATGGTGGCCATTCATTCAATTTCCTTTACTCGTGAGTATAGGCTGTTTTTTTACCATCAACACAGGTACACTCTGTATGAGACACACAGCCTATCTATTTATCCGCGAAGCACATACACAAACAAATAATAAGATAGTGTGTGTTTGGCCACCACTGTATTAGGGATATTTTTTACAACAAATAACATGCAGATAATATTGGACTAAGTGGTCCGTTTTAGCAGAAATGGACTAGTTACAACATGATCCTATATAATGCTGTCATGGACCATGATATTTGCAAACAAGAGTTTGTAATTAACCGAAAATATATTCGTATTTTAACAATTGCATATACTGTTCCACTGAATAATGACATAGAGCAGCTTTAAGAGTACTTTGATGTCATGTAGTCATGGACCATGTCACTGACACTCAAGAATTTGTAGTCAACCGATAAGTGTTCGCTTCAGTACTCTATCAAGTAGTGATATAGAGTAGTTTTTATACTACTCCAATGTAATGCAATGTAATATTGAATCGAACATTTTTTCTCCATACATTTAGGTTACCTTTGGACTCGTCCTCTATGGTATATGTACCTGTCACGTTATCGACATGGTAGTAATGGGGAATAGTTACTAGCACACACGTACAATAGTTTACATATTAAATAGCTACATTTCCATACAATTTTACTACTTTTTCTCATTCAACTGCTTCCTGTCAGCAGCCTCTCGCAATGTTTATGTTTGTTGCAGTTGATTTGCATTGGATTTTGTTGTTTTTACTTTGAAACTTATTTTGCTTATAATAATTGTTATCTTTGCTTGTGGTTAAGTATTAAAGAAAAATTCATACTATGGAAATAAAACAACAGAGCAAAATAATAAAAAAATTAATTAAAATAATTTCATGAAATTTTTATCGTTTTTTCTTTGTAGTTATTAATGAAAATAAATTGCTAAAGAAAGGTTTATTATAATATGAATAATTTCTAGTTGCTGTATTTAAACTTTGTAATGAAAGGTAAATTAGAGAAAAAAATGGATTAAAAAGTTTGAAATCTCAACAAAACACAGTGTCTTGGTGCTGGGTAAAAATAGTGAAATGCAAACCATCGATCTCCAACTACTTCCTGCAAGTTTTTTATAACATACATTCAAGCTACGAAAGGAGGAAAAAATATAAACAAATATCTATTTATTATTATTAATAATTATTGCTTTTACGCCAAACTGTGCGCGCATAGTGTCAACACAAAGCTATTGGATCATTTCTATTTGAACTTAAGAGTTTTATTCTATTTCATGATACATTTTCTGGATATAGTTTTATATCCTCTTCAAGACTTCGTCTCCAGCTACCTTGTGGTCTGCCTCTTCTTCGCGCTGCTTGAGGTTTCCAATCGAAAACTTCTCTTCATATACCATTGGCTAGCTTACGTAGCACATGTCCTACCCATCTCCATTTCCTTTCACGAATTTCAATAGCAATAAGTTTTATATTACTTCTACGATATAACTTCGCATTTGATACCCAATTGTGTGGCCACCATATGTGGAGAATATAACACAGTGATCTGTT
Source organism: Panzeria rudis (assembly GCA_956483635.1). NCBI lineage: Eukaryota > Metazoa > Arthropoda > Insecta > Diptera > Tachinidae > Panzeria > Panzeria rudis. Next base: position 7,048,028 of record OY101450.1, on the reverse strand, counting down.
GACAAAGGTTTGCAGCTTTTTGTTAATTTCAGCAGACGTAAGCCCAGTTTCGGATCCATAAGGCACCACAGAGAGGACGTTGATTTTGAAGACACGTATTTTTGTTTTAGTGCTGATTTGAGTACTTCGCCAAGTATTATATAGGCCAGCAAAAGTAGTTTTAGCCTTCTTAATTCTATGTTGTATATTAATACGCGTACCTCCATCTGAAGTAATTTGGCTGCCTAGGTAGATAAAGTCTGAGACTGATTCGATGTTCTGGTCATGTAGACTAAGTGCTTCTATGTTTATTATATTTATAGTAAGCGATTTGGTTTTGTCGGCATTGATCTTAACGCTATATTGACTCGATATAGTGTCCATGTCGTTTAGTTTACTCTTAATATCGGATTGACGTTTAGATGTTAAGACACCGTCATCAGCATATATTAGGTCATTCATATGTTCCATGCGTACTTGATGCCACAATACTCCACGATGAGGGTTGTTGTCAATTGCCCCGAATAAAATTTCATCAATGACTATGAGCAACAGTAATGCTGATAAAACACATCCTTGCCTCACACCAGACTTAACAGATATAGGAGGAGATAGTTTGTTAGCATGTTTTACATTGCATTCAAAATGCTGATACAATGCCTTGATAAGGTAAGAGATCTTGTCAGGAACGCCTTTTCTGCCCATTACATGTGGGAAGCGTTTGGTGATTAATAACAATGAAAGCCTTTTGGAAATCAATGAAAACAAGGTAGAGCGACTCCTGCATCTCGTTTATTTTAATTCTTCTAAATAAAGATATTAATCAGTTTTGAGTTATTTAACTCAGATTACTCTGTACAACAAAATCACAATTTCAAATTTCTACATAACAAGGTTCGGCTGATCTTAGTAAAGAGGGTTTGTACAGAGGGTGTGTGTAATTAACAAGTAACTATTTTAAAAGGCTTTTATTAGTATAACTTGTATCGAAAAATAAAATAATATAACAGAACTTTCAACGCATTTTCACAATTTTCAACTTGAAATTTTGCACACACTTTTCATTACAATACAATCTGATGGATATAAAAGAGGGCAGAAGCACGCCCATACTAAATATTTTTTTTTAACTACTTCTACTTAACAAGTTCCTATGAAACTTAGCATACACATTTATTTGTCCTAACAATAAAATTTAATGATAAAAAATTGGGCAGTGCAACGCCCCACATTAGTTCCAATTGGAAAAAGGGAAATAAATCTGTATATTTGCAACTTGCGATCAAATTACAAAACAAAGTAAAGAAAAATCATATAGGAGAACCTATGCTTTAAGAATATTAAAACTTAGACCAGCCTGCTGAAATACATGTTGAGCTACAGGGTGTCAAAGTTGACTACCTCGGGCATGAAAAACCTTGCCGGCCTCATAAATTTTACAAATATTATCCGATTTTAATGAATTTAAACTTGTTGTAAAGTTTATAGATGGATAAGGCAAAAAAAAATTATTTCAGTTAGATACCTCCAACCAATACTTCCAAAGATATTTTTTATTGAATTTTAAAATTTCGGTTTTTGGCCTGGACTTTCTTCTCTATTTCGTAACAATCTCCAGTTTTTTTTTTATTTTTTTATTTTTGACACCATCCTTGACAATATATGTCTGTTCGTTTACTTACTACAATTTACTATTTTTACTACAGCTGGAAGTTTTCAATACAAAAAGTAAACAAATTTTTTCAATTGTAGTAAAAGTAGTAAGAATTTTGAGTAAACGAACACATGATATGATATAAAAATTTTTTAGATATCTCAATTCAAGTAGACATGAAAAAGAATTAAAAATGAAAACTTTGAAATGAGAGTGAAAAACGGCTAAATGTTGAAAAAAATAGAGCTAAATTGTGGGCCTGAGGTAATGAACTTTGACACTTTGTACCTCATCGTTTGTTTCAATAGGGTCGTCCAAATTACAACATTCTTTAAGCTGAGGTGTTGCTCTATGAATTTTAGAAATCTATTTTTATAATTTGATTTTAAATTTCAAAGATACAGGTTTATTACACGTTTTTTTGCAATTGGAACCACTGTGCGCCCATGCAATGTAAAAATCGGTATACTACTACTTCTACTTAACCTATTCTTATGAAAGTTCTCACACGCACTAAAATCGTACGGCAATAAATTTTAATGATATGAGAACCGTGCAGCTTCGTGCGTGTACAAAGAAAATATTAGCTTTTAACTACTTCAACTAAACCAATTCTTACGAAACTTTGCACACGCTTTGAGTTCCCCAGAAAATACGATTTAATGAAATGTATATAAATCGTTTTAGCTTTAGCTTTCGGTTTTTAAGCCATGTATTATTTATAATAATTTTAATAAAAAAAATTCTGAAGTATCATTTGCTGACTTACCAGTACTTGTCTTTTTATGTCATTTTCCAAAACTTTTATTTCACACAGTTTTACAAAATCCATAATTCAATAAAAAAAAACAATAGAATCAAATTTCACATTTTGATTTCTTTGTTTTACTTTAATGAAATCACTAAAACAGATATTTCCTGTCACATTGTTAAAGCATCACATGGACTTTGTACAATATTTTCATAAATTTTATTTTTATTTCTCTTTTTTGTTTGTTGTAGCTGCTTAGTTTACACGTTTTTCAACTTTTTTACGTTTTTCATTTTTCGTCAGGTTTTCAAAATCATCAAAATTACAATTTATTTGTATAGTTTTATTTCTAAATTACACTGTAACAACTTGCTTACTTTTTACTGTTTGTTTCAGTCTCTACCACATGTTTATTATTTACACGTTTGTAATTACTAAACAAACTTTTTTATTTTTATTTGCCACATTAACATTTTATAAAGAAAAGAATATTTTATATAAATAGCTGCTCTTTTTTAATATTTTCATATCGTATGTTGTGTGAATTTACACAATAATACGTTTTAATATTCTAAAGCGTTAAATAGTAATAACTCAACAAAATCACAACACAACAAATTTCATCCGCTTTAATATATACGACTTGCTGTTAAGTGAAATAATCATCGCCAACTGATAAGGATGCTGTTGACATAGCAGCAACAGAAAATGTTTTATTTAAAATATTTTTAAAATAAATAAGGGATATTTTAGCAGTCAACTGTTAAATTTTTAACATATACTGTTAAAATTTTGTAAGCAGTGACGTTTCATAATACTGTTGATTAAGCGTATGTCAACTTTCACTTTTCTCTTATTTGAAGTAAGGTTACTTTTCTTCTTAAAAGAAATTTTGTCAAATAACATCTGTAGCACTTAACCTTAACATTATTAACCCACTTTTTTTGCATTCACTGGTCCATTTTATTATATTGCATAGTGGAAACTTTCACGAAATAAATGGTAATATATGTTGAACTTCTAAACTGCTAATTGCACTTATCTGAAACTTGAAACGTCTTTAGAAGAGGAAATAAACTTTATACTTATTGTGTTAGTGCCATCTTGCCTTGAGCAGATGCGCAGTTACAGTGGCCCAAACTTGACCACCTCGAAATAAAAATAAAAAAAATCTGAGGATTGTAACTTTCTTAAATGTTAACTGAATTCAAAACTTTAATGAATTTTGAGTTATGCAAGAAAATAAAAGTTAATAATGTCTCAACAGTTGTTCCTGTATCTCTCATAGTTTAAAAGTTATTTTGAAAAAAATTATAATTTTTATCTTGACTTTTTTAAGTTTTTTGCTGATAACTTTGTAACATTAATTCTTTCATTACGTATCGCGAAAGTCAATCCATTAGCAATATGTCCAGCACCAATTATTTTTTATTTTGGAAATGCACCCTACATTTAGAAGCGGCCGAAAATACTAAATTTAAACAAAAATTCTCTGTTTCCCCCACTAAAGATGATCCAAATTTCAAACATACGTAATTATCAGTTTAGAGGTACCAGATTTATTACCATTTAGTTTACAAAAGTCCCCATTGTGTATTGTGACTTTACTGCCAATTTTTGTAAATAAAATTTAAATTTTCATTAGGGATTTTGAATTGAAAACAAAAACAAATTTTAGCCTTTTTATTGTTGTTTCAATATAAATTTTCTAACGAAAACTTTTATTTTATTTACAAAAACAGGCAGTTAGTCTTTTCTTTTGTTGGCAAGTTGCTTTAAAGTAAATCTAAATAAAATTATTTTTATATGTTGCAAAAGGCGGTTAACCGTCCAAAGTCTTAAGAATATCTGTTATTACTTTTTAACGAGTGATTTTTTACATATTTGAAAAATGTAAAAAGTAACTGTCAGTTTCACGACGTCGAAAGAATTTCTGCTTTCTTGCAATTACATTTAAAAGGAAAACAAATATTAAGATTTTGTTTTTGTTTTAAATACGATTTTACGGAAGAAACAATTATTTCGACATTGTTGTACATGCAGTAAATTTTGCGCTGTCATCAGTATATAATTCTAACGTTTCTAAACGTTTCAAATTTGTATGAAAAGTAACGCAAATAAGTTTAAAAAAAATTTTTTGCCATAAAAATTTCAAAACGCATAAAGCGTTTGTATTTACAAAATCTGGCCTTAAATAAAAAATGCGTTAGTGCAAATCCATGATACAGCTGTACCATTGAGGTATGTGACTGCTTGTCTACAATTAGTCAGATGAATTTTAGCCTGCCTTAGTAACCATGAATAAAATTCATAACATAGGCTTGAATGACTGTCAGGTAAAATTTTGTGAATTAAATGTATTCATGTAATTATCACATAAAATATGATTTTAATTTCACATGAAAACTTCCTCCGAAGCGATCCTGATGAGTTTCTTTGTCGCTAAGAAACTAAGTTCGATCTGTTTGTTCATAAAAATATTCCTACTATCCTACTCTGTTTCTTATTTTTCTTAATGACCTTCTCTGTCAAACTTCCAATCCTACTCTTTTGCAGATGATAGCCATTCGTATTCATTCAGTACTAGGCCAAGACTGTTGGAGATCCGGACCAAGACGCAAAACATGAATGATATACTTAGTAACGATCTAATACCAATTTATGGATGGGGTCGTGCAAATAAGATCGATTTTAATGCTCGTAAGATCCAATGCTCTATGCTCACGCACACACGCATAACCGAGCTTGTTGCTCCATCTGTAATTATGAATGGTATAAGTAATGGTGAATCAGATGCTCTTGATGTTCTTGGCATGAAAGTTCAGTGTGACATTCGATGGACTGATCACATTTTTCAGGTCTCAAAAGAAGCATTCAAGTGCCTCTGTTTCTTAGGACGGTGTAAGAGATACTGCTCTCCATCTAACCTCCTTAAGATTTATACCACCTATATCCAACCGAAGATGGAATAAAACTCTCATATATGGGCCGGTGCTTCAAAGTCTATTTTGAAACTACTCGACCTCGTATAGGAGAGGGCAAAGAAGCTCATCGGCGATAATATGGTAGCCAGCTCTATTGACTCACTGGAGCATCGACGCAATGTGGGGTGTATTTCATTGTTTTATCGTTACTACTTTAGAACGTGTTCTGATGAAATCAGAGAGATTATTCCCGAAACCTGCTCTTTTTTTAGAACAAGGCGTTTTTCATTAAGAGCACATCCCTTTGTCGTCGATACGTCAGTGAATCGCACTATGTATTTCAGAATTAGTTCGTTCTTTTTCCGAACAATTCGTATATGGAATATGCTTCCTGCAGAAGTATTTCCTATCATTTTCAATGTTGGGAAGTTCAAGTCAAATGTCCATAAATACTACTCCCTCTTTCCTTCTTCCCATAATCAATTTTCCTGATTCCGGCACAATATATTGCATGAGTAGGACCCATGCCCTGAGTGCTGGTCTTATATAAAAAAATAAAAATAAAAAAAATACAGAGGCATGTTGCCTTAGTTGTGTTCCAGCTCTGCATACAAGGCATCCCCAAAATATTCAGTTAGGGTGTGCTCTGGAAACTTTGGAAGTTAAGACTTTATCAGAAAATCCTTTCATGTACCAAAGGAACCAGTAAGATGTTGTCCTGTACTAAGGTCTTTCGTAGATCATGCTGTTTTGATGATTGAAACTGTTGGAAGCAATATGTAGAATAAATAATCATCAGAGATGGGGAATTTATTACTAACTTAAACTGATCTAATTTATAAAAGAATATAAGAAGTGTTGTATTTTTCTTCTGAAGTAGTGTTCTTGAATTTCGAACGATTTTGCGTCATCCCTTCTCAAATTTGATTGATGATCAGACCGGTTTTGGCAATCTGTCATCTTTAGTGTTCTCTTAACTACCAAACATTTTAGTATTCAAAAGAACACTCAGGTATTCAATAACAAAATAAGTTTATAGCAAAACTTACTAATTTTCAGCTAATTAGAAAAAGTATGACACAATTGAGACGAATTCATTGGCATGGATTTATTAACATTATTTTTGTGATCGGGCGCAAAATTTCGCTGATTTTTTGTTTCTGTAAAATTTTGTTGTGCACATTTATTGGATCAGCATATTTTAAAAGATTAACAACTATATCCTACTCCTATAAATAATAAAGTAGAATTTCAACGAAATAATCTCAAGTTCATCTTATTCTTTTATAACTTTTGTTTTTATACGGCTTTAAAATAGGAAGTAATATTTGATAAGATTTTGATTTAGCTGATATGATTTGCAATGCAATTTGTATACTTTGTTTGCAAGCAGAAAAAAGGATATTTCTATCTTTTTTCATGGATACTAAATTTTATTGTTTGTTTATTTGCATGTGCAAACACTATAAAAATCTATTTGCGTCATAGTCTTCTTTTCCTTTCTGTCATAAACAAAAACTTTGTATAAGTTTTTTTTGTGTTATTTTTTCTCCTATTTCTGGTGTTGTGTTTATTATCTGACAACTTATCATATTCTGTTTAATGCCATTAGAATTTGCAAATAAAAAATGAGAAAAATACGAATTTAAAATTTTATCGCTTTTCGTGCTCAAAGAAACTTTAACAAATTTACATTTTCTAATCTCTGTATTTTTCTAGGACTTACATAAATAACTAAATTAAAGCAAATTAAACTTTTAAAACTCTTTAATTTTTTTTTGTTGTTTTTCTTTCTTTTATTCTAAATAAGTGTGATGTAAAAATAAAACTTTATCTGGTTTTAAATTTTTAATACTTATTCTTTTAATGGCCATTTTTACAACTATAATTTAACTTTTTTAATACAAATGTACATGGAAAATAGAGTCAAATGTTGAAACAAAAATTATAAAAGACTCTAAATTGCTATAATTATCAGCTTGAGCTTTTCAAAGGATAATAGTAAAAGTGCTTAAGCTGTAATGTTGCCTATATATAGGAAAAAATTTATAGTCTTCGCAATAAAGTAAGGTTGCATAGCTGTTGAAACGAACTTCACTCTGCAATAATATTTTCGTGGACTTTATTTCCATTTTTTTCAATGGGCATAGTTTTCTTTTTTTACGTGCTAATAAGGTTTATAAACATTATTTCCTTGGATGTTATTGCATGCCTCCGATATTTTATATAATGGCGATTTTTTTTTATTAATCGGTACCTTAATTTCTAGGAACGACATCCATTAAGAGTAAGACGACGAAAATTTAAATCAAAGGAGTTTTTCTTTCTGTGCACAAATGAGGGTTTTATTATTTGAAAGTTTAAAAATTGAAAACTTTAAAATTTAATATAAAAAAGCATAAACGCGCGTTTTTAAATGCTCGCGTGGCCTGGCCGTAAACTAAATTTAACATTGATTTTACTACAAAACACTATATGGATTCAATATTGAACAATTTTGTTTAAACAGTGAAAAATGTTAAATCAACGAGATTTAAGGTTACTTTTAATGGGTAGTTTGTCGGCAATTTACATTTACACAACACGAATATCAAAATCAACAACAACAATGATAACATAATTGTGTTTGTACAGCTAATATTTTCAGGAAGGAACACCCGGCAACAACAGCAAAGCTATTATAAGAACAACAACACAACCTTCAACACCAACCTACCCTGTCGGAAAATCACTAGTCGACTACAAAAATAATCATCTTATAAATTAGTTTTTATAGAATTATTTCTATTCAGGCTTCTAAGATCATTCACTTTGATTTAAATGCAAATAAAAGACAATTTTATTTCATTTATTCATATTCGACGTTTCGTTGGGATTTTTCAACATCTTCAGGGATAATAGTTTTTATTGAAATCTGGTAACATTCATAAATACATAAAAAAAGAACAATTTGAATGTAATGACAACTGCGATAATATAACAATTTTACTTAAACTTACATATTTACTCATTTAAATCAAATTTAATGACCTTAGACGCCTGAATAGAAACAACTCTATAAAAACTAATATATATATTTTAAATAAAGGTCGAAAAATTATATGTCTATGTATAATCAACTTATAATTAACTTTTCTGAGACTAACTAAAAGCTAACTACAATATAATCCAGAACTGATCCAAAATTTACTCTCAGCTACTTTCATTTCAAGCCTATATTATTTTTTGCTGTTATTATTTTAAATGGTACCTTAGCTAGGTGGCCAGCGCGTTGACTATAAAACGTCACAGCAAAAACCACTGCTTCGGCCGAAGCAGGTTTATAAGCGAGATAAGCTAGTTTTTTTGTTTCTGCTGCTTCAAAAATCACTTAGAACATGCACGAGTTTGGCACCCCATGTCCACCCTTTGACCTCTTGTTTTTGATATAAACTAGCGCTTCTTTCGAAGCATCGAAAATGCTCTAAAATCATGTCTCATTTTATCATCGTTAAACTAGAGACAAAACAAATCGTGTTTCATCTTTCATGCAATAGGTGCTAAATATAGAAAGAGAGCATACCTTAAATGGATTTTGAGTTTTCAAATGTGTTAGTGTTTATTTGAAACAATGCGTGCGACAATTCTTTAGAACCTATATTGTTGAAAGCTACAATGCTACTGAATATGATTTTGTTTGTTTTGGAGTTCATGTTGAAGAAATGTAAAATGCCTTCTTTTTGTGCATCCTCGGAAGCGCTTCAAAAGATCGCATGTGGAGGGCATGAAAGTTTTTTACTGCTTCCAGAAAGATGATATTTTTTGCTGGGGTGTGATACATAGTTCGAAACCCAGCAACATTTTGACCTCAAGTTATTATTCTGTACTTTTGCAATAATTTAATTTGATTTCCAAACAACATTGTGAAATTTTGATATGATATTGGAACTATTTTCTGTCTGTAAAAATAATGACAAAAAGTTGGGTTAACGATTTAATTTTTATTTAACATTAGAAATACCTTTTCGTTTAAAACTAAAACTTTATCACTGAAACTATTTTTAATAAATTTTTCCTAATTTTTTGTAATATTAATGTAATTTCTTTTTAAGTACTTTCTTAATATGTTTGTCTTAATGATATGAAATGAGATCCAAAAAACTTTTTATTGAAAGCGGATGTACTAAATACATTACGATTAATATGTTTGAAGAAACAAATTCACATTGGTTTGATTTTTGCTTGATTTTAATAATAGTTTCTTGATCATCTTGTATTTTTTTTCTAAGACAAAAACGAACAGTTATTTACAATTTCTGTTTTTAATTATTTCCCCTTTGAAGAGAGTACAAGCAGTAAAAGCTAAACAGTTTTTAATGTAATCGATAATATCGTGTATTTCTGTTTTTTTTCTTTTTGCTGATATGTTTGGAGGCGGTGTTATGGATGTCAAAGTTATTTATAAATGTAATTTACATTACGCTCTAAAAGGAATACAAATTTCTACAGCTACAGATTTTGTCGGTACAAAAACTTAAGTATAAATTTAATTGCAAAATATGCCATTTAATAAAAATTTTATGTTTTTGAATATGGGAGCCACGGTCTAAATGTTTCAGAGAACTCACAGTATTAGGTCTTCATACTAAAATGCTTCAAAGATATGCAGCTGTTAGGTAACCATGATATCTGTGCCAATAAGTAATAAGTGATTAAGTTGAGTTAAGCAAATTTTTTATAACACTTATTTATTCGTCAAATATTATCGCATTCACGGAGCGTAACACAAGCAATAAATTATATGAGCCTTTGTGCAGTTCAAATTATTAAGTCTACACACAGCACAAAATAGCAATGTAAAGTCTACATGTCGCAAGTTTCATTGGAAATAATATTAAATTTATATGAAATAATTTTTTGTTTAAGTGTGTTGGTATTTATTGGTTTTATTCATAGCTACAATGCACAGTTGTGCTAAGCTGTGTGACTTCTTGTTGTTTATTTTGATGTTCTTGTTGTGTAAATGTAATTAGCCGACAGACAGCCGACAAACTTTTCATTACCACTAGAAGTAATTCATTACCATTAGAAGTCTAATATGGAATTTACAACAAACACATGAAGTTTATTTATTACAAACGTTGTATGTAAAATTTTTCGCATGAAATATTCAATGTTGCCCAACATTTTTCACAAATTTGAATGCAGTACAAGGCTTTAGGGTGAAAAATATTGGAGAAATTGTTCAGAAAGTGGTGTTATTTTTTTTTTGTTTTTCTTCGGTTTTAATATACATATTTATTTTTGCAATTACATAATTAAAATGTTGTTTTGCCTTTCTTTTATCACATATATTTTTTAGCATATTTTTTGGCATATTTTTAGCATGTCCGAGCATTTTTTTCATGAAGATCTAGCATTTTTTCCTCATCAGATTTTGCCAACACTGCATACAACACAAATCAATTTTTTCGCATAAAATTGTCCCTATCCAAACAAAAGTCTTCAAATCTAGTGTATACACTTTCTAATATAAATTAATGATGGATGCTAAATTTCATCATCATCTGCCACACCCATCGCCCATTTGCCATGCAATCCAAAAAAAATGTTTCGCTTAAAATTGTGCCTATCCAAATTTACAAGCCACATTATCAAAGTTTTTATTTGAAATTGTGTCCACATCGTTCATTTCGGAAGGTTTTGCTTTACAAAAGTAGCATACGGCTGCTGAAGCAGTCTTTGTAAAGAGTGTGCCTGAATGTATGCAACAGATTTTATTACAAAACTGCACGAGAATATTCGTAGCCTTTTTCACAAAATTTATAAGTTTGTTGAGCGATCGCAGAAATGCGCAGGATTTCTTAGCATTAATTCGAATAATACTCTCTCACCATTTATTTGGATTTGGTGAGAAGACGGAGCTAACTTCTTTTTTTCCAAGGAAATCTGCAAACGCAGAATTTTATAAGGTCATTTTAATTCGCTCATATCTACTATGCTACATATGCAATTTAGTAATTTTTTAATAAAAAAGAAGGTGCTATATTTCAATAAAAACGGCATTAAAATGTTAGCTGTGAAAATATATTACACGCATAAGCCACTGACTTGCATGAAAGTTTTCATCAGTTTTCATGGTAATATATTTTAGTAACTTCACTAGGCTTTCTTCTTGCACAAAATAAGGCTTTTTACAAAAAGCTATTATGAATTTTTCTTAGTGAAACAGTTTTCTATAGAATTGCATCAATAGATTTTTGAAAAGTGATAGTCGAAAAATAACTTTATTGCCTAGAAAATACCACTGTGCAAAGTCTCTCCCTCTCGTCCTTATCAACATCGATATCCGTCTAACTAAAAAAGGCCCATAGCCTCGGAGTTCGTCGTTGTCCTGCTTCGACAGCGGACCCAGAGTAGCCTTGACTCCCGCCGAAAAAGAAAACCTATTTAAAAAGAAATCGCATCTATCTTAATAGTATCGATCAATAGAAAGATAATTATTTACACTTCCAAAAATTTTAACGTAAAGAAAAGCTGCAAACTCTGTGTAAGTAAAATTAAAAAAGTTGTGCCTATTTCACTATTCGTCAGGTTTAACTTTGGCTCTCTCAATCTTGTACGTTTTCTCACAAAAATTTCTCCCATAAAGCTTAACATGCCTTAAGGCATTAGCTTAAGTTTTTTTTTTTAACACGTAAAGTTGATAACAAAAATATTAATTTTGTTCACCCCTAAATATTAGTTCTACTTTTTCTTTGAAAGTGAAATTGTATAGAAAAATGATTGGGTTTGAGAGAAGCTGTAAATGTTTTTGCTTTAATTTGCTTGTGAATTTGTTTGCTGTGACACATCTGTTTCTCTAAGGAACAACTTGTAGTCGGTAATGGCTTGCTGGTAAAACTAAAGCAAAGCAAATTCTTACACAAAATAATTTTTGTGAGTTCAATGGCCCTTTAAGTAAGCCCAAAATATATAAGAACGTATGGGTAAATAATTCAGTAAGCCTATTAAATACTTGAGCAAAAATATGCTAAAAACATTTGTTATTTAATAGCTGCGCCATTTTAAGATATAAAATTATATTTTCCTTTTCATTATTTAAGAACATCATAGTTATGGTTTTTTTCATTTTGATTTCCTTACAAAACATTGTTTGAAAAAACAGCTGTTGTAAGAATTGTTATTTTTATTGTTGGTTAATGTTTTTCATAGTCATAATTCGTTTACTGTCTACTTAACATTTAATTATGGTAATGGAGCCAGTATTATGTGAAGTGAGACAAAGTTTTCCTTAAGTAAACATTATCCGGAAAATAAGTGAAGTTTTTTAAAGAAGATTTTTAAAAGACAAAATATTCATCAATATGGAACTTTAGCAATTTTGTGTGGTTTTTTTTTAAAAGTTCTTCTTTTCTTTTAAACAATTAACTTTCCTTACATTTTCTGACATTAGTTTCATTTGGAAAATTTTCAATTAACTGCTTTTAGCTCAAATAAAAAAGGTAGTTCTTCGGGCGCCAAAAAGTTCATTATTATTTTTGTTTGCTTTGCAATTTTCTTATACTAATATATAGCAGCAAAGCTTAAGATATTTTTGTTTTTGTTCATTTTATAAAAACTAACCCATTTTCTAATATTACTTAAAAGAGATTTTTTAATTGAAATGTTTACTTATTTATGAAGAAATGGAAAATGATATTTAATTAGAGTCGCTTATATGTAATTATTATCACTATCATTATTTTTGTTTTTGTTCGAATGGCTGGTTTGTAGCTTTTACATAATATAAATTAATTCTTTGTGCTTTGCTGTCCTTTTATTTAACCCTTTCGATCCGAATTTTTTTAAGAGAAAAAGAATAAAAATATATAATGTTTTGCATTATTAGTATTTCCGTAAGTCATTGATTATACTGGGATAGATAGTCCCATCCGGATTTTTCGACTTCAAAAATTATACAATATGTCCCATTAATATCAAAACTCTGTACAAATCCTTTAAACATTTCGTATATAAAATTAATAATAAAAATATTTATTATGATTATGAACTGTACAAAGAAATAGCACAAATACTAGAAATGCTGCCTTAACTTTTATTAAGGAATTTTAGCAAATCTTCAATATGTTCGTATATATATATATATGATTATAGTTAAAATTATTGTATGTAACATAATAAAACTTTTAGAATTTGTTGATTCAAATAAGCCACAAACTTTGAAGTTCAAGCCCCGAAATTTATTCTGTAATAGTAAAATTTCCAACTGAAAACGTTTAAAAAAATTAATTTAATTAAATAAATAAGTATCCCATTTTACTTACACTAAAATACAAATCATCATGCCCGAATATTTCATTAGCATGCGCAGTAAAGTGAAGACTTATTTCATATAGTAGGGACCCAATGTTTTTAAAACTATTTTTCAATGCCTCAAATATATAGACAATTGTTATTATCCTATACACAGGCATTATAGCTTCAAAAATCGTAATTGTCAATTCAGTATATGTCATATTTTTAATATTTGCAAAATGTGCTACTGTGCCATAAAATATATTAATTGAATAGAAATAATAACGGCAATTGAAAAGTGACAAGCAAGTCTTCAGCTAGATTTTTTTATACATAGCTCTTGTTGTCATATAAAGTCAATTTCTCGACTTAATGAATTACGGCAATTTTTAATATTGTTAATATTTCTTATCGTCTTCTGATGACATATAAATTTAACATTTTCTTCGATCTTTTTCAAGCGTTCTATTATAATTTTAACACACATATATAAAAACTAGGAACAAATAAATATTTAATTTCCAAAAAATTTTTCCAATTTATAAATTTCCAAATAGCTCATAAATACTGATAAGAATGCCCTCTTGAAACTTAGCTTGAGACAATAGTATTTTAATATCATAAGCAGACAAAAATACTTTCAGAAGAACTAGTTTTTGTATTTGAACAATAATTTTATGATTTTCACTTATATTAACATTTGATAAATAAAATTTTAGTAAACTTTTAAAAATATTATGAATTTATAAAATATTTCCCCTTTTCAGCCAATTTACTAAACAAATAGACAAAAAAAATAAATACTTGGATAAATTCGTAATTATAAGAATTTATCCAAGTAACTAAAATTATAAAGCTTTTCATATTCTTTAAGGTTCAAATAGATTACAATGCTGTAAACGATGAGTGCTAACATATGTATTAACGCATTATATATCACTGTTGGCAAGTGATATAAATTGAAGCTTTTTCTCCATGGATTGTAAGAAATAGTATTGTTGCCGAAAAGTACATTCAGAAAATAATACACGGTAAAGATGATATGTACTATGATAAATCCTTTCGACATATTGCTATGAGATAACTTTACTCTTTTTTTTAATTTAACTCTTAAGTTTATGAATTTTATTTAGATGAGTATGCTTTCACTTCGCTTGTTTAGTTTAAAATGTCAAAGAAAATGAATGCATAAATATTTACTGCTAATCGATGTTCCTTCCTGCTTTTGTTATTTTCTTGATTCAATTTTCAATAAAATTAATATTACTTTCATTCTTAATACCAGAGGTACTCGAACTTTTCACTTTTGATTTTATTTATGTAGACCTTCTGCTTTTATGGCTGGTATTGGTTTCTGCCTGAACTCCACGTTAATAATTTTGCATTTATTTCTACACGTTAAAGAAGGATACACACTTTTTGGTATCTGAAATTTATATTGATTTCTATTTGTGTTAATAAAAATTCATTATTGCCCTAAATTTGTTTCTTATCCGTAAGTTTTCGGGAATTCGCAGTTTTATATTTACATTATTCAACCAGTTCTTTTTGTGATTTTCGTTAAATTTTTGGAAATATCTGTCTAATATTGTAATATGGTAATATCTGTCTGATCTTGAAATTGAGCAATTTTTTGTTGTACTACAAAGATATACCAACACTGATTAAACGATAAAATACCCAGCTGGAAATGTCGATAGTAAAATTGTACCGATTGACCACCAGTGCTACTATTTAATTATACCCCAGGCATTGCTCTCTGGTATAGACATTTAGCTTGTACTTGTCATTGAGATTCCGCTAGTGACCTCAGAACTACCGAGTATATATTGACAATGTAGTTCTTATGGGAGCACATTGAGAGATTAGTACCAGAGATTCACTAGTGCATTTTAATTATTCTAGTCAACACCTACGAGACTTTATACTAAATAAGTCAATTAAAGTAGATGTTTTATGAAAATTTTAATTTTTGCTTGCACTCGCATGCATCTACAACACAACAAAATAAGACAATACAAAATCGTTTTGTCGCTGTCAAAAACGTGTCTTTCCATTAAAGGCAAATTAAAAGTGTAGACAAAGTGTAGACGATTTGTTGACAGTGTCACCAAAAAGTCACTAAATTTTTCGACAAAAGTGGTGACTTGGCAGCACTTGACCACTGGGAAATTATTTAAATACGCACATGAGGGGGAACTGTACACTCGAACATGGGTTTTTAACACCACCTACTCACTTAAAAGATTGTCTGACAAATGTAAATGTAATCTAATGGAAAATTATTGACCTATTGCTCAGTTTTAGGTTCAACGTATTGCGTGTAAAGGTTCCATTTCATTTATATGCGACAGTTAAAAAATTTTTAATTAACCAAATATTTTACAACATTGCACGGTGGTCAATTTCGGCCAAAAATCTTTAATTTACTAAACGCAAATATATCCTAGTTATTCTAAAAAAGATGCATTAAAAATATTATAGCTTTAGCTTGTAAAGCAGAGTAATTAAAATTTTTTTAAATTAATTAGTTTTAATTAAAATTCGGGGAAAAATAAATAAATTCTATTTATCAATTGATTTATTTAATTGAATTAATCCTTAATAATAAAAACAACAAATCTCAGTAGTATGTGTGAAAACTTGCGCGAATGATAAATTTCCTATAAAGCGAAGCAAAGGACTAACACGCCATGTATAAAATATAACTTGCCCAAAGCTGGACTTATATGCATATATGATTGAATGAGCGAAATTGTATGAATCAAGTAAATACACAACATTTATTCCTTCACATCAGGGTGGGTCTATGTTGTATGAAGAGAAAAAAAATTTAATATTTTTCTTAGTCTGAGCCCTAAAATATATACGAACCAAAAAATATTGATTTCTTAATAAACAAAAATTTTGAAGATTACAAAAACTATAATATTGTATTTTTCTATTCAAGCCGCCTAAAAACATACACCATTTCGTCCTGGAATATTTTGCTATTCTCTTTATATACACATGTGAAGGTACATATATAAACGTCTGGGAAGTAAAAAGATTTATGTATATAGTTTCCATTTGCAGTTTATTTATTCTTAACACATAATATAAAACCAATTTAGATTTCTTTCTTGTTTTACAAGATGCGTTGTGTTAAGAATATTTTTTAGCAATTTTGCTAAATATTGTCAAAAAAATTTTCAATTTATGGACTCAACAGACCATGAAGATTAAGTAAAACTAAAGGAATATTCAAAAGTTTAGAGATCTTTTTGTAAAGAAAAACATCTAGTTTTGTATGCCTTAAGGTAGGCTATTAATATGTATGCATAAAGATTAAATAAATTAGTTAATGAAAAGGAAATTAAAATTAATTTAAGGCATGTCTTTCAGGCTTACTTACATTGTTAGTAATATTGCTTTAGAAATTATGACATTTGGAGCACCACCTGAAATAAACAAAATATATTTTAATACATATAAAAACTTTTCATAAAAGTAGTTAAATAAATTTTTAAATATACCCAATTACCTAAAAATGTTCTTCATTTAATACAAAAACGAAGTCTAATGACGATACAATTCCAAGCAAAAACTGCTGCTTGTTTAAAGCAAATTTGTATGCAAAAGTTGATGTTAACTCTTATCTATTCTGATTTAAAAAGTATTTCCGAAAATAATGATTTTTGTTCACGAACAAATATGACGCATTGTTTAAGCTCGTTTCGAAGCAGGAGCCACAACGACAATTGAACATCGGTTCCAGAATGACTCGAGTACCACCCGGCCAAAGACTATCAACACAGTGGCATCTATCTCAACTGTAAAAGTTTTTTCCTTAGAAAATAACTTTCAACACAGAAAAAAACAGGTAGGTAAAATCAACATGATGCAATTTTTATTGGAAATCATATTAAATTTGCAAGAAATCAATTGTTGTTTAAGTGTGTTGCTGTTTATTTGCTTTGTTCATTGCTAGAGTTCACTGGTGTGCTCAGTTGTGTGACTTGTTGTTGTTTTGTTGTTGTTTATTGTTATATAGCCGAAAAATAGCCGACAAAAGTTATCAACCAAAATTTAATAATATACTTATAATAATATAATATACTTATATATATATAATAATATACTTATATATATTATAATATAAAATTACCATTGTTTCATATCAATTTTAAAATTATTATTAATCTACATTATTATCAATGTTCCATTTCATTTTAAATCAACATAACTTTAGTTTAAAATAAATTTTTGGTTACATAATCAATTAAATCATGTTGAATTAAAATTAAATTCATTTTATATAAGATGGCATTTATTTAGGGTATAGCTAAAGTAAAGTTTGAAGCTTCGCGCGTTCACTAGCTTGCAAATGGTACGAGTTCAAATATTGGCTGGGGCAGCCAACCGCAACACATACTTTTCTGATGGTTATGCTAATTAATACACATCACGTTAGTAAAATAATTAAAAAAATAATTATGTTAAAGTGATTTTGTTTCAACGTGATATACCTTTAATTTAATATGATCCGTCGTGTTGTTTCAATATCAAATTCACGTTGTTTAAACTTAAAATAACTTTGATTTAACAAGGTTCTTTATGTTAATTCAGTATCAACCTCATCTTGATCTAATTGTACGGGAATATTAAATCAAAAGGAAATATAGTTATTTCGAAAGAAAAACTGTTCTCTTAATATTATTGTAAATCATATTATATTAACATTAAACACCTATAAAGCAAAATCACTAACGAAAGATGTTATATTGACCAGGTTTCCGAAAATTTTACTATGAAAACTTTCTGTGGGCAGCAATTCTCATTTGAAGAACTGCTTCGAGCGAAGCAGTATTTTTTCAGCATATGCCGTTTATGTGCTTGCTAATTGTTGAATTTCGTGATCTGTGTATTGGAAAAAAAATTCTTACATTATTTGAGGCGCTGAATTCGAATCAGCAGTCGGTTTGTTCAAATTGATTCTAGTTTTTAAGGTGTACCGTAATGTCGCAATAGAAGCAGTTATCCGACGCATGTTAGGATAACAGGAGAACATTTTGTTACATTCAGTTTAATAAAACATCTGCAATTTGACAATAATAATATTCTTAAACCGTACTAACATTGATCTTTAATATGATCAATAGTTTTAGAACTTGTACAAAAAAAAAATTTTTACAAAAATGTTTGTTTTAAAAAATTCATAAAAAATAAAACTAAAATAAAAATTCAGCTATTTTTCCACGGGCACTTAGGTTAATATGTTCCAAATAAAATAAGCCAAGTAAAAGCTTTTGATTTTGTTCACAATTAAGTGAGACAACTCAACTGATAAAAATTACGATGTTCATACAAAACACATCAAATACACACAGACTTAAATGTTGCTGTTGTATGAAAATTTCCATAAAAAAGAGATTTTAAGCCACTGTGCTGAATTTTATTCGAGTTAATTTCAACTCATCAGTTGACCTTCAATCATTATGTTTGAATAGTTTAAACTTAAAAAAAAACAAACGAGAATAACTAAGATATAGCCACAATATTTTGACGTCATTAGTTTTAATTAATTTGCTTTTTTAATTCAAAAGAATTAGATGTAGTGAATTGTCCAAGTAAAAAAGTAAAAATTAAGAACAATTTAATTGCCAACTTCAAGAGCAGAATAGACCAAGATGATTTTCGGAAGCCATCACATTTTTTTCGTCTGTACTCATGAGTATCTCTCCTTATAATATTTATTAGGTGGATGGCTCGGTTGAATATCATCGCATGTCTTATTCATAAAATGTTTTTAATTAATTAAAATATGAGAATTGCATTACCACCAAATTAGCTTATTACAACAAAGACCAGTGCTTGCTAAAGTTAGATTATTTTTCTTGGTACCAATTTTTGTTCTATTTGTTCTACATAAATCAAACTTTTTTTTAGATGGACTAAGTCTAGCAATAAAAAAGCTAAGTTGACAACATTGCTTTCTTTATTATAATTCAAATAAAACAATAAAACTGTGATGCTGCCTTTTAAGCAAGCCCCTTTTTATGGCAGGATCTATCTAATAAATCCCTTCTGTATGTTTCGTTTACTTACTTTATTTAACGTCTTCATATTCTTTAAACATATATATAATTTGTTGTAGGTTACTTTCTAAAAAGTCAACTTAAATCTACAATGAAATAAAGTGATATAAATAAGTAACTTGGTATTTAACCACAAAAAAAACATAAAATTGTTTAATAAAGAAATGTGTTTGCTGGACAAAAAAAATACAACGAGTAAAATAACCACAACCATAAAACAAACGTAAGTAGAAATAAACGACCAAACCCCACCGAAGTAATTTGTAGAAATCATCCTTCCATCGCAAAGATGTGCAAATATTATTTCCTGTTCTATATTTTAGGACAATTTGAGAAATATCTAAAAGGAAAGCAGTAAAATTGTCTTGTCTTGGCTACTTTTTCCTTTTTTCTTATATCTATATAGTTTGCTCTCCCCTGAAGCAAACAAATAAATAAAAAAGAAACATTTAGAGTTGATATTTATTTTTATATACTATTCTGTCGTGTTTGAAGATGTAAGTTGGATGAAAAAGCGATTTCCAATGGAGGAAAGGATATTTTTAAGCGTTATTATTTGTTTTTAGATTAAGCCAAGCGAAATGACATTACGAAATGCACAATACAAACTGACTGATTGTGTATTATAGTTAGCACTAGTCGCTTGGAGAATTTTTCCCGAAATTCTGGTAATTACTCAAATCTTTGTTTGAAACTATTTTATGTATTCTTAACTTTTCCTCTTCATATTATTTAGTCACCAAAAAAATGTTCTCGTAGAAAACAAATCTCTTTATTTTTATTAGTTTTTTTTTTGCAAAACCAAAACAATTGTTAAAAAGATAGCTACGGGTATCTGAAAACAATAGATATTTAACAGCTGTTTTAGTTTCGATAACAAAAACTATACTTAAAATAAAAATAGAAAATATACAAAAACATGACAATTCATGTAGTGCTGAGAAAGTTTTCCAAATGATTAATTGAAAACATCAAAATGTCTTAGAAAAGAAGAAAATAATTACAAATGTATTGCCACAAGATAACAAGGCAATATAATTTAAGCAAATGAAATTTAAGCTTTAGTTGAAAATAAAAAAATCAGTTTGCTTTTAAGCAACCAGCTGTCACTAGAACTCAATTAATTATGCAGCCAAGTAGTTATATAAAATAATTGCTTTGAAAAGGTTTTGTAAAATACTTGAAAAAATATGAAAAATTAATTTGATATTATTAAGGAAGTGGTTAAATTATATGTCAGCTTAGCGTTTGCACAGAAACTGTAGGCGTGATTTATTATTAAACCACAAATTTTACGCAAATCCATAATTTTTCACAATTTCGCACATGAGGTAATGTGATTTTTGTTAAATATTGCAATATATATCAAAAATCACATAACTTCTTGTACATAAATTGAGTGCGTATACTTGATATCAAAACTGACATCAATATAACGTATACGCAATAAATGCATAAGTTTTAGAACAACGGAGATAACCAACCCCTATTTCTGTCACTCGCTAAAGCTAAATCTCCATCGCTAAAAATCTATAAGGTCGATTTATCGCTTTTTGGCTACGAATTTAATTTTGCAACGCGTATTGTTAAATTAGGCAATGTCTTAAAAGGTGAATCCGCCGAAGTTTTAATGTTTTATGTCATCACCAAAAAGGTTTAGACTTGTATTTGTTCAGTATTTTACAGAATAAGGGGCAGGACTTGGACTTTTTAAGAACTTAACAAATGCACCTAAAATTGAAAATATGCGCAAACATATACCTTTACCTACGAACAAAGTTCCAAAACTAAAATAATATGAAAATATTATTTTTAATTTGGTCTATTATTTAATGCAACCGAAGTTTATTTGCGTTGGCAACTGAAAATTAATGGTTGTCAGAGAGGTGACATCAGTAGTATTAGTTTCAGCAACTGGCAACCCAATTGAGGCTCGGTTGCCATAAATAAAACAATTTTAATAAACTGCTTTCACAAAAATATTTATGTATTTATGTATTTATATATTCCATTAAGGTGTCATGTTGAAGGGCACAAAATTGCCCTTAACATGTGTTTTTTTAAGAATTGTAAAGTTACCATTCTTCGAGAAAATCGCCCTCAAAGCACATGACATTTTAAGGGCCATTTTGTGCCCTTTAATATGACACTTTAGTCGAGTACCTAGGATAAGTAGCTTTAAATATATACATAATTTTGTGAAGTAAGTTTTGTAAATTTTTGATGAATTTTCCTATTTTAAAAATGCGATATTAGTGAGTTAAGATTTTCCACTAATTGTAGTTTTTCCATAGGGATCATTCGTACTAAATTTTAGATAAATCGATAAGCAATGTAAATGTATACTAATTTCATAAAAAAAAATTATCTGTGAGTTTTTAGGAATTGCATTTGGTGCGGAAGTTTTTTGTGCCAAAATTACCCGCAATCACGATTTCTATTACTAGTTTAGTATCGGCTGTCACATGGTGGTAGGTAAATTTGTTGTTAAAATTCATAGCCCTAATATACATATTCATATTAAACTTTTCTAAATCTTAATTTCTAAAATTTTTGGAATTTGTTCTTTTTTCCTTATATCACTTATAAATCTTAATGTGCATATCCATTTGCTTAGTATTTGAAGCCCATCAGAATTTAATAAGACTGATTATTTTTATTGTTTGAACTGCTCTAAGAGACTTCTAGCCTTACTTGTACTTATAATGATTTGTAATAAATAAATTTTATTTTTAATTTTTTAATTTTAATGTCAAACTACTTAAAAGTTTATGATTCGCAACCATCAGAAAAAAATGGGATTTGCATGAAAGTCCGAGCACTGGAGATAACATACTATAATAATTTCAAGGAGTACCATAATATTCTTTTTATGTATTTTAATCCCTTACTACAAAAACAGTTGAAATTTTAAAGTCTATAAATACATTTTTGTAATTTTTTTCTAAAATTTGGAATTTTTGAAGAGCCTGCTTTGCTTCACCACTAATTTTATGATAACTTGGGAAAGGCTTGTCTAGTTTTATGACATAAACCATATAAAACTAATATTTTTTATATACTCCACGGTTTCGGAATTATTCCGACTGTAATGATTAAAAAAAAGTGGAAATTTTGATTTTTTAAAAATTTATAAAAAATCAAAAATGGCAAAAACTAATAATTTCATAAAAACACATATACTTAAAATAAAAAAAGGTTTATTTCATGAAAATCAATGAATACATATTGATTTTATTCAAAATAAGGTGAACCTACCTAATTTTTGCAAAAATTGAGCTTTGAGCATGGATTTAACTATAACTTGAGGAATACTGTCCAATTTTGTTAAAAAGTATTTTATTTAATATAAACTTTAGTTATACTTAGGAGATTTTAATAATTTTTTGGAAGAGATTGGAGGGAGCTTTGAACATGGATTTAACTATAACTTGAGGAATACTGTCCAATTTTGTTAAAAAGTATTTTATTTATTATAAAGTTTAGTTATACTTAGGAGATTTTAATAATTTTTTTGGAAGAGATTGGAGGGAGCTATCGAAACTTCAGTGTAACCCTCCCTTTGTCTTTGTCAACATGCTTCACATTTATCCCTAAATAAAACATAATTTAATTGACAACTCGAATTAAAACCTAACTTAAGCCAAAATAATTAAATTTCTTTGGGTATAAAGCCATACAGTTCGACTACAACTAATTATTTTTTATTTTCACTTAATTTTTATTTTTGAACTGAATAGGTAGGTGTAAGTAAGTCTGAAAATTTTATTATTTCGGCTTTTTAATTCAATATTTGAATTAATGTAAATTCAAACTATTTTTATTAAGAGTGGAGTATTGCAATATTCAAATCAGATTAGCAGAATGGATCAGTACTACTGATTTCGAAAGACCGCTACGCCGTCTCATCGGCGTTCTTGTTCACTTTTTCCACTTATGAAGGTGGATGCTTTTTACAAGGAAATATGAGCTATTTAACTAATTTTTGCCAGCAAATAGAATACAAGACTTTTTCATGTAAATTCTTGCATTCATTTTTATTGTGTTAGTTTTGCTGAAATTTCCCTATCTGATTAATAATCCAACACTCACAAGCTCTTAATTTGCTGTTTATAGAACCAAAAAAAATCGAATTGAGTAAACAATTTGTATGAAAAGCAATCAGTTTTTCGAGGGGTTTCCATAAAAATTTTATACTCAAGTCGTCGACTGCTTTGATTCTATAAATAACACATTACGTGTTAATTTTGGTGCCCTCTAGAAGAATCAGTCGATAGAACGTTGTAAATAAAGAAAATTATTTGCTGTACAACGTAATTAGTTCAAAAGCTTTTAGGAAAAAAAATTCAGCTTTATAAATATCATTAACAGATATAATATTTGTTAAAAAGATTACTGATTGGTCTGTGAGACCGGCAATAGTATATTCAATAAGTGTGTTTACAAAGTGTGTGCAAGTAAGGCGGGTATGTTCACACAACAATAATTGGTCTGCGAGAACGACGTGAGTATCGGCATAACAGTTTTGCGCAGGTTATATTTTGAACGAGTATTATATTTTTCTGATATTTTTAGATTTATTTTATATATTTTCTTTAATTTCCTGTTTAATTTTCTTAGAGTTATTGAATTTTGGTTTTTTTTTTAATAGAAATATATTTTTCTTAATATTATTTTTCTCTTAAGAAGTTGACCATTTATTACAAGGACTGCAAGCAAAGACTATTAGTCATATATTTACAAAAAGGTTTGTTTCTTTAAAACCATCGTTTAAATTACTAAAAAATACATTGCTAAAAATAAATAGAGTTTTATTAAAAAACTTTTTAAACTAATATACGTTTTGTATATTAGTTTAAAAAGTAACGATTTTCAAACATTGCTCTGACAGACCTGGAGCGAGTATATATGTTACATATTTTGACGTAGGAATAAGAAGGTTAAACGTAGCTCAACGAATGCAGAACGGCTAAGAAATTTCAGATCAAAAATTCCAACATTTTCTAGATATTTAACCAAAATAGTATAATATTCTGTAGATTAATATACATCGATTGAGCAGCAACTGTTTTGTTAGTTTATTAGTTAAATTTACTTTAATTTTCCTGAACATAAATTTTGAAATAATGCTCTCGATTGCAGTAACTGTTGTGTTGGTTATATAAGCTTAACTTTTGCAAGCGTTATAAAATTGTTGCTGACAATGTTTCACAAAAGTTTTTCCTAATAAAATTTAGCAAGATATGCGAGCATAGTTTGTATATAATAATAAAATTGTTGAGTTTGTTTTAAACACTGAAAAATTTTATTATTTTGTGAAAGCTATGCTCGTAGCTCTTGCTAACTTTGTGGTGCTTTTTTATTTGTTTCGTATGAAAATTATTTAATACTTCTGCAGTGCACAGTGGCGTAAGGCTAGTACAAATGTTGCCATAAATAAAATGACAAAATATTTTTGATTTCACATGTAAAGAAGTGACTTTGTACAGACTTCAAAGTGAAAAATATTGATTAACATTTTAGAAACATATAATCAAATATATCATTGACCTTTTTTGCAATAATTATAGCTTAGCTTTCTGGGCAAATTTGAACATCTATTGTCATTACGGTATAACTAAGATTGCGTACGCCCTCCATGACTGCAAAAATTTCTGCCTGAATTACTGTGTTATCTTTCAGAAGTCGAAAGTAAAGATCATCCTATTGTTTTCATAAAGAAAAATACTTTACCATTAAGTTATGAGTTAAGTCGAACTGTATGGGTTTATATCCAAAGAAATTTTAATTATTTTGGCTTAAGTTCGGTTATAATTTAATTTTTCAATTAAATTATATGTTTATTTAGAGATAAATGTGAAGCATATAGACAAAGAAAATTTTGACTGCGCGGAGGGTTGAATTGCCATTTCGATAGCTCCAGCTAATCTCATCAGATTACATGTTCAAATAAAACTGAACAAACCAACATTCACACGCTAGTACTTGTAATTATCAATAATAATTCATACTAGAATAGAGAAATAATAAAAAAGAAGCTTAATGCAAGACAAGGAAACACTAAATATCAATAACTATCAAATGAAATACAGCGCTAAGAGTGACAGTATGAATTGATTAAAAGTACATTATATTCAGCTCTTGGCTGCAAACACCCGACTTTGGTCGAGTGGTCTAAGCGGTAAAGAACTCTGATGAGATTAGCGGGAGCTATCGAAATGTCAGTTCAACTCTCCGCGCAGTCAAAATTTTCTTTGTCTACATGCTTTACATTTATCTCTAAATAAAAATACAATTTAATTGAAAAATTAAACTAAAACCGAACTTAAGCCAATATAATTTGAAGTAGCAAATATTACGTTCAAACTGTCCCTATGTGCGCTGATGACATATTATGCTTAAAGTAAAAATAAAAAATTAGTATTTTCAAGTTTGCTTTCGCATTAAAGCTACGTGGTTTTTCATGTCACAGTAAAACTTATTTATAACGATCTCCGATTTCCAAAAAAAAAGAAAGTTCTTAATTTTTTTATAATTTACTTGTTCGTTTCCTTAGAACAGTTCCATTTATAGAGCAATTTAGAAAAATCGTTATTGTATACGAAAGTGTATACTGTAAATTTTAGTTTTAACAAGCACTATTTTGTTAAACATCTTCAAACTTCGTACCATTAATTATCACTGCACTAAAAATATAACCGTGTATTAAAAAGGCTGATATAAGAATTTATATTATTACTGATGTATGATGTATTATAAAACATTAAAAATAAATGTAAAATTCGCCTCGAACAATTTCATAATAATGAAAGATTTTTGTATCGAATTGATAATCAAAATATTGAGACTTAGAAATCAATTCGCCATAACCAGAAATTCATTAAAACAATGTTGGTTATAGCCATATTTTATTGTATTAATACTAAAGCAATCTAAAATCTAACAAAATAAAATGTTTCAACACAAGAACTTCAGAAAAGAAAACAGCTGCATAACTATATGCACAATTTTGTAAACAAATAATGTATACATGGGAGTATTTTATAACTGAAATTCACACAACCAGAGCACAATTTGTCAGAACTGTGGCTATATAAATGTAAATTAAAATTTAAATAATAAAGTTTATTCGCTTGAACATTCGCTTGTAGCAGACTAATGCATGAGATTGTAACGATTTACAAAAGAGGTAAAATGTTAAAACAAAATAAAAGCAAATTTTCAAGAATTTTATTTATTTAATTTGAGATTAGAAATTAGAAAAAATAATAGATTAGAAAGATGTTGTTGTTTGAAAAAATCTAATATAAGTGAACTAATCAAATCTATTCTAAGCAGAACTAAAAATATTTGTTTTCTTGAAAGACAATTTTTAACTCATATTTCATTGATAAGATATTCTGTACGATGAATTTCAAGCATTGACTTTCAAATGCAAAATCACCTTTAAGTTTCATAATCATTATTAATTTTACTAACATTTTTTTTAATTTTAACTTGGGCTAAGACTTTTACTTGTATGATCCTCCTAGGTCATACTTAGCAATGGTCATACGTTGACAACACGTAACTGATTTTTATTAGTTTTCATAAAACTAAAAAAGACGTTCCTATTCTGAAAGTAAAAAAAACGACATTAGCTAAAAGTATATTATTCTAAATGGCTAGTAACGTTTTCAGCCTATTTATCATGTAACTTATTCAACTGGAAATTAGTAAAAGTCAACGTATATATATTTAAATATATTTATATATTCGGAAATAATTTTATATACACATAATTAAATCTACAATTAATGGCACAAACAATTTATTTTGAATAAGTTGTGGCTTATGTGCACGATTTAGTAATAATGGTATCAGGGATGTTCACGGATGTGATAAGCGATATCATGTCCAACGCCTTCGATACACTCAGCAAATGGGCTACAGGTTGTGGTGTATGAGTGAATGCTAGCAAAACGAAACTGGTACTATTTACTACAAAGACCAAAGTTCAGAGCTTTGCACTCCCTTGGCTGCATAATCTGGAACTCTCCCTATGGGACAACGCAAAATATCTAGGAGCTATCCTGGACACAAAAAAATCGTGGAAACAAAATGTGCAACACAGAGTCAAAAAGGTCACAGTTGCTTATTACTCCTGTCGGAGGATCTTTGGTTTCAAATGGGGCCTAAGCCCTAACATGGTTAAATGGATGTACACAGCAATTGTACGTCCCATATTGACTTACGGATCGGTAGTATGGTGGTCCGCCACAAGTAAGAAATATGTGGTAGACCAATTATACAGGATACAGAGATCTGCTTGCATCGGGATTACTGGATGTCTACGTACTAGTCTGTTAGAGCTCTGAATGCTATACTACACCTAATTCCGATCTACATTCATGTATTGGCTGCATCCTCAAGCAGTGCGGCAAGATTAGCAGCATCTGGGAGGTGGAGATCATGGACCTGTGGTCATGCCAGAATCCTAGGTCAGTTACCACCGACACTGATTATATGGTACCTCATCTGGACTTTGACACTACGTTCAAAGTCCTTACTACATCCAGACGTGAGTAGAAAGCGGGAAACATAGAAAAAGACTTCAACTTCAGGATATATACTGATGGATAAAGAATGATCAGCGGTGTGGAGTCTTCTCGAAGGACCTTAGAATAAAACTCTCCTTCCGACTTCCTGATGAAGCTGGTGTATTTCAGGCTACAAAATATTGGCTATAAGGGAGGCAGCTAGGGGTTGTCCAAGGAAGAGTCGGCATTTTCGTCGATAGCCAGGCGTCACTTCTGTCTCTAAGGTGACACATTATTTTTTCTACGTTGGCTAGCTAACGTAGAAAAAATAATGTGTGTGCAAAGACGTGTTATCCAGATAAGGTCGTCAGAATGACGTCACCCTTATCTGGGTTTCCGCACATAGCAAGTTCCCTGACAACGAACAGGCGGATGAGCTGGCCAGGGCTGGATCTCCCATGGACGTATACACTGCTGAATCGGTAGCCATGCCGTTTGGCACTATTACAAATTGCATTCTCAAATATTACCGGCAGAAACCTAAAGATAGGTGGCGCAAGTTGAGCACGTGTAAGGTAGCTAAGAAAATGTGGCCTTGCTACAACGATAAGCACACAACACAACCAATTAACAGAAACCGTGGGGACATCTCGAGACACGTCACAGTAGTGACGGGGCACTGGGCAATCGGCAGACATGCTAGCATGATAGGCGTTTCCTACAATGCGTTCTGCAGTAGTTGCCGGTATCAAAGCAAAGAAGAAACAGTCTTCCACTCTCATTGCGAATGCCCGGCCTTGCATCTCTTGAGCCACAAAGTCTTGGGCAACAGCATACTAGACGAACTTTCGGCACTATCAGGAATAGGCCTATGTAACTTGATTAGATATCTCAATGTGACGGGTTAGCTCTAGTATCTAATATCGAATCCGAGGCCCGGGCTCGGACCACGTAAAGCAACCAACCAACCAACTGCTATTTCTAGTTGAAAGGCAACATATCATAAACAACTATATAAAATCCGTTAAGAACTAGATAAACCTTGGTGATTAATTGTCATGGGTCCCGCTAGCAAAAAAAGGAGTAATTTACAGATGAAATGTGGCTTATATGAGCTCCTTGACAAATCGGAACTGTCACTTAAGACCATGAACGTTATGTAAAATCATATAATTTTTCGACCTTTTAATTTAACGTATAATAAAGTTTTTATATAAGTTTTTTCTATTCAGGCTTCTCAGGTCATTAAATATGATTTAAATGCAAATAAAAGACAATTTTATTTCACTAATTCATATCCAAAATTTCGTTGAGACGTTCGTTTTACAATAAAAAACGAAAGTCTTTTGATTTTTGCCAATATATTGTGCCACCTACGAATATGGCATACACATTGACGATATTAATGTACAGTACGAAAAATTACAAGTGCATGGGCAGCTTCAGATCTTATATTAAGTTTGAAAATTAAAAAAGGAATATCCCTAAAGTATGCTTCGAAATTATATAACTACATAAAAAACACAACAACAATGGCTACATAAAGATTTCTCACAAACAACAAGAACAATTTAATTAAAAATGAAATCTAAGCAAAATAAAACGAAAACAAATTTATAACTGTAACAATGTTGTCTTAAGATTTTTTACGAAATAAAACTTACTGCGCCATAAAGAGCATTGCTCTAGATTATTCTAGCAGCTATTCGAAATATCTCAAGCAGAAAGTACATAGTCCGAACCAAAGACCGGCTACGCCTGAAGTCTACACTTAGTGAAGCCGCTATTTGAGATAATGAAATTAATAAAAAATTACTTTAAAACTGACTTGGTTTTTATAAGATGTTGCTAGATATACTCTACTACATCTGATCTCCTTACTATTTATGCCGTATATATACAACCCAAAATGGAATATAACTCTCATGTATGGGCCGGTACTTCAAAGTTTATTTTAAAAGTATAACAGAGGGCGAAGAAACCAATCGTTTACAGTAGGGTGCCCAGCTCTATTATTTCGCTGGAGCATTGACGCAACGTGAGGAAAGTTTCACTGTTTTAGCATTACATTAAAAGAATGTATTCTAATGAAATCAAGGAACTTGTTTGTAAGACCTGCCCTTCCTTACGAGCATAGTTTGCGTCCTTAAGAGTACAATCGCTTAAAGTCGATACGACAGTGAATCGCACTGCGCATTAAGAGGAACTAAAATGTGAAGCACTTGTTGTTTCTGCATATTCTTTAGATTTATTTACTACTGCTAATAATTTTGTTTAATATATTTCTTTATAATAGATATAATAATGACTTTCTCTATATTTTCTCTTAATTTATTAGTTTAAGAATGAACATAGTATATGTGAACATATGATTGAATTTTTTATTTAATTAGTTTTTCTGCAAAATCAGCTTATCGAAACAGTTTTTCAACTAAATATTTTCTTAAGTCTAAACATTCATTTCGCACTCTGGTGATTTTTTCTATTAGAAGATTATTTAACTATATTTAGTTTCAGCTTGCTTAAATAATAACAATAATAATAAGTTGCACATTCACCAATATTATACACAAGACTAAAGTATATAATCCTTTAAAGGAAAGAATCTATTAAACAATATTTATTTTTGCTACAAATGGAAAAGAGGGTAATAAATCTGTATCACTAAAACTAAGTTACAAAACTATGCATATGAAAATCATAGAAGAGGACCTTAGCTTTAAGAATAATGAAATTTAGTTTAGTTGAAAGACACGTTGATCTACAGGGTGGGAAAATTAACTACCTCGGGCATGAAAACCCTTGTCGCCCTCATAACTTTTACACATAGCCGATTTCAAAAATTTAAAGTTGTTGGAAAGTTTATTTTCAAAGATATTTGAAGTTTAATTTAACAAATATTTGGCTTTGAATTTTAAAATTTTTGGTTTGGCCTCCACTTTTTGTAATGATCTCAATTCATCTGGTCGTAAAAACGAATCAAGGTCAAGACTTTGAAATGAGAGTGGAAAATGGTTAAATTTTCACAAAAATAGAGCTTTATTAATTGTTTGCTGTTTTTCTCAAAAAAAAATTGTTTAACAAAAATTTTTTCTTTTCACTATTTAAAAAGAATACACTTAAAAAACTACTGCATTTGAAATTTAAAGTCGATTAAAGCAAGCACGCAACTCAATAGTTGGACGAATTTCTACGAAATTCAAAACAAGTCGCTTAAGAAAAAAACGCCGATCGAGTGTAATTAAACTGGCTTTTAGTTGTTAGCCGCCCGCCCAAAAAAGTGGCCAGCAGAGCAGATTTTCCAAAAATTTTTACAAATTTTAATGATACTTAAACACTAATTTTTTTAATGAATTTTTAATATATATAAAAATATGTCAAGAAAATGCGAGTACGTATGAGTAATATGATGGTACCAGAACATTACTCATACGCGCTACATTGGATTTCTTTAAAGACCTGTAGTGAGATTCTGTAACTTTTAGCGATAACAATAGTCGTTATATTTCAACTTATTAAATTGTTTGCACTAACGATTATACGATTCTGTGACTTCTTGTTAATAACATTGCTTAATATCTGACACCATGTGGCATCTCTGTTAAAATAAACGAAAAGAGCAAACTGCAATATAACAATAACAAATAAATTTCTGATTGCTAAACAGTGTACAGAAAATCTTTTTCGTTAATGACTTTATTTTTGAGAACTAAATGTTAGATTAAATGTTTAAATAATAGAAATATTGTTATTAATACTTAAAAGTTTTTTTTTGTTTTTATATTGTTGTAGAACAATAACTTTAATTGTTGGCATAAAGTACGTTCTACGGCTGAACAGCTGACTCGTTGTCAATTCATTAAGAACAAAAAAAAAATTATCTTCGTTAGTTAAGCGATACAAATATTGTTAAAATTATCACAGAGTAGCAAAATCGACAATTTGCTTGTTCAATTTTTCAATATTGATAACTATTGTTAAAATTGAATAGAAAATAGCACTACTGTAGTTGAATCTTATGTTAAATATTTTGTAGAACTGCCAAAGGGGAGCTCCTGGCCCTTTTTTAAGAAAGAAGCAGAAAGACAAATCAAACCTTAAACGTAAGGCTGAGAGGATTTTCTATCCCCACTCATTATAAATATGTGCAAAAGAGGAGAATTCTAACTCCACCTAAAATGAATCTTAGATGTAAACGTTCAAAACGCCGATATATGTATATATTTTTTTAATGTCCTCTGGCAAAACCAGTCCTTAAAACATTGTTATTGTACAGTGTAATTCGCAACCGGTAATTACTACTGCTGACGCTGTTGTCATTAGTAGAAATGATCTTGTATATTCTCTACCCAAACTACTTTATTTGTATTCAGCAAATTTAAAAATATATATATAAAATATTTAAATTTTAAATAATATTAATTATAATCAATTTCAATGTATTTTAATAAAAAAATTTTAATATTTTACTAAAAAGTAAAATATTAATTTAAGAAAAAGCGTGTTAAAATTTAAATTAATCTAATTTAATAATTCCCAAAAAAAGAACTTTTTAATAAATATAAAATAACATATCTCACTTCCTAGGATTAATGACACAAAAGTGTTAACTGTTCTTTTATATACTTAGAACCACCAAGTATCTTTTTTATTTATTTAAAAAATTCAAAAACCAAAGAGCACCTGCTTAAAAAGTGTATTAACACTTCAAGCTGTATTTTGGCTTATGAATTATTAGCTTAAGGTATATGACACTTCCTTAGCTTCTTTATCAAGAAATTTTATTCTTTTGAATTCTTGTGTTATTTTTTTATTTTCCCACGAAGCCTATGGTTTCCATTTTCTTAAAAGAAGGCGTAAATGTTGCTTGTTTGCCAAGCAAAATGATAGGTTATACTTTAACACACTGCATCAACGAATAAAGACTGCCTCTTTAGCTACACTCTCACATTTCCGCTTCCTGTTCTTGCGTTTGAATTTAAGTAAGAAAAGATGTTTGTATTAAAAAAGATATTAAAATGATTTGTGTACACTTGAAACTAAAAAGAACTTAAAATACATTTTAAAAATATCAAAAAAAAGTTTGTATCTAATAATTTGATTTTGCGTAAATTTATTGGTTTGGTATTTTAGAAAATTAAAATTGATCATTGAGTATAATTCATTTAACATCGTACAATAAGACAAAAAATATATATAAGAGTTTTATTATTTTCATATATATATAATGAAAGAACAATTGCTTGTAGATTGTGGAAACATATAAGTCTGCTAAAAAAACATGTATTTTATGCTTTTTTTTCATTACCATATCATACCATATCAATATTTTTGTCATATTAAACCCTAAAACAACACCTAAATTATTCAAGTCAGATATTAGAAACTCCCACAGCAAAAACTTTATAAATATACAAGTCACAAGTAACAATTTATTTATATTTTTCTTTTTCTTCACAACCAAAGTTTAAGCAATCCGGTCTAATGTTACTATTTACGAATCTAATTACTGCGATTGAAATACAATTTGTTCTTGTCGACAAATTTTTGCTTCTATTCAGACCTCGCCTCAATTTTTGGAATAAATATTCAAGTAAAGAATAAATATTTAATTAACTAATGAACGATAAACTTTTCAATAAATACATACTTTAA
This sequence comes from Panzeria rudis, assembly GCA_956483635.1. Classification (NCBI taxonomy): domain Eukaryota; kingdom Metazoa; phylum Arthropoda; class Insecta; order Diptera; family Tachinidae; genus Panzeria; species Panzeria rudis. Next base: position 7,014,192 of record OY101450.1, on the reverse strand, counting down.
TTTCATATGTTTTCACTTATTTATACGACTCACCATTTTATTGACCTATATGATAATAATATTTAATATTAAGAAGAAAAGTCACGAATGACAAACATCTTGTAGACATACTTTTAAAATAAAATATAAAGCTTTTCCTTTCTATATCTAGTGGCAATGAGAAACGAAAGTGATATGTTTATTTGTTTTACGTTTATTTATTTGTGCATTTGTTTTCCGTTTTTGTAAATAATGCAATGCATAAAACTAAATTTTAAGCTATGATACCACTATCGTCGCAATGCACCGATTTTCGTCGGCTTATTTCTCAAGTAATGGCCTCATGACCCAATTAATTGCGAAATAAGACCTTATGGCTTTATTACCACTGCAGTGTAGTGCAATTATGCCCTTTTTTCTCAATTAGTTAAGAAATAAAGCTATTTGGCTTTATTATTTTATATTAGGGTACCCCGTAGTGTAGTGGATTGTGTGCTAGACTCTTAGAGGGGGGTCGCAGATTCGATTCCTGCCAAGACTCTGGGTGTTTCTGCAGAAAAGCCGAAAAAGGCTTAAGCAGTATGTGTGTTCGTTTTTTTTTATTTATGGCTCTATTGCAGTGAGCCGACGAAAATCGGTTCATTGCGCCGATAGTGGGATCTGGGCTTTAAAACGTTAACAAAAAATTCTTAAGTCTTGTTTTTACAAACATGAGCATAATTAAGAAAATTAATTTTGCTTCCCCAGCGGTTGAACTGCTTATCGTCTATATGATAAACGGATACAGTACTACTCTGGCAATGATTAAATATTGACAGAGTAATTAATTGAATCAACTACTGCAAAATAACTCAGACGGTATTTAGTGTCTGGTTGAAACGTATGTCGTTTGGTAATAACAACACATTACCAAGTTTTTGGTTGATAGCTGAATTATATCTTGTATTTTTCTGTATTCATATACATTTTTTACCTCTTCTTTTGTTAATTTTTTTCTCTCATTGTTACTTATTGCAAGAAATATTTTAATTCTCCATTTATGTCGGGCTGCTAGACACAAGCTAATATAGAAAAAAATATGAATAAATTATGTAATTTTCTTTTTATCACTCTTCTGTTTGCAATCACCCACTCAAGTGAAAAAAATCAATTCGTTTCTAACGCCCATAAAATGATATTAAAAATGAAAATAAAGCAAAAAATAAATAAATAAAATAACAAGCTAAAGAGAATGAAATAAAAGTGATGAGCTGTAAATGATGACACGAATGATGTGTTTGGTTGTCTGGAAATTATATGAATTGGTTCAATGGTTCATGAGAATATGTTATTTGAACAAATGCTTTGCTCGTTGAGTAGTTCTGAGTAGACAAATTAAGTATTTTATTAGTTTTGCTAGCCACTGTATTGGTTAAGGCAATGGTTTAACTTTATGAATATTACATCATACAATACCAGCACACAAAACGCTCTTAGTTATTTTATGAATGCATTTTTATTATTTTCTTTTTGTTAAATGAAATTAATATGTGTGTATTTGTATTTTTCTCTTGTAAAATACTCTCGTTTCTTCTGTTGCAGCTGTTCGAAGGCAAGTGCTCGTAAAATAAATTTCTATGGCTTTTATGATATGGCAATAGCAGTTGTTCTATACTTTGTATATAAAAAATATGTTTAAATCCTTATAGTTTTTATATGCTCTATGCATTATATTAAAAATGTTATCAGTTAAGTGTAAAAGTGGTAAACTTTATATTTACTTCAAATATCAAATAAACAGAGAAACCTTTATTTTTTAATGTTTGAAGAAACTACATCTTATGCTTTTTATATCAGTTTTACAATATTTTTCCATGCTATCGAATCACCAAATGGAAGTAATTTTATAGCGAACATTTGCATAAATTGCTCTTTATAAGCAGTGTTTTCACTTGCAAGTTAAACAATATTAGCAAGTATGTTTTAACAATTCAATATGGAGAAGTTTGTAAAAAATAGCTAAAGTATTAAACAAACACGTGCTAAAAAACTTTGACATATATTTAAACAGTATAAAGAGTAAACTATTTAATATAAATTGTGGTTTCTTTACATTAATTTATTTTTTAGTTATGGGTTAGCTTCAACACAAATTGATATTTTTTGTCTCTTCAGTTTGGATAAAAATTATTAAAGCCTTTACTATAGACAATATACTTTCTTTGCAATAAATAAATACATCATCTTATACAAAAAAAATTGAATTCATGCAAATTTTTGGCTAAGCTTTACCGGAAAAGAAATGCAAAAATAAATAGTCGCAATTAAAAATAAACATATCAGTTTCATTCCTCATTATCACAAAAGAAAGCAAATTTATAGAAACGGAATTTGTTTTTTATTTTAAAGGTGTGTCAACATATTGTTTGTCATTCGTGACTTTTCTTTTCAATAGTTTAATTATATTAAATCATCTGCTTATAATTTGATTGTGAAGAAAAATAAATTTGTATAAAATTGTAATTCTTGACTTGGTGTTTTTGTTATTGTTTTAGTTTTTAAAGAAGAAGAAAACTAAATACCAGAGCAGACAAAGATCCAAAAACCTTACAGAGAAAAATTAAATCTAGACGAAAAACCGTATGCAGAATATAAGCAAACAGCAACGAAAATGTTAATTGAATTCATTCATTACATATTGCTACGAAATAAAAAATACAGATACAAATTTAACAACATAAAATTATAGCTGTGATGACAATCTGCATACACTAAATACAACACTGTCTGTGAAATGTGAAAATAAATGCATTGACAGCGCTTATAAACTTTCTGGAAGCAGTACCGAGAACATACAAGATTATTCGACAATTTTAAAAGAAAATGTAGATAGCGACAAAATAAACTTAACAAATCTCAGCTGCCAGAAATGTAGACTTGTTAGCTGCGTAATTTTTTTAAGTAGCATAATAGTCTTGTAAACATTATTATACATCTTTATGCACCCTATAAGCAATTCAGTTAAGTTTTAATGCACTATGAACTAAATATTTCGCAACTAATTGTGGTTGATGCCTGGATTACTTTTAATGGAGTCAACTGACTATCTTAACATTGCGATGTCCTAGGCGGTAGTCGATTGTCCGACTCTGCATTACTTTCCAACTAACTTAAAGTTGACTTTATTTAAATCAACTGATACTTATTATGCAAAAAGATGATGCTCTGACCATCCAATTAAGGTACCATTTAAAATAATGACTGCAGAAAGTTAATATAGACCAAAGTTGTTAATTTCACCAAACAATTGTTTTTACTCTTTATTTCATTTACTCTTTATTTCATTTTATTTTGCCTCATACAGTGTGTAAAATAAATTATAATGATGAAAATAAAGTGCTTTTTATAAGAAATAAAAATATATTTTTGAAAAAGCTATGGGGATTGGGGCAAAATGTATTGAAAATTTCTCCATTTTACCAACTAAAGAAATAGTAAATTCAGTGTGAACCGCATTATTATACATTTTTACGACCAATATAATATCTTTTGATATATAATAAAATATAATATTAATGAAAATCTTTGCGTTTACTTGATCGTATTACTGTAGTTCACAATTCTCATAGCAATACAGCTGCAAAATATTTTTGACCACCAATGATATAGACTTAAAATTAATTTCAAAGTACATGAGAGAGTAAGTAAGAGAGTAGCTCTCACCAAATCCCATTATGCACTCAACTTTAGAATTGATTTTGGCGCAGTTCTGGATTACGTTGTAGATAGTTTTTAGTTAGTCTAGAAAAGTTAACTATAAGTTGATTATTTATGTAGTCGACTACAGATATGCTGGTAGGGCAAATACCCACTTGACCAAGACTTTCGTTAATGAATCGAAAAAAAATTTAACTGTCGCTCAGTTTGTTTCAAAAAACATTCTATTTCGAATGTTCGTTAGAAATTTCGATATCGTAAAAAGGCAGGAGCAAAAGCAATTTTTTAAGATTATTATCTTTATTTTTTAATATATTTATTTTATTTATTTTTTAATCTTTAACTTATGCTGCAGTCAACTAGATCTGAACACGCTACCTCCAGGCTAACAGAATAACACACTACGCTTCATTCAGACAGAATCGAATACGCTGCCTCTTTGCTAACAGACTAACGCACATCCACTAGGCTATTGTCACACATTCCAGAAATGATGGAGAAATGTTTGCTATAACAAGCATTCGTTTTTATTTTAGTTTCGCGAATAAATATCGAACAATATTGTTTCGAAATTTCTTCGTTAGTGAGGATTCGTTTATATCGAATCTGAGGTCAAGTGGGTATTACAATTCGTACGAATAATCTTGCATGCCAACACACACACTCATGTATCATAGTATAGTTAAAGATAAAAAGAGAACACCATTGCATGCATTACAGTGCAGTTCAAGATAAAAAGATACAACTCCATTCGAGAAAGTCTGAGAAGTTTCCAGAAGGTTTGATTGTTCACTATATAAGACGCTGAAAGTGCTCTCAGGAGACAGTCTTGTGTTAACATCGTGGCCAGAGTCCGTGTATTTTTGAACTTAGACGAGTAAATATCGTCAAGATAGTGCGTGGATCCATAGCGTTTAGTTATACGTGTATTTAACAAAGTTAAGTGATAAGTAAATAGTGTTACCGAGAAGTTATTTGTAAAATTATTTTTATTGCGACTCAACGAAAATTGTTAAGGCTTTTAAACATAAATATTTTAACACATATGAAAGACTGTGTGATACAGATATCTATTTATTTTCCTGTTTAAAAAATAAAGTACGTTTTTTTCAAATTTGGTTGACGGTTTATTTAAAAGAGGATTTAAAATAATATAGTTACAATCGTATAACTTATATTAATAATATTTTTGGATCTACATATGAAACAAAGTACTAAATAATATTGCTTACACTTAGCCAAATTTGCAGCTCTACCGCTTACAAACCTGCATGCAGAAGTAATGGTTCGCATAAAGTGAACTCTAACTTTGAAGCACTAACTTTTCTACTTTTTTAAGAATAAGTTTTGGTTTAGTTTTTCTTTGTTTTCCATGTAGACACTGGGTACTTCTTCTTAAGTTTATTATAAAAGAATATCTCCATTATTTGCTGGGCCTTTTAAAATGATTTCATTTTGATTGTAAAATAATTTCGTCGAAATAACGAAATAATTTCATTACATTGACGAAATTATTACTTCGAGCCAATGAAATAATATTATATTTTTGGTAAAATTCCCATTAAAATAACTTCAACGAAGCTTGTTTCATTAATCCGGCGAAGCGCCGGAAAAATTAACAAGAAAACAATTTTAATTTTGTTGTATAGTGTAATTAAATAAATTGGTAATATCTTTAAATCAGCCCTTTAGTTATTTTAATGCAATGGCTTAGTTTTTAATAGCTAGTTTAATTATCTAAATATTTTAATGAACATTAACCATAACATAAACATAAATCATAAACGATTAATAAAATCATAAACGATTAATAAAAACAAATCGATTTTTTAATACAAAACTCGCACATTACACCAACATTAACTTTAATAAATTTTTTAAATATGCGATAAATATTTATATAAATTTCAATTAATTATCTATAAAATTATATTCAATTGAACATTTTATAAATAATTAATATAATATTACAATAAAAACTATTGTCTTTGTAAATACTATATTAATATCAATACTACTTAAAGTCAATTTAAAAGGCATATACGATTATTAAATTTTATTACAAAAATACTATTTAACAAAATTGTTAAGTTTTATTTCATTGGAATAAAAGATTAATTTAATAGAAGTAATTAAATAAAGAAAGCAATATCTGTTTTCAACTCACCATCAAAAATATAACATCATGTTAAATATGAAATATTTTACAAACCATTTCCCTTTAATATAAACAAATTTCTTTGAATTTTAATATTTAATACATGTAAACGCCATCTCACTCATACATTCTCATCTTTAAAGACACGAATGTACAGCAAAATATCTGCTACTAACATGATCGTAATAATTATTATACACGATTTTAATGAAGGTAAAGCTTATTTCTTGCATTAATATCAAGAAGTAGATGAAGGAATAAATAAACGAGTGTTGTTGTTATTGTCAAGTACACATACATATGTAAGTGCATTTTGCATGTTGTTGTTTGTATATTTACTGATAATTAAAATAACAATTTACATGTAAATAACTGTGCAAATGAATGTGGGTGTATATAGAAAGGTGAGTTCTTCCTTAGTGACCAGCGTTACCACAAAGTTAAATTTTATCTATGAATATGTTGCCATAATTCTACCATTTTTCAATAACTTGTCAATATTTCATCATATCATACATTATATTTTCTATTCGAAAGATGCCAAATCAACCGCCAGTTTTTTTCACTAGCAAAATTCAAACCAAAGCGGCAGTTCTGATTCCCACTAACTACTGCTCCTTCTTTTTCCTCTTAGCAGCATGTGCCTTTCTGTTTGCCTGTATATTCGAATAACGGTGTGTTGTCTGTATATGCGTATAAATGTTCGTAATAATATTAGTACATATGCATATATTTTGTTTTTAGAAACATGCAAGCAACTACATTAATTAAGAAAAACGTTTTACAAATATTTTTCAGCTTTCGAGCGCCGACATCAAACATAATTATATGTGTATCTGATTTTTATTCAGGCCAAAATAAAGTATTTTAAAGATAGATTTTTTAAAATTAAAGATTTTAGAGAAACAGCAAAAAATGGCACATGCAAGATTGTTGTGTATTGTTAAATAAAACATGCATTGATTAATGAAATTTTAATTTACATTAAAAGATACCTTATTAACACACTACTTTGAAAAACGTGTTTTTTACATCATTAAAGAAAGAAAAAGTATGAATTATCTCTATTAGCAAAAATAATATAATAGAAATAAATTTAGTAAAGTGCGACTTTGACTCGCATACGAGGGTTCCTTACGAATACCATATGCATACATATACCCCTTTCACCAAATTACACAACTTGATAGAATACCGTTTAATTTTTAGTTAGTTTGTTATTTTAGCATTCGCTACAATTGTTCTTCAAATGCTGCACGAGCTGTGAAAATTTCAAGAGTTTAGTTATTACGATTTCCAAGATACAGCTAATTTTCAAAAGTACATTAACTGAAAGCATAGCCTTTAATTTTGTTTGCATTTCAGTATTAATTGGTGCACTCTGTATAATAATTTGCTAACTTTGAAGATTTCAACTATCTATATATATGTAAGTGTATTATGGCTCAAAAGATAAAACTAAATTTCAAAATTACATAAGCTGATGGATAACCCTTTAATTTTTATATTGCTTTTTTTAGCATTCGCTACTTTTGCTTTTGAAATGCTGCACTAGCTGTGAACATATCAAGTGTTTGCCTCTTACGGTTTCCAAGACACAGCTAATTGTCAAAATTACATAGTCAAAATTACATATCCAAAATTATACTAACTGATAGAATATCCTTTAATTTTTAAATTTCGGTGTTAGCTGGTGTAGTCTGTATATTATTGAAAATTTCAGGTGTCTATATATAATTGTCTGTATATTATATTAGGATTTCAATATATTTCGTTGCTCGCTTTAGAATACCTTTTAATTTTTAACTGTCATATATATATTGTGTAGCGGCCATAGTTATACATAATCTGTAAAGTTTCACGTCCGTACCTCTTACTTACCTTCCGAATACTTACCAAAATTTCGAAAACTGTAACTTATATTTATCTGCTGTTGAACGTCAATAAAATTATTTTATTCAAATACTGACTATGAATATTTTGCATATTTAAATATTTTTATTTAAACTTTATTATGTGGAGGGATTGAATGTGATATTAAGACCCGTTATTAGTACTTGCCTGCAAAGTACACTTTTGTTAGTTATAGATTAAGAGAGGAATAAAGTGACCTGTAACTATTTTCATTATTAAAACTTTCCTGTAAAATAAAATTGATCTTTTTGAAAACAAGGCAATATCAGAACAAAAATTAATTAGCACCTCTATGCGTCACTTTAAACTACTTTTACCGTGTATTTTTCTTAAATTTGCTTAAGACCAAATCATTTAAAAATGAACAAAATCGGTTTATTAATAACTGAGCTATAATCAAAAACGAAGTATTGCTTATTTTTTATAGATTTGTTACGGATTACTTTGTACTTATTTTTTTAAAGCTTTACGAAAGGCCGGACATTTCTACATCAAGTCAGATTGAAATAAAAATGGGGCACTTCCGTTAAGGAAAGCATTCTTATAATAAAATACTTTTGAAGTTACAGCAATTAATATTTTAAAAAAATTTAATTAAACAACTAACAAATATTTTCATTATTTACATTTCTCTTTGACAAGAAACTTTAGTCCTACAAAAATTCAAACAATTTGATAAGAAGATAACAAAAACATTTTAATAATTAATTACACCCCAAAAACATTTATTGCTTTGCATAAACTAAGAACAAGTTATTACAGTTTGTTAAATAATGATATTAAACTTTAAAGCACTAAATAAATTTCTAGATGTAGTGCCTATTACAATACACTCTCACCCTTTTTTTACTATGGTTGCCTCAAACATGCCACAAACATTGCTCTTGGCCTTAATAACATCTTAGAAATTTTCAAATTCACTTTCATTTTGTCCCTTTTTATGCTTGAATAGTTCCTTTGTCATGTGACTTGTTTTTCATTTCATTTTAAATGTAGCTAATTGGTAGTATTCTGTCTGGTGAAACATTAAAATTAATTTTCTTAAGCGGAAATTATAAAATTAAAAGTTTAGTTAATTAGACACCCATTTAAGTGCATTAAAATTTTAATGATCTAGCAAGAGACCAGTGAGATATTAAGATGAAAAGAATATTACCAGCAAACAGGGAGCCTGATTAAAACTATTTAAATATTTAAATTATGTTGTTAAGAGGTCTGATAGCCATTACTCAAATTGTTTGTTTTATATTATTGTTTTGTTATTGCTGTTGTTGTTTTTCCCAATAGCAAGAAATGAAAAATAATGTTTTGCAGCCAGACTTTCCTTTGTATTGGAAGCAACGGAATTGCTGTAATAGCTGTTGTGTGCGTATAAGTAATATTAATTCTTGTTAATTATACGCCTAAATGATTTGTTATTCTAGGAAATTGTAAAAGCATATAAGGCCATTATTTTTATCAGGCCAAACAAGATATGAGAGCTTTTAATGTGAACAAAAAAAGTAGGCAGCCTTTATTTTCCTCTGTCTCTTTTTTTAAGTTGAAACAGATAAAAGGCTAGAAATTTAAAACTTTTTTTTTACAATAAATCATTTAGAAGTTGTTTTTAGTTGTGCTTTATTTTTGCTTTTCACGAAACAAGATATCCCGACTGTTTTTTTTTTACAGTAATCTAAAATGATATAAAAGTTTTAGCGTGAGATGGAGGGTTGAAGCTTTCAATATATTACAATCTTTTTCAATATACTAAAATGTTTCATAATTTTTTTTTTATTTTTTCATTTACTTGAATCTGTGTATATTGAAAACAATTCATAATATAAAATTTAATTGCTAATCTAAAGGCTGTCCCTTATCTAAGTTGACATTTTTTACTGAAACTTCAAAATAAATATGTTTTGCAAAACTACGCAATAAAGAAAATGTATAAAATTTAGAGATACTCGTTCGTTATAGCCTATACATTAGAGTGGTCGTAAAAATTGAAATTTGGATTTTTTCAAATCTTATACCCCAAATAAAAAAAAATATCCAAAATTTCAGGTCAATCAGTTAAGATTAAGGCGTGTCGTGTCGCACACCCACCGAGGTTTGAGGAAATGCTCTTTTTTGTTTTCTATATCTCATAACTTAATAAATATACGGCCATGTCACAGAGTTTAATTCCGTTCGGAAACGGAATTTAATCCACCCTAATATGTCAAGTCCTAGCTGGAGCATACTCCAGCATAGTAGCGTCGACAACAGTCTGGACACACCTGACAAATTTCCGTATATTAGTTTTCTTTTTTAGACACCAGCTGCTACAAAAATAGAGTAGGTTGTATTCCGTTTCCGAATTGTATTTGGTCGAATCTTCTTAATGTTTTTTATTAAAACTATACCATCTCAAAACGCTCAATATTTCATAGCGGTATCTTAAGTAGTTTTTAAGATATTGCGGGTCAAAGATTAAAAAAATTAACGAAAAACCTTAAAATTTACTAAATTTTAAATTTTTGACATTTTTCCTTAAGTGAGCACAAATTTTGCGAAACTCTAAAAAATAATAAAAAATCTTAATCTACAGGCCTCTACCTTTAAAATTATAAAATATTCCAAACAAAATATATTCAAAACAAAAATACGTTGTCTGTTATAGCGCGTACAATGTACACATTTATTTAATGATTTGCTGGTTTCCAGTAGAAATATAAAATTAGAGTTTTGTGAAACGTGGCGTATGATTGATATTAATTCAACTAAGAAAAAATATAAACAAATTAATTTTGGTTGGATTGGTATTGAAAATAGTGTAAAAATATGAATTTGGTCTTGAGGTCTTCATTTTCTTTGCGTGATAACAAACAAGGTATTAGACTTTAGTTTGGAACATTTTATATAATTTTTAAGGTAGAGACCTGTAGATTAAGATTTTTTGTTTGTTTTTAGAGTTTCTCACAATTTTTGGTCACTTAAGGAAAAATATCAAAAATTTTGTAAAATTTAAGGTTTTTCGTTAATTTTTTTAATCTTTGACCCGCAATATCTTAAAAACTACTTGAGATACGGCTATGAAATTTTCAGCGTTTTAAGATGGTATAGTTTCTAATAAAAAACATTAAGAATATTGGACGATATATAATTCAAAGTAAGTTTGTTTTAGTAATAACAAAAAGTCATATAAAAATCTGACTTTTTTCGGTATTTTTCCTCTTCTGACTATACTAGTCGCGGGGGCCATTATCGCCGCATATGGGAAGTTGCTATCAAATATAGCTTTAAAATTATGGCTGAGAAGATAAGATCGCAATTTTTGTACCGCTCATGCAAACATGAAAAATATTTTTAAAAATTATCATATTCTAGGACTTACTGCGAGCGAACTATTATAGATAGAGCTTAGCTTTTTTACATCTTAGCTTAGTTTTTTTGTCCTCTATTCAAATCATGTTAATTTGGTTAAGGTCTTTGAAGAAATTTATTTTTTATAATCAAAATACTGATAGTAACTTTTTGACTAAAAAATTTGCAAAAAATGATATTTTTTTAAGTGTAAAATTAAAACTGCTGCCATTTCGCACTCCATTAAGATAAATTGATTCGGTTAATTGGAAAATTTTTGTTGAATTGTGCAAATTAATATTAAATTTTTTATAATTTTGCGACTTAAGACAATTTCACAGTTTAAAAAATACCAGAATAAGATCGCCAAATTTTTACATTTTTTTTTGCAAGGCCTGTAACTTTTGAACTATCGGAGAGAAATTCAAACCGTAAAAAAGTAAATGTAGGCCTTTAATAGCAGAATCCAAAATGGGGAAGGATTTGGAAATCGGATAAGAAGTGTAATTTTGGAGATTTTTTAAAGTTTGACATACCCAAGGTTACCAATTTTGGGAACCCCTGGAGCCTCTCTCCAAGAAGCCAGCACCAAACTTAAGAAGAACAACACCTCTGCTATACCCATGTAAAATTTCATGTCACTGGCTTCAGCAGTTACGAAGATATTGAATTATTTCTATTTTTTCCATAAACCACTGTGCAGCGGCATAATAGCAAAAGAGAAAGAAACTTTTGTGTATGCATTTAAGGCAAAATGAAAAATAAACATAACTAGCCGATTTTGATTAGAATTTTCATTAACATTATTTTCGTTTTTTTAAATATTCGACATTGGTTGTTGATCGATCGGTCGCAATATAGCAAATATGGAGATAAGTAAAGTTTTTAATATATTAATATATTTGTGACTAAACATCATAGAAAAGTGGAGATTACACCAAAAGATGCGGCTTAATATTGTGCATTTATAAATGCCGTTACTCGTAAAACTGTCTTACCTCGAATTGAGTACTTTTGTCTAAGGTCCACAGATATAAGTTTCCACTTAATTTTAGTTCCGTCTGAAACTAAATTTTAAGTTGCAACTAAGCAGGCAACTCGAAACTAAACAGGCTATGAATAACTTTAGCAACAACTAAAAATAGATCAGGCTTAAGTTAACATTAAAACCGACTATGAATATGCGCCATTACTTTTACTTATTTTTAAAAAATACCAATGCCAGAAAAAGAAAAATTTAGTTTCAAATCAGTCTTTTACTGTATTTCATGTGATATCATAACGTTTGGAGTTGTCATATCATTGTTGTTACAAATATTGCTTTGTGATAACAATGCTGTGATTCCATACTTATTTTACATGGAATACAGAACAGGACTAACGGTGTTAGAATAACTTCTTAACTTTTAAAATCTTATGACGAATATAATGTCCGAACGAACCCCCTTTTTCAAAACCTGCGGAACTTACAAAAATAGCAGTTTGCTACTTGTTTTCTCCAGTTCAATAATTTTATAAAATTTAATAAAAAATTCTTTGTTAATAATTTTTACTTATACAGAAAAAAACAACACCGATTATTTGCCGACAACTTTGACCAATACATAACTAATTTAATAATGCAATTCTATAAAAATTAAAAGCTTGTAACATAGCTGTAATATGGAGATATAAGCAGGGTTAAGCATGTTATCAAATATAAGCTCTTGCCATATTAAAAAAATATGAATCTTTGATTTTTTCAGCAAACATAAAAGCTTTTCAAATTGTATTTTTTAGTTGTTTTTGGTAATAATGCTATAAATTTTAAAACAAAGAAGCTTTAGTATAAAAACACCAATTCTAGAATAGGTATTTAAAATAGCTGTAACAATAAATATTTAACTAAAAACAATTGAGTGATAGTTAGTTATCATGAACTCGAGAATAGCACTGTAAATAACTTTGGATATTGAACCACACAGTTAGGCAAAAAATTCATAACCAACAATTAGCTTAATTTGTTCATTTTCAAAGCCGTAAGTAAACAAAGTTAAAAACTCAGAAACGTGCAATTTCAAAATGACCTTAAATCCATTTTATTAAATTAATTTTTAGTTAAAAACTTGTTTAAAAGCTATGGCGTTTTTAAGAACATGGAAAGTAAATCTAAAAAGTACCTCAAGTAAAATCTAACTATACAGCTGTTCATTTATTTTATGTAATAAGTTAGAATCACGTACACAACGGAAACCAAATAAAACTGTTTGTGTAATTGTGTAAATGGATTTTTGTACCCATATTGAAGGAAGAAAGTCCGTTATAGTGCTTTTAAATAAACGTGCTAAAAAAATTTTTATTTCCTTGTTCAGTAAAGAAAGAAATAAAGCAAAAATCTATATGAGTGTAAAAATTGTAGTCTTTGTTGCTTATAATATACTTATGTTGCACACATTAGGAAAATGCAATTACCAGAGCAAATCACTTTTATTTATGAATAAGTGTAATTTCTTTTATATGCAATTCTATTCACACAATTATATTCTATAATGAGCAGTATATGGTATATATATTTCTTTAGCTGTATGGCAGTTGTAAGTATATGGTTATATTTTTCTTCGCTGTTAAAAGTTTGGCAGAAAATTTTTCTTACTTAATATGAGAATATCCTCTTAGTTCCGATGTATTGGTTGGTACTTACGTGTAATTCTTTATTTGCATTTAAAAACTATAATACTTGATATATAAAGGTTAAAAAATTTGCCTTTTATATGTGCATCAGAGAAGGCCGAAAAGTTACTTTTTTAATACCCGTAACTTATCCATGCACACGCGAGTATGAGTAGTAGACTTGGGTCCAACTCGTTCGAACACGCTCAGCAGATCGTTTTAGACACAAAACTGTGATTAAACCTATGTATTATAAATGGGTTTGATCACAAGTTTGTGCCTAAAACGAGCTGCTGAGCGAGTTCGAACGAGTTGAACGCAAGTCTAATCGATACATACAAGTATGATATAAAGTGTGCAGGGGTATACGCAAGTATAAGAATGAATGGGTATAAGTATGCACAAGCATAAAAAATGCTCGATATGTGCTAGAGCACTCACATTTTTTTGTATCGAGCGGCTTTCTCTGATGTGCATGCCATGATTATATTTAAATAAAAATTATATTGAATGTGTGCTAGACAAGAATTAAATATAAGCCGTTTATTGTGAAAATGGGACAAGTCCGTTCACCAAAAGATATTAGGTGAGTTATTAAATTCAAAAATTTCTCCACAATCTGCAAATAATTTCTCATTCATTACATATTTTAGATAAACATCTCTGCTTAAATTTTTCCGCGACGTTGCTTCATCGTTGCTTTATAATATGTTTTCCATGCGCTTTCTAAATGGGTTAATAAGTAGCGACTGTAAGCAATGAATAAAGTGTAGATGAAGGTTTCAGCAACAAGAGTTTATAAATTCTAAAATTTAAGAAATGGAACATAATGTGGAAAGCTAGTACTTTTTTGATGTATAATAGAATTTTGGTGAATTCATGTATTGGGTCTCTTAAATATCTAAAGTAAGTTTAACTTACACGAATAGAACTATAAAGGCCTCTGTCATTTGGACTTCAGAAAAAAAAAACGATTGCAGATGATTGCTATAACAAGATCACAGTTCACTGGGACAACCAAATATCTTGCGAATTTTAAATATTTCACCTACAAATATTTACAAATTTTTGTAAAAACTGTAACGTGGTTTTATCCTTGGCTGAGGACGCTCAGTCTTGCCAAGGGTCTACTTATGGATTCACAAACCTTAACAAAATAGTTAGATTTATTTGTCCCTTTCTGGGGTTAACAACTCAAGTCTTTATTAAATAAATATAAACTCAATAAAAGTGATAGTTTGAATGTAACGACTCGTTTTTTAGACAGTAGGTGCGTTCGGCTATTATCGGACTCGGCTTCGACTCTGCAGTAATGATATACTCGGCTTCGGCTTGTATTGGTGTGATCGGCTTTGGCCTATCTTCGGTGTATATTGGACTCGGCTTTAGTCCGCAGGTATAATCGGCTTTTCCTAGTAAGATCGGCTTCGGCGTATTGTCGGTATGTAAGTATCCCAGGCTCGGCAGCTAGCCTTTGTTCCCTTGCGGCCCATTCGGCAACGAGGTGGTGTCTGTATAATAGAAAATATCTACTTTTAGTCGGAAGTGTCAATATGGTAAATAGGGAAACAGTTAGCCCGAAAGCTACTGAGTGAACAGTTGGCCTGAAGACCACTGAGGGAACAGCTAGCCCGAAGACTACTGGGTGAACTTTGGGTCCGAAGATCACTGAAAGAACAGCTATTCTGAAGACTACTGCGTGAACAGTTGGCCCGAAGACCACTGAGGGAACAGATATTCCAAAGACTACTCAGTGAACAGTTGGCCCGAAGACCACTGAGGGAACACCTATTCTAAAGACTATTGCGTGAACAGTTGGCCCGAAGACCACTGAGGGGACAGCTAGTCCGAAGACTACTAAGTGAACAGTTGGCCCGAATATCACTGAGGGAACAGGTATTCCAACGACTACTGAGTGAACAGTTGGCCAGTTAAGCGTCTAATATAAAATTGCATAAAAAATTTTAACATTTTCGTGAAATGCTGGATGTAGCGTGCATGTTTTAATCGATTTAGAATTTCAACTGCAGTCTCTTTTAAGATATTGAAAATCAAAATTTTTAATTTGGAAATTATTTGAGAAAATTAAATCAATAATGTCCAAAAAACAAACTGTTTAATACAATTTTTTTATCATGTGTACCAAAGTTAAAATTAAAAAAGTGCTCATAACTTTTAATTTCGTCCTGCGATTAATATATCCTTTGTAGATAGTAGATATATAGTGCATTCAAACCCTATACCCTTTTTGGTCGTTTATTTATTTTTTTTTTCGTAAAAATCATTCTCAGAAAAACCGCGAAAACAAATATTACGCTCAATGCACAAACATTTTTCAAAATCGGAATATATAATTTGAGTTCAGGATCCATTGAATGAGGCGAAAACTACAATATGATTCCTATCTTCTAATATTTCTAGTACTTACGTTGGAAAAAAAACACAACATGTCTATTTAAAATGAGAATCACTCATGTATGTATTTGTTAAAATAAATAAAAAAGTTTTAGATTTTTGGCCGGAAATAACCACCGTGCAGTGCACTGTTGTAAAACATTTAATTAATTAAAATTATTTTAAACTGTTGCGTATAAATGACATGGAAACTTTACACGCAATAGATTGCACTTAAAACTGACCATTAGATCAATAATTTCCCATTAAATTACAATTACATATATGAGACAATTCCTTAAATGAGGAGGTACCAATACCAGCCAGGTGTTAAGAATGAAAGCAATATTATTTTTATTGAAGTTTTTAATAAAGTAAATAACAAAAGCTGATTAGGTTCGATTAGCAGTAAATATTTTAGCACTAAGTTTCTTTAACAGTTTAAACTCAACTGGCATAGTGAAAGCATAGTTAAACGCTCAAAAATTGAACTCATCCAAATAAAATTAATAAACTTAAAAATTAACTTAATAAAATAATAAAGTTATCTTACAACAACATGTCAAAAGGAGTTATCATAGTACATATCATCTTTGTCGTGTATTACTTTCTTAATATACTTGTCGGCAACAGCACCATTTTTTACAACCCCGTAAGGAAAGTTTTTAATAATTTTCACCTATTAACTATGACATATTGTGGGATATTACATTTTACAGCCGTCATCCGTCACTACTTTTACTTCTATTATAATTATTATTATATAATAAATTCTATGCGTGGGAAGCTCAGCTACTTAGCAGCATTCCAAATAACTGAGCTTTTGTCCAATTTTTTATTTTTTTGGTTTATTTGTATAGTAAATTGGTTGAAAAGGGAAAAGATTTTCCAAATTTATAATCAATTTAAAAGTTTGCTTAAATTTTATTTATCAGCTGATAATATAAATGAATATCATAAAGTTATTGGCCACATACGAAAACTAGTTGTTTTAAAAGGATTTTTGTCTGTTTATGAAATTATAATATTTATTTCAGGATTTGAGCCTTATAATATCCATGAGTTGATTGATGTCATTTATATTGAGCTGATTACAAGAATGCAACTGTGTCCAATTTTTTGCGAATTAAATATATATTTGTTCCTAGTTTTTATTTATATGTCTGTTCAAATATTAATAGAGCGGTTGAAAAAAATTGAGAAAAATGTGAAATTTATATACTATCAGCAGACGATAAGAAGTTTTAACGATATTAGAAATTTGCGTGATTCAGTCAGTCGCGAAATTGAATTTATTGGACAACAAGAGCATATCTTAAAAAATCTAGCTGAAGAGTTGCTTGTCACTTTTCAACTTCTGCTATTAATTGTATTAGTAAATCTGTTTTTTAATTCACTGTATACATTATATGATTTATTATTACCTTTTTATGTCAATACTAATATGACTTATTTCGAAATTGCAATAAGGATTTTTAAAGTTATAATGCGATTGTGTAGAATTATAACATTTTTCTATATGTTTGAGGTATTAAAAAATAGTTTTAAAAGCATTAGCCCGTTAGTATATAAAATAAGCCTTCACTTCGCTGCTGACACCAATGAATTATTCGGTTATGATAACTTGTATTTTATTGTAAGTAAGATGGAATAATGACTAATTTATATATTTTAATTCTTTTATGTGTTTTCAGTTGGACTTTTTACCATTACGAAATAAATGTCGAGGCATGAACTTCAATATTTTTGATTTATTTGAAATAACTAATTATAAATGTTTTGTTATGTTAAACATAATCATTTTAAATTTTTTTTATATATTTCTATACGTCTTGCAAAATATGGAAGATTTATATTTATATTAATATTAGTTAGGGCAGCACTTAAAATATGTGTCATATTTATTTGAACAATTTACACGCAACTTTCTTTCAATAGAAGTTATATTTTCATCAGAGAAAATATTTGTGAATAAATTGTAAAGTTTAATAATAAAACTTAAAATAAGTTTATTAATTGATATTTCAAGATATTTTATTTAAAGCAAATTAAAAGAGAAAAATGAACACTGTACAACAAACTCAATTTCTTTTTTCAAAGCTACAAGATTCTAACGACTGATTCTGGTAGAGTGCACCAAAAAAGAAATACATACATGCATCGGTGTTTTAAAAGTTCACATCTGAAGTCAGTGAAAACTCGCAAAAACTTTTGAAAAAGGGGTTAAAAAGGGCTAAATTGAAAAAGACACATATAAAGCAATATCTAATAAAATTTTTTGAAAAAGCGCAAAAGGGCTAATTTACAAAATTTGCAAAATCAGAACACGTTTATATTTTGGGACCAACTTAAAATCACAACCAATTTTTATTACTGGTAAGCAAAATAACAAACGAAAATGAGTAAAAACGATGTTAGCACGTTAATTCACAAATCGCTATTGCTAGAATATAGTAATAAATAGTTCGCAAAAATAAAAGTTCATGTGCCGAAATAAATGTGCCCATATTGAACAATAATTAAAAAGGGGATAAAAGGGCTGAAAGATAGTTATAAATATAAAAAGTGCTAGCTTTACGAGTTGTTTTGTCTGGGGCTAGAATTTTTTTGCGTTTTGAGTAACAAAAAACGGCATAAATCTAGCCCAAATAGGGCTAAGTTGGCATCGCTGTCTGAACTTCATTTTTGGGGGATATATTCAAGATTAACGTCAGTACCTGCCATTACGGCCTTGCCTGATAGTGTCCTCTTAATACCGAGTCAAGTTGAGTGTTCACCACCATCCACGACTTACATCGAAGGCACACCTGTGTGACTTGCAAGATACACACAGGTAGCAACTTCTCATGCATGGGCACCCCCCATGCACAAACACCTTGTTAGAGTGTTTGAGCTATCTAATCTCTACTACATTAGAAGCATGTGGGATGCACACAAGGTAACCGGGCAATAACCGGCAAGCTAGTAATCTATCACAACGTGTTGACACTGCTATACCAAGGCCTCCCCAGCATCCGACTACAAAGCACTACCGATGCAGCCACTGTTGGTTTACTAATAACACAAAACAGCTTTCCATTAGTGGCCCGAAATCCCACCAGCCACTAGCACTGATCAAGCATCAGTCCTTAAATCAACACCTCTAGCAGCCATTTTGGTTGCAACCACAGCCTCCACGTGAGCTCGCGAAGGAGACCTCACCAATAACCAGGCACAGAATCATCACTACTGCTGAGGGTGTCATCTGTGGGGCTGCTGGTGGGGGGCTGCCGTGGCACCAGCTTATGGTTACTGTTTAAGCCTCGAAAGAAAACTTTCTATTGACTTTGATCTTGGGCGAGACCCTAGGTGTCCTTGCACCTCCTTGCTGACAAATATAGATTATCCTACTGCCTTAAAATATTTATATGCACGCCCGTTGCTCTGCTATTCCACAAATTGGGTAGTAACACATAAGTTTTGGGGGTAATTGGCCAAAGGTAATGTCAGCAAATCCAATTACACTTTTCCCCAGAAAGCACAACATTAAGGTGTGTGTTATCACCTATATGTAAAACCGTCCCCCTCGGGGGGTCAGCTTAGTGGGAATTAAATCTCCCTCTCCTTTGTATATATAGTGGCCAAACATACACTATCTTATTCTTTGTTTGTATTTTTGATTCGTGGCTAAAAAGATAGGCTGTGAGTCTCACACACAGTGTACGTTTGTTGATGGTAAATAAAAAACAGCCTATGCTCTCGATCGTATGAAGTTGTGAAAATGGCTACGACTAATTTATACGGGCTCGGCATAGGAAATCTTGTAAACCTTACGCTTTAGGCATAAGATGTATTTACCACTTTTATGTAAAACACTACGAAGAATATTTTTGTAAGAACACTTTAACCATCCAACTCTTCGTGGTATGGGTCTTATGTCCCTTTCTTAAATAAGGGTCAAAAACCTTTTTAGCAACGGTATAGCGGATTAAATCACAATAGTAAATTATAAACTTTAAACCCATCTTTTATAAAACAAATGTTTTGTTTTATAACTCTATTGCAGCAAATGATCCACATCTGTTTAATGCATTACAAAAAAGTAAGCCACAACATAAAAAAAGGAAACAAAAAACACTTCATTATACGCATAAAGCAATACATCCAAGTGGCGAACATTTGGAGGCTTTCATATGTAATGCCTTCTTTAAGACCTTCCTAGACCTTTTTTAGATCATAACATAAACACGTACATACACATAATAACCATTGACGTTATTTCCACATTTGAAAGGAAATAACGATCATAAAAAATACAAATAAAGTTCATGCAAATAGTACTACAGATTAAAGATTGACTGCTTAGCCGGGCTTTGGACGAGATTAATTGTTTTCTTCTCTGGGTACGTCAAATAGTGGATTCGCAGAGTTAAAATTTTTGATCACTCCGAAAACATATACTCTGGGAAGCCCCTATTCGACATTCTCACGAACATTATTTCCTTTTTGAAGTGGAAATAATGTCCGCGGACGTTATCTTCTTGCACATTATTGCATGCCAACAATACTTAATTCTTGCTGTCAGATTCCAGAGTCAGATCTATCCACGTTTTATATTTCATTAGACTTAGTTATATAGTTTCGCAAAAACGCAAAAATTGTCGCTATACCTCCTGCTTCTATTTCTGAAAAAAATTTACATAAAGCCTATGAGCTTTTCTATCTATGTTTCGAATTTCATAAAAATCGGTTAGATAGATTCAGAGATCCGGAATTTTCCCCCTGCTTCCCCTAATGGTCCTAGTTA
The DNA here is from genome assembly GCA_956483635.1 of Panzeria rudis. Lineage (NCBI taxonomy): Eukaryota > Metazoa > Arthropoda > Insecta > Diptera > Tachinidae > Panzeria > Panzeria rudis. The sequence goes on along the minus strand of OY101450.1, from coordinate 6,993,292 downwards.
TTAAAAAACATATAACCTATGTGTCCTTCTAGACTTAGATCTATCTATCTACATATGTTGTTGTTTTCATAAAAATCGGTTCTGTGGTTTGCGCAACAAATATAGTTTGCAGAGATACCTTCAGCTATCACCGCCACGAACCACTTAGCCAAGTTACAAACCAGTTAGAAGAGACACAAACAATATTAGTGATTGCAAAACTGGGAGGAAAATCCCAGGAGTTTCCCGGAAAATTACGGCAACACTGAAAATTAAAAAAATCTGCAGCGATAACACCATTATGTTATATTTTCTCATGTCAACAAATATCATATCATTGATACAATTAGCAGACACCTTCAGTTAGCACCGCCACTAACCACTTAGCTAAGCCACAAACCATTTAGCAAAGACACTAAATGTATTGGTAATTCCCAAAAACTATGACAAAAATCCCCAAAATTCCAAGATTTCCCCGGCACTTCCACAGAAAAGTTTATAACTACCACTTGTGTAAGTATAATGCAGATATTGCTAGGTATTGGAAGTAAAGTTACGTTACAGCATTCGTTGCAGCTACGCATTATTCCGACTATTTAATTTTTTTGTTTATTTGTATAGTAAATTAGTTGAAAAGAGAAAAGATTTTCAAAATTTATAATAAATTTAAAAGCTTACTAAAATTTTATTTATCAACTGAGATTATAAATGAAAATCATAATATTATTGTAAACATACTCGTACGAAAACGAATTTTTCTTATTGTAATTTATGCTGTTTATGATCTTACACCATTTTTGCGTAATATTATATATGGGACTATGCAACTATCTCGTGATATCTATGTCCTTGCTCTCTTTATTACTAACATAATTACAAGAGTAACCATCATTTTTAGTGAATTAAATATCTATTTTGGTCTAGTTTTGATTTATATGTGTGTTTAAATATTAATAGAGCGCTTGAAGAAAGTCAAAAGAAATATTAAATTTATATGTAATCAGAAGACGATAAGAAGTATTAACGATATTAAAAATTGGCGCTACTCATTAAGTCGAGAAATTGAATTTATACGCCAACAGGAGCACTGTTTAATAAATCTAGCTGAAGACCTGGTTGTTACTTATCAATTACAATTATTATTTCTATTAATGAGTTCGTATTTTAATTCAGTTTTTGCATTTTATTATTCAATAATAAATATTACGAGGTTCGTTGAATTTCCTATCACGCTTTTTAAAGTTATAATGCATGTGTGTCAAATTACGAAATTTTTTTATATATTTGATGCATTGAAAAATAGTTTTAAGAATATTGGTTTCATAGTATACGAAATAAGCCTTCACTTCGCTGCGGATAACAATGAAATATTCGGTAATGATGACTTATATTTTAATGTAAGTAAGATGCGATATTTATTAAGTTAAATTAATTAATTTAATTTTTTTAACGGTTTCAATTGGATCTTTTGTTATTAGAGAATAATTTTCGGGCCTTAAACTTCAAAGTTTGTGGCTTATTTGAAATGACAAATTATATATGTTTTATTATGTTAAATACAATAACTTTAAGTGCATTATATTTATTACTATACACTCGTACAATATTTGAGGATTATAAAAAATCAGGATTAGATGTAAATTAAGGTAGCACTCACTTAAAATATTTGTCCTATTTCTTTAAACAATTTGCCCGCTACTTTCTCTCAAGCTCTATGCAATCAGTGCTTTAGCTTTTAATTAGCAATTATATATAGTAACTAGCGTTGGATCAGCAATTCTCATTAGAAAGGAAAATGAAAATTTAACTAAAATATCTGAGAAGAAAATTTAAAGTTTAATAATAAAATATAGAACAAGATTTTTAAATAAAATTTAATGGTGTTTTATATATAGCAAATTAAAAGGAGAAAAGTTATTTTCGGCTGAGGCATACAATTTGTCCCATTGTCAATAAAATGAAGATATATTTGACGATCACTAAATCTAAAAGACCATACTTCGATGAAAATGTATTCGAAGATTTGTTACGGTTTATATAACTTATACCGAAAATTTTCTAAAAAGCGTTACGAAGGGGGGGTAAAAAAACTCCTAAAATAGCGTTACGTAATATGTGAATGGCTCCTTAATTCTTTTTATTATTGTTTAAAATAATGAGGTCAGCATTAAGTGCAAACAATTATATAATATATGGAATTTTCACTTGTCAAAAAAATTCCAGAGACCACAGTCACAAAATATTTTAGGCAAATAAAGCTTAAGTAGTCCTCTTTTAAGTAGTACAAATAAATGTTGCATTTACCAGATATGTAATTTTGACCATAATATTTGAATCCTGGCCCATCGTGCAATAAATAAAATTTCAATGAAATCTGATAACTATGTATTAAATAGCTCGTGTAGTGAATGCACTTCATATTTTTAATATTATGAGTAGTGTGTTAATTACATTTAAAAAAGATTTCAATAACAATAAGTTTCTTTAGATACCAGTTGTGTAGTCATTATATTAACGTAATATTACATATTTATATTTTTACCTTTTTTTTATTTCAATTAAATTCAGAGAATACGTTTTACTACTATTTTCAATACAATACAATTTGTGATACAGTACAGAAAATTGAGATAATAAACATTGTGTACATATCCGTGCCCACAAGGAATAACGACTAAACTTGATTTTAGCAAATGGCCAAAAGAGAATTTTAAATTGTTGTCTAAGAACAGGGAATTTAAGTTAAGCTAATCTGTCTATGCTCGATGTTAGCAATTTTAGAATATCAGGTCTGTCACAGAACTTGTATGGAAGTGAAAATATTCATACATTCAAGTTCGTAACGTTTTGGTTTTGCTTCTTCAGCTTTCACATTTATTCATAAAAAATCTCTAAAAAAAGTTAAATTGATTTGTTGTGCTTAGCTAATCTATATGCCGGCATTCCGTGGGTTGCTAAGACCAACTCATTAGTAGATCTTTAAACAAAAGTCGGTGCCACATTTCTTGTCCTCCAGTGACGCAACTATCAAATGATAAGCCGATGAACCACATTCGTATGATTATAATTTGACTCTCAAAAAAGATTTTTTGTTAAACAAACAACCCGCGAAGCGATTAGCTTGTCTGCGGGAAACATCCACGGTGTATGGCAGGAATCCGGGGCCGAATTAACGCATTCGTTATCGAGTAGGCTATCGTATCAAATAAAATTTCGTCACGTATCGAATGGATGGATTACCGCATTCGATAGCTAACGTATCCAAATTTTTAAGAAGTGTGCCAAGTTTGTTTTACATCGGTTGTTGAATTGATTAGGAGCTTGTAACAGATTAAAGACAAATTTTATGGTTATTTTAGCTAGTACAACAACAAAGTCGATTTAACAGCTGATTTAACAACTGTAAGGTTTATTGGTAATGTTCCATGCTATTTTGCAAAACAAACATAATAAAGGAAAATATGGTTTTCGATCACTGTAGCGCTATCGAGTGGAATTTAAGCAGCTGGTACTCGATTACGCACTCGTTATCGTATGCCGTAATCCCAAAAAGAAAAATTTCGAAAATTTTCACTCGATCACGTATGCGGTAATTCGTCCCCAGATTAGCTAAAATACCATAAAAATTTACAGGGCAGACTATTTTATAGTTCAAAAAATATGAACATTACCATCCTTTTTGACGTTACAAGCAATGGAAAAAATAAAAAGAAAAATTTTGCAAAATTGACAAACGAGGCTTTCTTTTTCTATACTAGTTTTCTATTAATGAATAAGTTAAGCAAACTACATCAACCACATTAACAATATAATGTGACAGCTTACCACAAATTGTGTTAAAGATTATCCTGCTTTTATTTTAATTGGAAATTTAAATGGAAATTTATGCTTCCATTTAAATTTGTAATTTGAATACTTAACATATGTTCAACCTTTAATCAGTAAAAACCACTGTTGTAAGACTAATTAGATATAAATTTATTTTGTAATAGTATAAATTCACTTTTTATTAATATGTATGTACATATAATTATTATTTTTTACCCAACTATGGCAAAAAGTTGAATTATTAATTAATCAGCTCATAATAGCTTACATATATACAACGAGAAACAGTTAATAAAAAAAGTGTAAGTAAATGAAATTAATTTTAGTATCTAGTTTTCAAGCAAAAGCTCTCTTTTTTATATAAAAAACAATTAACAATAACAATTGTATTTTTATTTCAATATTTCGCTACTCCTTTGTGTAGCATCGTCAGGAAATAATTAATGTTGAAATTGATAATAATAATATTTGATAATAATAGATACTAGAACTAAAACTAGATACTAAAATTAATAAACGAAGGTCAAAAAAACAGAATAACTATAAATGAAATTAAACAAAAAATTTCTATGATCTTTATTAATAATGTCACATTTTTTATTAGTAAAATAATTTATGCATGTCAAAACAAGTTTCCAATGTATCTAACATTTCTTCCCCGTTGTGTCGTTTGTGTGACTTTTAACACTTCACTTGTGAAAAATATAATTTATTTCGCAATAATTTACACTTTTATAAACACATTAATTTTTATTTATGTTTTTCAATAACAATATGCTATAATTTATGTACTTAATAATTTATGTTTATTATAATATTTACATTGTTTTGAGCAAACAAAAAATTTTTAATAAACAATTTGATTTCGCTTGACTTACATCTGTAAATAAGTCATTTTATTTGCAATCAAATAAGATTATTTTATTGAGCGTCTCATATATAATCTTCAGCTGAAATCCTATTAAAAATTACGTTATGAGTTATGAGCTTAAGTTATGAGTTTAGTCGAACGGTATGAGCTTATATCCAAAGAAATTTTATTATTTTGGCTTGAGATCAGTTTTAATTTAATTTTTCAACTAAATTATATTTTTTATTTAGAGATAAGTGTGAAGCATGTAGACAAAGAAAATGTTGACAGCAAGCTAAAATGAAAACTTTCTTCAAACTATTTTTCAAATTGACAAACAGTTCTATTTATCTCTTAATACGCAACATTTTTATATTTCTCATAATTAAAGGCAGGATTTTGTCGGACGGATAAACTGTTTATATTTATTACAACTTTACTTTAACTGAAAGTGAGCGATAAGTTAAAGGCAAGGTTGTCCTACCTGGTAGGTTAAAGTAAATTTTTAATAATAATAAACTGTCCAACAAAATCATGCCTTTAACTAATGCCAAGTTATAATAATGGTCCTTAAGCGGCCCACACACTTGCAAATTTTCTTTGAAAATACTATAGATGAAAACGACAATAATATGTACAATAACATCTGCTTAAAGCGGTCCATCCATTATACAATATTATTGTATATGTTATTGTATATATTATTGTCGCTTTGATCTATAATATACAATAAATTGCAGAATATTTTTAAAGAAAATATTTCCTAAACACAAGACTAAACAATGTTGCCACCACATTACACAATTTTCATTATTGTACAATAAAAATCAAAAGTCTTTGGACTCTTCCCAATATATTGTGCAACCTTCGAATATGACATACACATTGGCGATATTTCACATTTGACTTTTGGATATGGTAGGAACGATATAATAAAGGTGTAAAAGGATTGTTTGTTTTTGTTCATGAAAGATATATTTGAAAATCCTTACGGTGTCACGGATAATACAAAATAGTTACTCTTCCCGCTGTGCGTCTGACTACGCATCACGCGAAGACCTCTCTACAAATTTTTATAAAATTAATAGTTCCTTTACTATTAAATTAACATACAGAAGGAAAACAAAATATGATATATTGCACTTTGCCTTAGAGAACCTGAAAAATCATTGAGAAAATTAAACCAAAAAAAAAGTTTTTATTGTCACTTTTGGCTTTATAATATTCAAAAAGAATTTTCCTTTGTTATTTCAAATAATTTTGAATTAAAAACGACAGTAATAAAGTTGTGAATTTGTATCAATCTTCTTTTATAATTTTAATAAATAAATGTTATAAGCAATTTGGTACAAGTTTTTTGTATAAAAATTATACAAAAACAATTTACGAAAAATTTGGGGATCGTCCGAAATTTTACGATATCGGAACTCATACTTGCATATGTTCCAGCCGCGATTCCTATGGTGTCAATAAGGCATGAAAGTCAAAACTTGTACTATAATTTACGTCGTTTTCTATTCACTTATTTAAAGCTACCTCAAAAATGCAAGGGCGCACAACTACCGCGATTTTAAGGCCATGACAGACACCTTTGAAAATCTCTTCCCATGGAAATTAATTAATAATTGAGGGGCTTAATAGCAAAGGGGCTCAAGAGCAAAAAAAATCTGAGTAATTAGGCTTCAAAGTTTTTTGTTCCGATGCATTTCGTACATAACACTTTTTGTTTCTAATACATACCGCCTTTTGAGGTCATCGTACAGGTCTGGATTTTTGTAGAGTGATAGATATTGGTATTAAGTGTTGATTCTTGCATGTGACAGAATTTTTTTACTTTTGTCATTTGTACCGCTTTGCTTTTCACCCTCTAAATGAACTTACATTTATATAGACTACTGCATCATTGATAGTTCTTGGAATTTATTGTGAATTACCTTATAGTCTATAGGAGGGATGGGCAAGTGAAAAATATATCGATATATATATATCAATATCGATATATTTTCGAATGAAATATATCGATATATCGAAATATCGATATTTTTTCAACAATGATAATTCATACGTAGTCCCCAAATATTTTTTAAAAATATAACAAAAAAATACCTTTCTTATAAATAATTAAGCTGGAAAGAGTTAATTTCCACGATCCTTACTGTTCATGCAATATTTCATGAAACATACATCAACAAAATTACACTCAAAGAATGATAATTTTTCGAATAGACAAAATACTATAAATGAAACAAAAGATTTTGTTAGTAATATTCTATTTGATGGAGACTGTGCCGAAATGTTTTTAAAAATTTCACGAAAAACAAAACCAAAGCAAAAAAATATTGAATTTAATACTGTCGATATATTTGGAAAAAAATCGATATATCGAAATTGAAAATATCGATGATATATATCGATATATTTTTTGCCCATCCCTAGTCTATAGTACATAGCCCAGCAAAAAATTTAAGGATTAGGAATTGGTATAGTTTACCTCCCACATAAACTCGATGTGAGCTATTTTGCAGTCAGTGTGTGCAGTCAAATACAAAATTTACTAAAGAGCATCGAAGGAAAAGGTACATTTTATGCAATTCAATTATATATTATTGCATATCTAAAGAAACATATAAGTAAAAGTCTTCAGACCAAGTGGGTTTCTGAGAAGCTACATAAAATTTTTTGTGACAGGGAGGGAGGTACATATAGGATTTTTGTCATTTTCAGTATTACTTTTTATGGCATTACCCCTTTCAATCTACTATCCCGTCAATTTTGTGTGTGACTATGCACATTAATCTCCAAGTACCAAACAAAGCTTTCAATTAGTCCATAATTTTGCTATTAAAGCCATTATTACGAAAACCATTGCTGAGACATTGCCACAATAAGTCAACAACAATAACAATGTTATTGATCTGACTAAGCAAAATAAATTTAATTTTTGCATATTAGCGCTGAATTTTAAAGTTTAAGTTTTAGTATATAATCAAAAAGGTTTTATTATAAAATTTTGTTTCAACACTACATTCAAATAAAAAACTATAATACAAAAAATTTATTTACTCGTTTTTCGGAATTCAAATACGTCATTAATGGCAGTGCTTCGTAAAACACATTTAGTCAACTAAATGTTGCAATTTTTATAAGTAGTTAATATCTCAAAAAGTGTAAGAAAAAATAAGTTTTTAATCAAATAGTTACCTTAATAACTTCAGAAAAATCTTCCTTTAAATCTTTTAATTATATATAGATCGTGTAACAAAAATGCTAACGTTAATGAAGGAGTTATACCGATGAAGTTAAAGAGAAACGTTTTCTTAGAATTTTATTTTATAGATTTCTTATACGGAAAATGAATCACTATTTCAGGAAGCTATATAATACATTCGAGTTAATCAGCATTAGTGATTGGATCTTCATCGTCCCTTCTTTTTGTGGAACGAGATTTTATTCAAATGAGATAATTTTTGCAAATTTGTATGGGGATTTAACTAATTAACAAGCTTTTTTCCAATGTATTCTATTTCTTTTTTTTTCTTGCTGTAACTATTTTAATATTATTCTTTTGATTTTGATATATTAATTTTTTTTTTTGTAATTTTTAAGAATCGATGTGTTTGGCGAATAGTTTTACAAAAATTCTATTATTTTATTAAGCTTATCAGTTTTATTGCAAAAATTGTATAAATTAATTTTTAAAAAGGGTTCAAAACTTTCTTATACACTACACTTAAGTAGATGCAAATACAATCTATTTCACTTTTAGACTTTGAAACCCATAAAATAAATTTTTATAAGCAATATTTTATAGTTATTTCGATTATCTAATTATTTAATTATCAATTATTTTATTATCAATAATCAATTCACTATTATTTTCTTTTTATTATTTATTTTATATCTTTCCGAAAAATAGTTTTAAATTAATATGGTAAGTAATATTTTGTACCCACATTATGTCCGAAGGCTTATGAATGATATTATACAGTTGCAAAATTATTTTCATACTCCTCATACAGCTTGTGCTAATAAAAAACAAATTTTAACGCATTTTAGTGGGTAGTAATTTTTATCGTTATTAAAGTTTATAATAACTCTATCAATTCGCCGGCGATAAGTATTTTGAACGGTGTTTATACATCAAACGAACGCGAATTACTAAAGTTTGTTTTACAATCCTTAAAGTAATTTCTAAGGATATTTTCAAAACTGTTATTAACAGCATAAAATATGCTGTGCAACATCCATGATTATACATGAAATATGATGCTGTAATAATATCTTCAAATAACAGTAAGAGAGATGTCTAGATTTTTGCTTAAAAGGGAATTTTTAACACTTTAAAAATTAACGTCATGTAACATAAATTAAGTGAAATCTAAAGATAAGAACCACCTGTAGTGTTTAAATCTTTAAATAAAGGAACATTTTACTGCAAGTCTTAAAATAGCTTTATGCTCTTGCTAAATGTTTATAATGCAACAGACTAAAAATAATGAAGAGGAATTTATTAGGCCCAATATTCCACAAATTTTTTTTATGGAGTTTTTCATAAAAATTCTTTAAAACCCCCCTTTTTTATTCAAATGAAATATTTGTAAGACAAAGATATAGCTTTTACATTTCAAGTTAAAGTAGTTCGGTATTTCTACTTTCGTATCGCTGTTTCTCATTTCGAATGATTTCTACGTGTCCATTGAAAGTATAGTAAAATATTTCATTTTTAAATTACAACTGCTTTAGCAGGATTTAATATATGTGTTATAGATGAATATACATAAATTTGTAAATCTGTTGATTTTCCACATTAAGAAACTATGAAAAACAAGATTGAGTCTATAATGGTTTGCATTTGTTTCTCTTATTTCACACGTAAAATTTTTTAAAAATATTAGAAATTGTATTTTTTTTATTATTGTTTCCCGCAGTCTGGTGTATTGGCCGTTACTCTTTTTTACTATGCTTCAATAATCAGTTTAATTATTAAAATTGCTTTAGCAACATATCCTAAGCTAAAAGCGAGAACTTTGTTAAATAGTATTATATTGCAAAATGCTTCATCAATCAATCTTGGTTTGTATTGAGTGTTATTTATATATATTTTTTTTATTTAATGCAAATATTTTAGTTAGTAACTAAGGAGTTTGTTTTAAAAGACTTTGAAGAGTATACATCTGAATTGTTTTAAAATCAAAATACAGTGTGTGTTGTTAAAAAAATGTTGATTTCGTATTGAGCGTTACGTTAATAATATTTTTCAATAGAATTTATGTATAAATTTTAGGATGGCAAAAAAGGTTAACAGTAGCGGAAGGGTAGAAACGATATAGGAAATATTATCCATTTCGATATTTCTGATTTGTTTTGAAAACATTTGGCTTCTTGCTACTAATAAAAATTTGAAATTGCAATAAATTTTAACATTTTTGGCAGTTTTTTTATATAAGTCTTATCTGATAGAAGAGTTAGCCTACTATTTTTTGTTTATGTGTAAATGCTTGTAAAGAATCGTTTAAAAAAAAAAGATAAGTGTTACGCCGACAAGCCAGAGACAATTGACGCATTAAAGGACAATATTCGTGAAGCCATTGGTGAAATACAGCTGCACACAATCGATAATGTGCTTAAAAATTGGACCGATCGTGTAGGCTACTGCATGGCCAGCCGAGGCAGCCATTTGAATGAAATTATTATTCATTATTAACCGGAAGGATTGTACTTTCAAATAAAAAAAGAAATTTGAGAAAATATTCAGTAGTTTCAAAAAAAAAGTTATCTTGCGGATCCTTTATAATATCGTAGTTTTTTAAATCAACAGCAAAAAATTTTTATGAGCAATAAGAAAATAGAGCAAAAACTATGTCCTAATAAGTGTAAAATTTTTATTTTACTTGTGTCCTAAAACTAAAATCAATTTAGATTCCATTTCAAAAGAGTAAAGGTACGGTCAGGCCACACTTGGCATATATTTGCCGGAAAGAAACGTGACCAACGAACAAGCTAAAATGTATTTCCTTTAATTCCAATATTTTTTTAAATATAATTTCGCATTTATTAAAAATAATATAAAAATCAATTTTCGCGACATAATTAACTTAACTTAACTTAAAGTTAAATCACACTAACACTGAGCAAAAGTATTGGTTGCTTTTTTTTGGCAAATATTTGCCAAGTGTTACCATACCTTAAGACGTGTACGTATTATGCTAAATCAAAATAAGTTAATTTGAAGCAGATGGAAAAGATCATATACCATACTGTAACAATTACTTGAATATTTTTCACTTTTAAAACTTTAAGCTTATATTTTCTAAAAGCATACGAACTGGCTGTTGAAAGGGCCACCCTTTTCCTCATTATATAAATATTTATCAAAGCGAAAATAAGTAACATTTTAAACTATTTGTATGCTTCAAATTAACACATAATAACTTTTCATGGAATTAAGTATGTTATTAGCCGCAAAACTTAACTTTTCATGCTTAGAATAACATTCAAGGATAATTGATGGAGATGTCTAACGCACAAAAATTCACAGATTTTTGTTTGGATGAAAATCGTTAATACGTTAACAATTGGGTTCAACATAATTAGGGAATTCACAACAGCGTTCTAAAATGTGTCTTAATATAAAGACGTTTTAATTTTAGTCTTTTATTATGGATTGGCAAGTTTGTTGTATTTGTTTTGTGTGTAAATGAAATTTCCCACCCGATGACAAGTTTAAAAGTCCAAGAATCATGTTTTTTTTCCATGCGGGAATATTTTAAATAAAGAATTTGTGTGTGGTTTAAGTGTGTTGGTATTTCTTTGGCTTGTTGATAGGTACCAAGCACTAACGTGCTTGTGTTGTTGTTTTGTTTGTTGTGTATTTTGAGTTCGTGTTCTATACATGTAAATAGTGAGAAATATTCGGCAAACTTCGTCGTTACTTTTATTACTTTAATACGCTATGCTTTGTATCGTTGCTCACAATGAAATTTTAAGATGTAACGATATTGCTATTTCCAAATTTTAAGCTACACATTGTGAATTCCCTAAATATAACATAAACTAAATAATGTGTTAATTTATTTATGACCTGTTTGGGAAGTTTTGGAAAGTTTTATTTCTGTTTTTTGGCTTACTTAATATACTTACTTGTATATACATATATTCAAAAACATCTTTATATCCAAAAAAAAAATCTTCATTCTAAAGCGGTTTATGTTATCTTATTCTAAATGGACTGAAACAATATCATATTCCAACAACTATTAGTATGAAAATATTATTTGAAATTTTTCTTCTGTGTAGTAATTTTATTTGAATTTTTATTAATTTTATTTAATTATGGCAAATTAAATTGTTTTACAGCTTTTCTTAATAAAATCTTTATATGATTTGTACCAAGTTCTGCAGAATTTTATATTTTACTTGTATTTTACATACATATAATTAATAAGTCAATAAAATTTTACTTAATAGTTACAATCTTATTTTCATTCAAGCATCCCTGACTCATTCTTCAATGTCTACAGCCTAAGCGCAAGTACCAAAAAACTTGGGCAAAAAAGAACATTCAAAAATCCCAGCATTGAAAATATCGATGATATTCCACGCTGGTAAGACCGAAATGAAAAAAGCTTAAAATAGTTGAACATGCTAAGAAAAGACAGTTAGTGAAGTTCCAAACATTTAGAAAAAGTTAATTAATAGGTGCGACTCGCCGCGAGGTGGCGACAGTCTCTTAATTGAGCTTAGCAAAATTAGTAGGGTTTTCGCTACGGTGTTGTTGCTACCGTCGTAGTGTAGGTAAAGGGCTCTGATGAGTAGACTTTGGTAGTCTCGAAACAGCTGTCAGTTCAACGTTTCGTACATGTTCAATATTTACATGTTTTAAAATTTCTTTCTTAAATAAAAAATAATTTGATCGAAAGATTAAATTGAAAATGAACTTAAGCCAAACTAATTAAATAACTTTGGATAAAAACCATACAGTTCGACAAAAAATACATACCTCAATTATGTTAACTATTTTATTTAATATTTGTTAGTAGTTTTAGACTAACTCCCTTATTTATAATACTTTTCAAAAGTTTATGAAAGGTATATAAAACAAATATTGTATGGCAATCTGTTTCATAAACATTTTATTAACAATTGATAATTTATTACGAATATGGCCCTAATTGCTTTATAAATTCAGACAAAAATATTGTTTCATAATTTTCAGAAAATCCAGTAAATCATTTTGTTTGATTTAGTGAATTGCTTTGCTTACAATTTGTAGATATTTCTAGCCAAATTGTTTTACCGATTTAGACAATTTGTTGATTGAAAAAACACGTTTTTGCAATGAAATTGTTGGGATATTTTTGTCTATATTTACAATTTGTTTGTAGGTCCATTTCTAGACAAAACATTTACTATTTCATTGAACTCCTTTATAGAAAATTAAATTTGGTTTTTTCTGTGCAGTATTTGAATAAACAAGATATAATAGTGCTTGTCACATATTCAAATTAGTATGATTTAAGTTAAGTATTTAAAAGTTCCATTTTCCTTCTTTTAGCTTTCTACTCAGCATTACCAAAAGTTTTTAAGCCATGAGGCACTCCATATGTTTTCATACTTTTAGTATGAAGCAGCCAATATTTAGTTGCCACTTCTCAAAGCATTTATTTTTTCCACAAAAACAAACATAAGTTTTCATTAAATTTTAGACTATTACAAATGTAATTTCCCACATGTAATATTTTTCTTACTCCTTACTCTAATTCTAGTTTATTTTGCAACTATGCATGTTTTTTTCAAAAATATTCATTTATATATATGAATCACCTGCATCCACACCCCTACCAGTAAACCAGAACTGTGTTCAAATCTTGTTGGACCACAAATAAACTTCCAAAAATTACCAACTAGAGGTTAAAGAAAGCATGGAAAATGCTTCAAAAATATATACTATGTGTGTAGCTGAGCTGTGAAAGATTGCAATCAATTTAATTGCAATCACATGATTTCATGTTAATGATTTCTAGTTTTTGATTGTAATCAAAATCAAAAAATTTCATGATTTCAAATTGAAATCAAGAAATCATTTCAATAAAAATGATTGCAATAAATGTTGTTGAAATTAATAACTATATTAATTGATTGCAATCAAATCCAGTGATTGCAATCAAAATTAAATCAGAATCAAAATCATCGTTCTCTTCAAATGATACACATTCTTCTAGAAATAAAGCTTGCTCTGATAATTTAAAACACCGCATGAAATGGCTATCAAAGCCTTGTTTTGGTACGTTTTTTATACTATTTAGTTGGACTTACACTATAGTAGCGATTTCAGGGAAATTGATTGAAATCACATGATTTCAACAAAATTTGATCGCACTCAAATTGATTGCAATTAAATTGATTGCAATCAATGAATTCAAAAAAAAATTATTTCAAAATGATCACAAAAGATTGCAATCTTGGCATGATTTCAGTTAGAAATCTGAAATCATTTTGAAATCACAAAATGAAATCAATTTGGTTGAAATCATTTTGATTGCAATCAAAATTGATTGCGATGTTTTTTACAGCTCTGGTGTGTAGTATATAAAAATATTTTTAGTTTTCTTTTCAGATTAGAAGAAACACTCTACAACAATCTAAAACCTTATAGAAATATTGATACTACTTTTATAGGTTTGAGAAATATCTATACATTACTATAAGCACGAAAGAAATTAATATTTTAAACAACTTGTATACTTCAAAATAGTACGAAATACCTAAGAAATTTTTATGTAAATTGTTAATATATTAAGCATTATAAGTGATTAATTATAAGTGATTGAGATGTCTAACACACAAATATTCAGTGTTGTTTGTTTGTTTGCATGAAAATCCTTAACACGTTAAGACTTATGTGCAACAAATTGTAACATAAACTAGATGATGTGTTAATTTAAAGCCCACCTGTTAAGGACAATATTAAAAATATGTTTAACCTTTAACTATTATGAAACTTCAGCATTTAAGTTACTCGCTATAAAGTTACTCGCTTGTTAAAAGAAATCATAGCAATAAGGTAAATCATTAAGCTCCAATATGTTTTAGCCGAATATTTGTATTTTACAAAAAACACTTCACGTATTTTTCAATGAAAACTTTAAGATGGTTGGTTAATATTTTATTCTACATGAACTTTTATTCTACATGAAAAAAGTTATTTCAATTCCATTTAGTCATCAAAATTTTAACTTTTCCACAAATCTAAAAGCTACTCGTATTTATGTACATGAATATTAAACAAACTTGGGAGTAAACCAAAATATGTTTATTAATTATTTTCTTATAGGAAGCAGATACATAACATTCATTATAGCTGAATTTAATACTTTTCATTGATTTTTGCAATTGTGTTAAAGTCTTCTGCAATTAGTATAATTTTTATTTTCACTAAAGGCTTTGCCAAATTTTTCCCAGTCAAATTGTTTATTTTTTCGCATATAATTTTTAGTCAATAATTCCTTTGTTAATTATCTTTTACTCATTAGTAACAATTTTATTTTTGGCCAAGCAGCCTTAACTCATACTTAAATGTCTACAGTCTCTTTATTAGCATTTAAATTTCAATCGGCAAATAAACAATTCATTTCACTCAATTAAGTAATTAGTATAATTATGTTTTGAATTGCCTTTTCGGTTAATAAAATAAGACTTAGGATAATGCCAAAGATACAAATGTATACGAATAAATATAGTTATAACATATATATATAAAATGGCTCAAACAGTTATAATTTTACAAATCAACTGGCAGACAATAATGTTAAGACTGAAGAGCAAAAAATTGTTAACATTCAGTAATAAAAAATGCAAGTAATTTTCTGCGAATGACTTCCTCATTACTTACACAGTGTCAATTAGTACATATTTTTTATTTTCTTAGATGTTATTTTAATAACATCCAGTGAACTAATGAAAAAGCTATAACTTTGCCGCTTGTTAATTGAAATAATTGATATAATCGCAAAATGTCATAGTTATGTGTACCGAAAGCGGTCATATACAAATACGTGTTAACTTAAAAAGTGTTTTTCTACTTATTTTGTTAATACACAACAACAAATGATAACTACCCAGTGGTAAATGAAACGAAGTACCCAGATAATAATCGATGATGTCAGGATAACGTTCTAAGCGAGCAATCTAAGTACTTAGATTATAATGTACGTGTAATCTAATCAGCTATGTCACAGATTCCGTTCGGATTGATTTTGATTCCGTAGTTGTCATTCTGAAAAGGTATATTTGTATTTCGTTTTTAAAATGATAAAGTTTTTATACCTTGAGGAATTTCTTTACTCTCGTTTTTAGATGAAAAGCTCACATTGCGCTTTTTATTAACATGGAAAGCTCATGATCAAATATTTATTTGCTGCTCCTTAAGGTATGCACGTTTTTTTAATATTTACAGCAAATGAAGTCTGTAGAAAAGTGTTTATCAATACCACTTTGAAAATTAAAAGTGGCCTGATTACGAAGAAAATTTAGTTTTTCGTTTTATGAAGAAGCAACTTACGGAATTGAAACCACTTCCGATCGGAATGGTACTCTGTGACATGGCTGAATATGTCATTTATTAATAATAGCTTCGATTATTTTGCCTTGCGTATGAGTATGTGAGAGTTTCGTTGTATTTCATGGAATTTATCCCTTATATGTATAAAGTAAAATATTGTGGCCTACTTCTGGGCTATATTTCAAAAACAAACTCGCTTACAGTTCCACTTATGCTGTAAACGCACAGTAGCGACAGGTACTGATATCGTAGCTTACATTTTAAGCGAGAGATCACCGATTATATTAAGTCCTATAACACGCTTATATTAAATCTAAGTGGGAAAATAAGCCAAAGCGTCACTTCTAGCAGATACTAAAGGTAGAATTAGCGGAGAACGTCTGTACCATAATGTGTCAGCTGTTCGTCTATGATATGGGAATAGTAATAAACTTATATTATGAATTACTAAACAGAGCATAGTAATAAAATAAATTAATACCACTCTTTACTATGTAAACAATTAAAAAAGTACTACCGACTGCAAAAATACTAACAGGTATATACCCCCTTTCCATTTTTGGTGAAGGGTATATTAAAAATAAGATGTCATTAGTTTTCATATGATTATTATCAAAATATATCACACCAGTAATTTTCTTTTAATCTGCTTACCTTTTTTTGTACCTTTTTTCAAGCAAATTTTGTTACTAATTTATTTATGTACATCACAACTGTGTCCAACACTTATTTGACCGCAAAGAAACTTGCAAAGAGTACCAACTAGAAGCCAGAAAAAGAGATAAAAAATAAATGCTTTAAAAGTTTTTATATAAAATGTTTGAAGTTTTCTTTTAAACTTAAAAATTCTTGACTACAATAGTGAAAAGGAATGAAAAATGTTTTGCTAAAAATCAAACAAAAAAACTTTAGTCTATTACCAACTATGAAAGTGTTTTATTTCAATTCTTCTTGCTCAGTTTTCAAGGAAGTTATTAACTATTTACTTAATTGTTTCTTAAAAAAATTTCTATTCTTAGTACTAGAAAACTTAAGTCTTTGCATTTAAATTATTTTGTTAAATTCACTTAAGCTTCCTATTGTTTTTAAAACTCCAACCACAAAAAGTAAAAGAGAACATAACAGAGAATATAAAAGGCACTTGGCTTTTTTCGTTTGCTTGAAAAAAATAACATGAAAATAAATATTAAATAATTTTTTGTTTGTTGCAAAAATAAAACCCACAAAAGGACTTGTCAACGTAAATTATCTTTTAAATTGCGTTTAACTACGCCCAGCTATGCAGCCGGTAATATCGTACTAATTTTAAGCCTTACAAAGCGCTTCATTTTTTTTACAGCATTAAAGTTTGAGTACATTAAGGCACCTTTTTAGTATTAGAGTAAAGGATATGCATAAGGTTCTATATAGGGAAAATTTAACTATTCTAACAGCTTTTCTTTATAAAAATAAGCATCAACGAAAATTCGAGCCTTGAAGATTTTCCAAAAAGACTTCAATTGTGCCTGATTTTTTCCCCAATTAGCAGTTAACTAATTAGTCAGAAGCCACTAATAGCAAAAAGGCATAATAATACAAAAACAAAAAAAACACTCACATGAGCAAACAAACACATAGAAAGTATGCTTTAGGTTTTTTTAAGTTTAAGCTGAAAATAATTAAAAGCAAAATATGTAGATTAAAATGCAGAGATTTTTAAACGTTAAATGATAAATTTTATTAAAAAGTTAAACTCCAAATTATTGCCATCAACTTTAGCATTACCCTAAAGAACGTTCGTAGCAAGGGTAGATATGAAAAACATGACATACCTTTTGAAGACCAAAAATCGTATTATGTAATATAAAACTATTATAATTACAACAAGAAATTAATTAAAATTTTTAATCAAAGTTTGATAAACACTTCAAACTAATATGGGGAAAATAAAAAATAATTCAAACGAAATTGAACTAATAATGAACTAGACATAAATAGCTAAAAGGCATTCTGTTGTTTTTCTCCGTATTTACATGCGTAATTATTTCCTTTGTTGGCGGTATCAGCACATCAATTATTAATTTAGCTAAAAGCATTTCATCATGATTTTTGCATAACAATTTTTAATATTGACTAATTAGGAAATGCTGTACAAAAATCATTACTATTAAAATCAAATAGGTAATAATTTTTAAAAACCCCAATTTTAGTTATTTCGGTAATTATATAATAGTAATGTATGTATCTAATGGTGCTAATTAATTTCCAGATTTAAGTCTAGTAAAACAAAATTACATTGTTTGCATTGCATCAGATACTACAGAATCATGTTTCAATAAACAACATCAACTAATTATTCAAAACTCTGTGAAAATAACAATCATAAAAATAAACAATAAATTATTTATTAACTTTTAAAATGCTACAATTTAGAAATACATTTATTTTAGGTTTAGTAATATTTGCATATTTATTATAAAACAAATATACGGGTATGTTCTGTATTTCATGTGGAATTAAAATGTACAGAATTATCAAAGCATTGTTGCTGTAAATTAATATTTATAACAACAATGCTTTGGTAATTCCGCACATTGTAATTCCACATGAAATACAGAACATACCCAATAATATAAATTTTGAAACGTTTGTATCGATTTACATATATAAAAATTATATATATTGAGTTTATTATATATATAAATATATAATATAATTCAACACCAAAATAGGATAGTTAAGTGGAAGTTTAGAATTCAAATAAATATTTTATTTGTTCAAAGTAAATATTTAAGTTTATGTATGTTAGAATTAATATAAAAGAGAGATTTATGTAACATGAATCAAAATAAAATTGAACCTAAGTAAATTTTGGATCTCTGAGAGATTTTGGCCATGCTTGGGCATATCTTTAGTTGTACTTCAATTAAACCATATGAAAATTGTAGCCTAGGATCCACACTATTCGAAAATATAAGTCGCATTGTTCAATTATATTCGCGAATTTTTTTACAAAACTTTTAAAATTGAACTTAATTATACTTTTGACTATCCCTGAGAGATTTTGGTCATGCTTGGGCACATCTTTACTTGTAGCTCATTTGGACCATATGAAAATTGTAGCGTAGGATCCACACTATTCGAAAATATAAGTCGCATTGCATTGTTCAATTCATTAGATTCAAATATATTACATTCAAAATATTCAATAATACTAGATTCAAAATATTTGGAAAATAAATCAGGCATTTTTTAACCGATAGTCCTACAGGAATTAAAATTTACGACGGCACGCTCAAGAGCGGGCCTACAAAGTCATGAAATAGTGAGTGTAGCGAGTATGAGTAATATGATGGTACCATCATATCACTCATACGTAAGCTTTTGCCCTAAAAATATTGGATATTGGTATTTTCTTTACATATTTTTTTTTTAATTACCGTTTAATATAACGTTAATCTTTTTAAACAGAAGACGTTTGTCATGCTTTTAAATTAATTGTAAAGAAATAAAAATTATAAAATGAAGCTTAGCGCATTGCTCATCGCATGTTTCAAGCAGGTTGTCCCAGTTTCAGCATTATTATATCTTAGGTCCACTTATATGAATCTTAGATACATCGTCTTGCAATCAGGTCGCCAATTTCAAAGATACAGATAAAGATTTATTACCAATTTTTCCAACTGGATCCACTGTACGCTGTTAACTTATCAACAAAGTGCCCTGGAGATAATCAAATAAACACGTCAACGTTCTAAGTGTGTGCGTGTGTTGTGCTTTTTCAGCTACACGGTCGCGTTGTTGGCTCTGATTGGTGAAAATCAAAAAGTTTCGATATTCTAATTTGATTAGCAATTGTTTGATCATCTCCAATTGTGATTGACAAAAACGATCTCAGTTGCCTTGTGATTATAGCGATGGACTGATGAACGAACGAAAAAATAAAGGTGGAGGCATTTATAGGAAAAAAGTAAATAATCTGAAATGTTTTTTGTATAATTTTATTAAAACAACAAAATTGCCAATTACAAGAAATCATCATCCGATGACGAAATGCTTACTGAACGAAAGCTGCGAAGTCGCAATACAAATGGTGATTGAAGAATTTATTTGAACATCTCCGTTTAAGTGACAAGCACACGATACTCACACATATGCATTGATTGCTTATTTGATCATCTCCAGGGCACTTAAGCAACATAAACTAGAAATTCAAAATAACGGAAAGAGTACTTTAGCGAGAGTTCAACAAACAGTGACGAGACCCAGCACGATTATTTGAGACTGTTGAATGACAAGCGTAGATACCCAGCAAAAACTTTTGTGATTTTTATAATTAGTAGTACGTTGTTAATGGGCTAAAAAGTAATAAGTGGTACTTATTTATCTTATTACTATGCTTCAAATTAGGAATACTTCCTAGTTTTTAATAAAATTACTACGTATTTTTATCATTATCTGAAAGCAATTACAATTTGTTGATATGTATTAATAAAAATAAGTAGACAACGACTTTTTAAGTCAACATGTGTTTGTATATGAAAACTTATTTTTATCGCTTAAACATATAAGTCAACAATAGCTGAGTGGGTAAGATTCTTGTCTTCAAATCTGAACGAGCACACTTTCGTATTCTAGATGAGTAAAAAATTAAAAATAAAAAAAGTGAATAAAATAAATAAAATATAATGAATGTGTGTAAAATTTTTTTAATTTTAATTTGACTACTTATTTTTTAGCTTCAAGTAAGCCAAATAATAACTAGTTAATTGCTGCGACAATGTAAATACATTTGTAAAGGGTATTCCTTATTTTTTGGACTTTTCAAACAAAATAAGTACTTTTCGAGTCCAATTGTAAGTAGTTATGACTTAAATCCTCATATACGCTTTCGCCTGCCAGTAAGCAAAGTTTTTGCTGGGTAGCAACAAAATAAACTTAACAACATTACTTGTGTAAAAAAATGCAGTTTAATTTTGTTAAGTAGCACAATAATTTTGTAAACATCAGTATGCAGACTCACATTAGCATTCATAGGAAAACCTCATGCATGTATATACACATACACACACACACTACACTTTAACTAGCTTAAGACAAACCAAAGGAAACAAAAATATCCGGATAGTGTACGAAGTTGCCGGAAGGTTAATTGAAAAAGTGTAGGCGAATATCTGCCCAGTCAGTGCATTGTTGTACTTAAGCGAGTAAATATCGTCAATAATAGTTTAGTAGTAACATCGTATTTAGTCATACGTGTATTTATTCGAATTGAAAAATAAATAAACAATGCTGCCAAAGAATTATTGGTAAAATTAATTCTCCATATTTTTTTTCAATTCAAAAAACCTGAAGAAATAGTAAAATCGTTTGTACAAAAACGTCTAAAAACTTAGCAATATTTTGAAAGTTTCCATCACCCAAAAAACGGATATAATTTAATTATACTATGGAAGTCACTTAGCACCTTGATTAATATCTGTAGGTGGGAGGTAAAATATACCAATTGTTTTTTTAACATAGGTTTTTTAGAACTGTTGGAATCAGCATATTTTTTCCTCTTTCGATGGGTAAAGTCCAGTAAGTAGTATGTTTCAAGGGACGCAGTACTACTCAAAGCCAGCTGGGAGGTAAGGAACACCAAGTCCTTTTTAATAAGGATATATTAGACATTATAAAAATATCAGAGTTACATAAAATATTCAGGATAAATCACACTGTTAATACTACAAAGATATAAGCATTTGTAATTTTTAACATGTTTTTTCGGTCCGCTGTAAAATTTTAAAAATATGACTTGATGTAGTTAACCTGTCACCTACAGATATATAGGATAATTTTTACAGCGAAAATAAATTGATATATATTTTTAAATTAATATAGATTAAAAGGATAAAGTAACATTTAACTAAAACTAGAAAGTACAATATCCAAAAGACTTTAATATAAAAACTATGCACGAAACATTTACAAACTCAGTACATTATTTCCTTCAAATGGAAGACAACACTCTGAAGATACAACGAAGTAAAAAGCAATTTGATATCATAGCTTGAGTCCGTAGACAATATTTTCTACATCTAACAAAAACAGACACGCCACCTTGCGGGCACATCAAATCTTTAAATATGATTTCGCGCACACAATACACAGTAAATCGGACTGTATTTTAATAATAAGCTGTCGAATGTAGGATTTCAAAAGTAATCAATTGCTTTTGGTTTAATGGCACTGACAGCCTACTTTACGTATCACCAAAAAAATACGTCAAACTTCTGAAATGAAATGAAACTAATCGTTCATCAACTGTTTCTTTCAAGCTTCCAGGAAATATCTCGCAAGCTTTAGCACATGTTTTGTTCAACATTTACAAACTCATAGCAAAAAGTAAAATATAAATAATTTGTTTTGTGCAAAATATTGTTCCACAAAAAGTTAAATTATTTTCGTAAAATAAACTAAGGGCCATTATTACAACTAGCCAACAGTTAAAGGCAGGATTTTGTCGGACGAATAAAAGTTTTACCTTTATTAAAACTTTACTTTAAATTAAAGTGAGCGATAAGTTAAAGTCAGGTGCATCCTACCTCGTAGGTTAAAGTAAATTTTTAATAATGATAAACTGTTTATCCGTCCGACAAAAGCCTGCTTTTAGCTATTGTCAAGTTGTAATAATGGCCTTAAAAGTTTATATTATATTGTCATGTCTAACTCCCTTTAACACAAAGCTCAGTTATGTTGATTTTAACTTTAAGTTTATTAACTTTCAGTTTGCCTAAACTTAAATTTTAACTGAAAGTGAAAAATTTTCTTTAACAATAAAAAAATTTAGTTAACTTGTGTCACCAACTTTTTTGATTGCCTGAAATAAACTATTTTTGGGAAATGCAAAAATTTTTGCAATTTATATATATAATATCATGGTTCCACAGCATCCGAGTACGACCGCTGCACAAAGCAGTGCTGCATTCGCCTAAGAAGCTTGGAATTTGTTATTATTCCTGAAAATTTATGTTAAATATTTTCAGAATAACAAAAAATTTATTTATTTTCAAATGTCAATAATTTCTTCAGTTAAGAACTCAAACTCAAAAAAAAAGCCTCAGTTAAATGTAACTGAAATTGAATAGGTAAATCTGCTTTGTGTTAATCAAATTTTATTTATCAAGATTTAAATTTTAAGCTTAGTGTTAACTGCAGGTTAATATTTTTATTTTTAACGGCCCTAAGAAATTAAAAAATAAAATTCAACTGAAATCTCTTATTTAATTTTAATTAAAATTCTTATAACAAAAACTATTTATTATATAGTGTTCTTTGAAAAAGAAAATATATTTTTGTGCTAAATCTGCATTGTAAATTTATATAATAAATTTTTTACTCTTGGTTATATTTTAAAGCACAACAGATATTGTATTTATTTTTGAAAGTATTGTGTGTTTAAAACAAATTAATTTTTTTTTTACTTTTTTCTCCTGTAAAAGTATTCCATTGTGGTTGGTATGAACACCAAAGCAGCACTCATTTCGACAACAAAATTTTAAATGTGTTTTAAAAAGACTCTAGAGCTTGCAGTTGTCAGTTTGAAATCCAGTAAGTTTGAGAGTGTATGTGTGTGTCGGTATGAATGATAAAAACCAGCAGTCTGATTGGCATACTTTTAATTTTTTGAGAATATAAATATAATAGGTGCGTTTCTGCACGTGCACAAAGTTGCTCAAACTTAAACAAAAGCTTTTTTTAATACGCAGGAGAAAACTTTTTGTGTAGTTTTTTTTAGCAACTTCGTGCACGTATAGAAATATGCCTAATATTTTCAATAAATATCACATACAAAATAGCTTCAAATTAAGTAATTAACTTTGTTTAATCCCCGAACAAAAAAGAGAGGTCTTATAAGTTTGTAGTGAAGGTCTGTGTATCTGTGTGTCTGTCTACGCCATGGTAGATCCCAAACGGCTGGACCGAGTTGGACTTGATTTTTTATTTTTTTTTTGTTTTTTATGTTTCAAAGGTAACTTATCTCCCTGTATCCTCCTGATTCCGCGTGTCTGCGGTATCGTAGCTCCCAAATAGCTGGATTTTATTGTTAGAAATTTTAATATTATATTTTTTTAACTGCTTTTATTTTGTTTGGCTTTCATAGTTTATTTAATTGTGCGTCTCAAAACTATTTGTTGACAAAATTTATGTCTATATTTGCTTAATTTATGAACTTGGTCTACCAACACGACTACCATTTTTGTGAAGGATGTATGTGTTTCTATTTGCCCAGCAAATATTTTTTGGGGATTTTGGTCCGAAATCGGTCAGAGAGCCTGCATAAGATGCCGAAATCGGTACGAAAACATACCGATAATTGTATGAGTGGTTGACAAGAAAGCGGACCTCTTTGTCTGAGCAAATTTTTAGGACTTTGGCAAAATGTTCAACGGCATTCTATACAAATTCTAAAGAATTTTTCAAGAGAATGCTAAAGTAACTTTTCACATATCTGCACAATTTCAGAAAACTCTCAAGAGATAAATAAGAGCTATTACGAAAACTAAAATCTGCTAATGTGCAGAAGTGACTGATAAAAGTTTTAAGTCGTAGGTTAGAAAACCTTCAGAAGATTTTTTTAAGTGTCTTAAAGAATATTAAATTTCCTTTAGATAATGTGCAGACTAGTCTGATATTAATCCGATAATATTTCAAAAAAATATGCAGAAATATCGTACCAGAAAGCATACGGCTATTATTTCAAATGTCTAACGGAGTATAAGATAACTTCGTGTATTGTCTGGTCAAGTCTCAGACGTCAGTCATATTGGCAAAAATTGTTTCCTGGGTGTATATAAATGTGTATGTAGTTGTTGATAAATTGAGTTTAAAGTAAAAATTATTTTACAACTTTCTTTCCATTTATATTTAACTCTATGCATAGTATCCTAACAAAAATTTTTATGAAAAGATTTTTGATTTTTTAAAGTTAAATTATGTATATTATTACAAAGAGAACAATTTTTACGGAAGATTTGGCAAAAATAGGCAAATGGTTTTACTGCTAACTAAAGAAAAATTTTTTATTAGAGATTAGGTAAAATAAGAACCGTGATGATTTTTGGAAGTAGAGGAGAGTTTCTCCCAATTTTTTTTTCCATTTAATTTTTACAACTGTGAAACCCAATTCAGAAAACCATGGCCTAGAATGCCTTATGGATTACAGGGTTTTAAGAAAACTTGAGCCGTAATTGTTTTTAAACGTTTACTATTCACTCACCAGAAAAGCATGCTATGATTTTTACGTAGGTAATGACCGAAAAGTATGCAATTGACTTTGTAAAAATCTTTACGTATGAGTGATATTATATTAAATCAAACTGAATAATTTTCAAATGGTGTACTTTGGAGTCCAGAAAATTGTACGCGTTGTCATATCGTACGCGTTTTTACGATATGATGAAACAGAAATAGCCATCAGCATTGTTATATCATACGGGTTTTTACGATACGACGGCACTGTATGGCTTTTTCCGTTTTGTCATATCGCAACAACGCGTACAATTTGACAATGCCAATAGCCATGCAGTGTCGTCATATCGTAAGTTTTTTACGATATGACGACACTGTATATCTATTTCCGTTCTGTTTTTAATTTGTCCTGTAGTGATTTCTTTAACTCTAGTCGAATTACTGTACGTTGAACGAATAAAAATGTCAAGTGTTTTTTTTTCTCAGTTCACCACTCGGGAACATGTTGTACCACTCCCAATTTCACAAATCATAGCACAAGTACTTTAAAAAAATTATGTACAATAACACCTCACCGGATGGTCAAAATACGACCCCTTGATCCGATACCCAGCAAAAACATTTCGTTTTTCTGGAAGCAGTGAAAGTTTTCATGCCTTCCGCATGCGATGTTTTGAAGCATTTCTGAGGATGCTCAAAAAGAAGGCAGATATCTCTCAGTTTTCATATTGCTTAAATTGCGAAGTTAGTCGACTTTTAAGCACGAAACTTCAAATCAAACAAAATCTTATTCAGTAGCATTGTAGCTTTCAACAAAATACGTTCTACAAAATTGTCGCACGCATTGTTTCAAATAAACACTAAAACATTTAAAGCGTACTCTCTTTCTGCATTTCTCGCTTATTGCAAGGAGGAGAGAGATCTACAATGAAACACAATTTGTTTTGCCTGTAATTTAAAGAGGGTACAATTTCGCCATTCAATAAAACAAAAAGACATGATTTTAGTGCAGATTTTTTATGCTTCGAAAAGAGCGCTGTTTTTTGTCAAAAACAAGAGCCCACAAGTTGGACATCGCGAACAAAAATCATGCCTGTTCAAAGCGCTTTTCGAAGCAGGAGCAACAACAACAACCAGCTTCTCTCGTTTACAAACCTGCTTCGGCCGAAGCAGTAGTTTTTGCAGGGTAATTAAGTGTACGGTAAGATATTGCGTTGCCTATTTATATAAAAGCTTCAAATCAAATGAAATCGTGCGCTTCATTTAATGTCAAAAACCATTTCGGATATAATCTTAATAAATTTATTTTTAAATTTACAATTATTATTATTATTAATATTACAATTTTTATGATTTTTAGTCAACACCATCTCTCAGCTACACTTCCTCTTTCATGTATGCATTGAAATATTGTGAAGAGCAGGATTTTATGGTATCTGCTTACAGAAAACAAACTTTATTTTGTTTTCTTTAACAAAAGTAAAGTTAAGCGTGCGGTAAAAAAGATATAAAACCACGGAGAAGGTTGAAAAAATTTGCATTAAAAATGCAAAGAAGGTGGGAAAAAATCAAAGGAAATTATATAACAAAAATTTTTAGTAAATGTTAATGGCACGGTTTTAATTAAAATGAAATAACTTTTTAAACTAAAGAAAGCGTGACGATAAAATTATGCATAGTAAATAGCGTACAACCGAACGTTCGGGTTCAGTGTCGGAGTGCGGCAAAAAGCTATGTTCGGCTAATGTTCGGCGTTCGGTAAAATTTTATTCGAACACTGAACTTTGCATAAATTTTTTTTATTTATTTATATATCATCAAAGATACACAAAAATGCAGTCTTATAAAATATTATCAAAAAGAGCAAAGCAATTTTTTATACGTATTTTGATAACATTCCGCATGAAATGTTTGAAAAGGTATCGAAGAATGCTGCTCTGCTATATTCGTGTGAAATTTTATATTGATTCATTTATACGTTTAGAAATTGCTGCTTTATTTCCAAAATATTTGGATTCTGAACCACTGTAACGATATATTTAACCGATATATTATGGTTGAGCTCCCTAATTTAACAATATGTTGTTAAATCTCTCTCAAGAAAGTTCATGTATTTGTTTTTATTTAGATTTTTAATTGATTTGTCAGCTGCAAAGAATATCAACTATTAAGCCCAACTATCATTAATAATTAATTCTATTTAATGCGGTCTATCATTAATTCTAATTAGGTAAAGACGTAAATAAACTTATTTAAAGATCTTCAAAATGATTTCATTAACATATAATTTTCTTTTTTCAAACCATTTGTAATTCCATTAAAAGCTCTTGCACTCAATTTCCTTCAAAAATAAATTTCATTAAACAAATTTATTCAGAAATTAAAATTATCTTTTTCATTCATTTAGAGAACATCTGAAGAGCCAAACAGTCGATGAAAGAAATTTAAATTCCTATTTATTTCAAGTCTCTATGGGTACCAGCAATTGTAATCTCTCATTTTTTGAAGACATTTTTCATAAATTAGAGAAAATTCCCTTAGGATTGTAAACTACAGATGAAAGAAGACATTAATGGAATAAGAGCATAATTTTGTTTTTAAAATTTCTTACATTAAAAAAGTAAACTTTTGATTAATGGGATTATCATGATAAAAAGTAATTAAAATAAGGCTTACAATCTAATTTCGACAGCTTAGAAAGCAATGCAAGTATCAAAACTTCATGCTTTAGACTTCCGGATGAAGTTTTTTAAAGTCTTCAATTCACTTTTGTTTTTGCTTATTTGCATAATAACATGAATATTTGTGTATGTGTGCTTGTTTGCTTTCAATTAAAACATTTTGACAGTAAGCTTAAATTTTGTATACATTTTGCAATAAATATAAAAGTAATAATCCACTAAATCCAACAAATCTATTTTGAATATACAAAAATCTTTATCAGCAAAATAAAAATTTGTTTCCTCTTTTCTATTTTTTTTTTCATTTTCGCTTTGCCACACAATTGCCATCCAGCCAAATTACAAAAATGATAAACGTAACGACAACGTTTGCCTCGAAACAACACAAAGCAACAATCGTACGCTTAATGAGCAGTGGGTGCAATTGTAACAATGCCGAGATGAAACAGCAATTTATTGTTCTTTAGTCCTTTGCTGTCACTATTGGTCTTAACAATGACAACAATAGCTAGAAAAAAACAAAAATAAAAAAAAATTATTAAATATAAATAAATGAAAAAGCCAGAAATAACAATCATGATTCTCTATACATTGTCATTGCAAATGGCAGAACAAAAGAAGAACAAATTTGTTAAAGTAATAAAAGTGAATTTCAAGGGATTTGTTATACTTTCATAATCTTGGTATTATTATAGTTTTTTATTTAAATTACTAAATCTAGAGGGTTTGTTGTAACATTTCTTTTTTTATTCCAGCTTGTGTCAAACAAGAATCACTAAAAATCATCTTAATATTTGTTAAACAAATTATACCGGAAATATTTGCATGCAACAAACTTTTCATTCTTGAATGCTTTAATAGAAAGCAAGTGAACAAATTGTTTTCTTAAAACAACATGTTTTCTTAATAAATATCTAATGCTTGTGTAAATAAAAAGCTTAACCTCAAAATTAATGACATACAATTTTCAATGAAGCTATACAAAAGAAAAATTGAAAAAGATAAACGAAATGTTAAAAACAACGACCACCATTGACTCAAAATGAGCAATTTGGCTTTATTTTTATTGGAGTACTTGAAAATAAATGTGGAAAAATACCATAATTTTTTGCAATATCATAATGTCTTTTTATGTCTGGTTTATGGAAATAATGCAATTTTAAATTAATTACATAGAAATACTGCTAAAAAAAATATATAAGTTTAGAAGCTCTAGTGTAATTTTTACTTCTAGATACATATATAAAATTTGTTTTGCTCGACATTTTACAATCTGTTTTAATTAATGTCATTTTGAACAATAATAAACATTCTTTTTAATATTTAACATAAATATTTGTTATACATTGATAGTTGATAGTACAATTGTTCATACACTATTTATCCATTTTGAAAATTTATATGATCATCAATCATGTTTTCAGCGTGGCGTATGATTAATGAACTTTGTATCCAAAAATTAAAATTACTCATACGTAAAAAAAATATGTTTGGTATAGAGAGCATCGAACAAAATTGTGTTTTAATATCAGTTTTACGTTTCCGTATCCAAAGGGTACCAAAATATGGCCGCTAAGATAACAAATAATAAATACAAAACATATATAGAGCCATCCGTCGTCCGTCAGTACCATTTTAAAAAGCTGTTAGAACAATCCAGGCCGGCGACTCGAGAAGAAAATTAATATCAAAAGGACTAAGCTTTTTTGTTGATTTCCATACCAGTCGACTGTCTGGGCTGTGTAAGTGGCACTGCAGTGAAGCATAAAATTAATTAAGTGAATATATAAACGCTAAAATCACTCATACGTAACTGTGTTGCTTAATAAATGACAACAGCAGCCGATTCCGATTTCCGATAGTGCTTGAGTGTAACACATAATAAATACCAAATACATAGTAAGAATTACAACGTCTCCCGGTCCTCTATAAGTTTTTCTTATGATTAATGATCCATATATGCAAATATTACTTAATATTCAAAAACAAACAGTATTGAATATTTAGCTTTTTTTTATTAATATTAATATTAATATTGTGTCAGAACGTGTCTGGCAGCACTTACAAAGAATAACACTGAAAGAACATGATATCTCCTTAGAATGGCCATAAAAAGACTGCTTTTGTGTACAACGTTCACAATAATTTTGGTGTAACTGTTCAAAATGGTTTGATTGTATTTAATACTTTCTGCCTGAAAAGAAATTAGTTTTAAAAAAGCACTTTTTTGAGCTAGAAATTTTGACGATGTACGACGCAAATCAACCACAGACTCCGATTCAGCGTTTCGAAATATGTACGTGAAGGTAAGTGGTTCTGGTCAAATGAGACGACCACTTTTTTTTGCCTGCGTTATATTAATAAAGTCAATAAAAAATTGTATTTCTTCAAACTCTTCAAGTTTTTTTCTAGGTCACGCCCGTCACAGAAGTAAATCACACCTGTCACATTTTGGAAAAGTTTTCCTCTACCGATTGTCATGGTTTTTTTCTTTTTTAACTGAACAACAATATTTAAATTTTTTTGAGCAAAATTTAATGGAAATATTCCTTCTGCACATACTTACAGTGAAATTCCGTTGTGAGCAAAAATAAAATGTTTCTTATCAGTTAGATGGGCTAATAACATTAAATTAAAAATTGTAAAGACCCTCGAAGTTAATTGATGATAACTTGACAAAGGCTGAAGCGATTTTTCTTAAATATTCGGCCATGCCACACATTCCGAGCGGAATGTTCCTTCAGATTCCATTTTTTTGTATTTCAATTACACAATGATGAAGTTTTTATACCTTTAGGCTTTTGTTTACTCTTGGTTTTCCAAGCAAAGCTTATATTAAGCTTTTTATTAACGTGAAAAGCTTATATAGTTGCCTTTCCTAAAAGTATGCACGTTTTTTAGTATTTACTGCAAATGAAGTTAGCATTAAAAAATTTTTATTATTGCAAGTAAGTGAGCAGATAATTAGTAGACATTCAACCATATATTCAGCCGTGTCACAGATTCCGTTCGGATTGGTTTTGATTTTGTATTTGTCATTCCGAAAAAGTACATTTTTGGTGCGTTAGATTTCGTTTTTACAATGATAAAGTTTTTATACATTGAGGCGTTTTTTTAATCTTGTTCTTAGATGTAAAGCTCACATTGAGCTTTCTATTAACATGGAAAGCTCATGACGAAATATTTATTTGACGCTCCTAAACTTATGCTCGTTTTTAGTATTTACTGCAAATGAAGTCAGTAGAAAAGGGTTTTTTCAATTCCACTTTGAAATTTAAAAGTGGTTTGATTACGAAGAAATTTTTCGTTTTTCGTTTTCTGAAGAAGCAACTTACTGAATTGAAATCACTTCCGATCGGAATGGTATTCTGTGACATGACTGATTAAAAGTTTTTGACATATTATTTAAACATTCTGAGTTGTTCTTTAGGAGTTTTTATATGGGTGGCGCATAAGCAATATCATAATGTAAATTTTCTGCCATTTTGTTCGAAACGTTTATGAAACGTTTATTTGAAAATACAAAATTAATTCAATTGATAACATTAAATTGAAAATGTAATATCGGTAAATTAACCAAATACCGAATTAATGCACATTTTTGCAATTGATTATAGGAGTCGATCTAAAATCGCTCGAGGGCTAAAAATTAATAATGGTCCTGAAGACGTTATTAAAATCATATATCATTATTTTTTTTCAAATATGATATCTGAAAGACTATAAAATAAAGAACTAGAAAAATGCTGAAACGATTTCAAATAGACTCGATTTACGCAGTACACTGCCGATCTATTTTTTTTTTAATTTTAATTTTTGGTATTTGTGTGAAATTTTGCTATATTGATTTCTAGCATTCAAATTACCACTTCAAGCTTCATATAAAACTAAATAAAACTCCATTTACAACTAAAAACTTGTAACTCACAGTTTCCTCTAAACTCAACATGCTGTTTCGAAGTCTACAAACTATCTGTATTCGACAAATGTTTTACAACAATTCCGTTAATACTAAAATTTCAAAAACGTTAAATTAATTATCTTATACTATCAGGTATCATTTTAATAGTTCTACTATTTATATTTTCCATGAAAAACACATTCCGTAAAATAAAATGAACATAAAACATGTTTAACACTGACCAAGGAAATAATTGAAAAGCCTTGTAAGCGTAAAATTTTGAACAACAACTTCCACAAATACATATGGGCAAATCCCAGGAATGGTCTACCAAGTGCAGAATTTAAGAGTTGTACACAGTGTTTATATATGTTGATGGAATGATGTGCTGTATATTTAACCTTTAAAATATATATAAAGGAAAATTTCTTTTTTTGTCCCTTTATGAATGGCAGGGATATACCTACACCGAAAAAAGAGCCCAACCTTGCATTTCATATACAGCCATATCACAGAATATCATTGCCACCGGAAGTGCTTTCATTTCCGTAAGTTGCTTCTTCAGGAAACGATAAACGAAAATTTTCTTCGTAAACAAACCAATTTTAAATTTCAAAGTGAAATTGAAAAACACTTTTCTACTGACTTTATTTGCAGTAAATACTAAAAAACGTGCATACTTTTAGGAACGTCAAATAAATATTTGGTCATGAGCTTTCCATGTTTGCATCTAAAAACAAGAGTAAACAAACGCCCAAAGTATAAAAACTTTATCATTGCAAATACAAAATAAATAAACGGAAACAAAAGCACCAAAAATGTTCTTTTTCGGAATGATAACTACGGTTTAAATATGAATTTTTGGGGTCGGAGGTGGTCGGGAAGCCTCATATCTTAAAAATAAGGGAGTGACTATTTTTTTTAATTATCTCGTAAACTGTAAGGAATATGAAAGTTTTATTAAAAGCACATTTTTGTTGTAAATTGTGCAATTAGAAAGTTATAAATATTAAGAAAATATTTAACATGCGTCATGCTTTTGATAAAATACGAAAAAAAATTTTTCCTGCAAATAAGTTATTTTAAAATTCTCTTATATTCCTCTTTCTTTTATGAATTAGATTTTGTGTGCTTTATTATGCAAAATTCACTAAAAATTACGAAAAACACTTAAAATGTCATAGTTACTTCCACTTTTTTTACTGTGTGTCACAAAGCTACAAATAGTTGTTAAAAAATTATGGTTTATAGCATTCGAAAGTACAATTAAATCCTGTTAAACACTATGCATAAGATGAAGGCATCTCTTTTGAAAAAAATTTGTATATATAATCTAAGAACGCGTACAAATGTAGCGTTCATCACGCAGGATTTGCCCATATACGCATATATTTAATATGCACTTACAAAGCTATAAACAGTAACCATTAATTTTCAAGGCCAAACATACATCTATATATAAATATATATGATTGTGTAAATGAAAACAAATATGTTAATAGGTGTAGCTATGTATGTAGTTATAATATACACTTTGTATTTGGATGTGTACGTATTTGTATTATAAATTATGTAAAAGCATGTTTTATATCTGTAGATACATTTGTAGATTTTAGTATGTAAATTGGTTTTTATTATTACAATTATTTTTTTTTATAAATATACACATCAATTTTACACGTAGAACAATGTTTTCTTTGTCTTTCTATATGTATCTAAGTGACTGTGTGGCTGTACGGGTGCAGAGGGTTATATTAAATTTATAGTCCTAAATAAACATTAATCGAAAAATGAACATTCATTACAGGCGACAACATGTAGGGAATAAAATTAATATAAAGTAAAATTCGTGTCCTTTATTTAACTTAATTCTTAAGCATAACTAATTGTATATACTTTGTTTTTAATAAGCTGTTGACTGCGAACAACAATTTTTTGAAAAAATTGAAATTTTTTGCATTCGTTTTTTTTTCAAAATTCACCATTTTAAGTAGCTCGATTAAGGGAAAAAAATAACTTGTTGAAATTTTTCTTAAAGAAAATTTTGTTTCAAACATAGTAAGAACTGAGAAAGTTACAAGATATTTAGTGAAAACATCCGAATTTGAACTTTCATTCGTTCAGATCAGTACGAGTTCTTACTGCCACGTCCATTACTTTTACTCGTTTAAGGCAGAGATGTGGATATATTGCATATCAAAATTGACAAAATTACAATTGCCTTTCAACAGTATACACAAATTTTAGCAATTTAAATTTTTCTGACATACTTTTTGCAAAACAATGGGAAAAATGGTGATATGTTTCTAATGCTATTTTCGAATGAAAATTTGCAGTTCAATAGGAACTTACGTACTAAATACCACGCAAACAAGCACAACTAAAATTTGACTCCGAGCATCGAAATTTCTAAGAACCCAAAAAAGGGATTTTTTATAAAGTTCACATTTGGCCCAAGGCCCATATAATTCTTTGGCAAATAGATGGATAATGATGAAACAGAACTGGGGCTAGACGAGTTTTTCCATACAAATTGACAGTAATAATAATACGCCGTAAAAAGCAGTCATGAGATAGAATCTATTTTATTTTGAGAACATTTTTCCTCACGCTCCCAGTTTTAGTCACTCAACAATGTTGCCGTGTTTTAATAAAATTTCATAAATTTTCCATATAAGAACAAAAGAAAATAAACAATAATAGTTTTGGCCCTGTTTATTTGGCAGCGTTTTTGCCTGAAGTTGCAGACTTAGTTCTGTTTCATTATATAAGTAGAAGAGCTTATGCTAGTGATATTTGTTTTTGATTCCAAGATTTGGGATTTTGGAAAATATCGGCTGAAATTTGAATTTGAATACAAACTCATTGATATACGCGTGTATTCGAGTAATTTTCCATATGCTCTATTAAAACTGCTTAACATTTATTTATTTATTTTTTTAAATCTCTCCTTGGTGAAAAGAATCTTTAGAAAACACGCCAGCTTTTAAGAAAACCAATTTCTTCTATTTTTCATTGTTATAATAAAATCTTATTTTACATCCCTTGATTGGCATTTGCACTGATGATTTGTTGATTTGCTTAAAGCAACAGGCAAGCTAAAAAAAGTACTTCTTAAAAAACATGTTTTTCAAAATTCAAATGTAAGATCTACCTTTTTCATTTAATATTGCATGTTACATGTTTTCTTATAGCCGCTGTTGTTCGAAAATTTTAACAATCAATCACTATTTTGCACAAAAATTCTTAAATGATTAATAAGATAAAGTTGCCTTTGCCAACAAAAAATAAATAAAATCAGCAAAAGGAAATGAAAAGAAATGGAAATCGTTAAGATTTCACAATAAATCCTGTTTGGAAAACATTATTGGCAAATTGAAGGTTTTTTTGCCTCCTTGGAATTGGAAATATATTTGTTTTTTTTCTATTTTGTTACCAAATGAATAAACTTCGCTGTCGATGCTAAGTTCCCAACACATTCATTGATTAAATAAATTTGTATTGGCTTGGAACATTCAATTATAACGCAAGAGCAAGAATTTTTTCTATAGCAGGAAGTGTTGAGATTCTTCTGACATGTGTTGTGTATGTAGGTGGTGTAAATAAACAAACAAATAAAAAGTTAAATTGGGGGCTAGAGAAGCACATAAATAAATAAATTGGCCTAAAATTTTATATGGTTTTGTAGCGATAGCATATGTCGAGATGTCGATGTATCAACAACATTTTAATCCATCATATATTTAAGCGCATTAAGCGAGAAATTCGAAAAATTATCGTAAAAGTTAGACCATCAAATATACTAAATGGAGAATATATATATCTAGAACATGTCTTAAAAATTTGCTAAGTTAATCAAATGATGCGCAAACATTCATGTTTAAGAATTTTTAATTCTGATTTTTAAAAAATTTCTTAAAACAAACAATTCACTAAATCAATATTGCAAGTTTTTAATAAAATTTTTCATAAAAGTTTATAAAATTCTTTCATTTTGAAATGTAAATATTGTACTTTTTTTTAGATATTAAAACCAAACAAATTTTTATTGCATTCTTCATGTTACTCTGTTGGTTGGTTGTTGGCCATGTATTATATTGAATACTTTAAGCTTCCGGAATACAAACATATTGTTTTTATGCATTTGGCAACTAGAATATAGTCATAGAAAATCTTTTATTACAGCTCAAGTAGAAAATGTCATGTTTAAATACGTGATAATAGGAGAGAGCATGCCCTCGTTTGTAGTTTTTTTTTATTTTTTATTATGAAATCCCAAAAGGCAACAAACAATAAAATATATATTTTTGTTTCTTCTTCTATTTTTATTAAAACGTGTGTCTCTTGAGCTTATTGTACCTTGTAAGCGTTAGAAAAGTTATTATTATTTTTATGCTTATAGTTGTGATTATTTTGGCAAAAATCCAAGATTATTTGTTTGCTTAGAGTAGCACCAGTTATGAGTGACTGCAATAAATTATTTTAGTTTTCCGGAAAAAATAGCAGACTGCAAATGAAAGATGTGCAAGGATAATTTTTGGAAATAGAAAATTTTTATTTTTTTTATTTTAATAATGGCAATCAAAAGTTGTATAGTTTTTAACTTTTCTGTTGACTCCTGGTAAATTGTTGGCTATTTTATTGGTGTCATAAAAAAGAAAAAATCGTAGGACAGTGAAAAAAACGTGTTTAGCTTCTCAAGGAAAAATAAACGCACAGATTATGCATTTTAATTTTATTACTATTTCTAAGTAATGTGCTCACTGTTTAAATAAATAAACAAAAAATCATACAATTTAAGAAAACTAAAGCAAGTGAAGCTTGTGACAAAATATTTATTATTTTCTTGAAAAATTAAAACAGACTGAAAACTCCTGAACCCATTTTCTATAGATCTTTCTTAAAGATATGAAGCATTTTTTAGAAATTTAGCAGCTATATTCTAGCAAAAATATCCGTCTACCGGAAGCAGGTTTGTAAGGGAGACATTTCGGTACTCTCCCTTACCAACCTGCTTCGGTATTACATGATTTTTGTATGAGATGTCTCACTTTGTAGGTCTGGAGGTATGAGCTTCTTTCTGTGTATCTTAGATGCATTAACCTCATGTCTTTTTTATATGTATATAATTTAAAAAAATTTTGCTCCTTATATCACAACCCTGAAGAAAGGCAGGGGCCAAGTGTCTCCAAGTCACCACTTTTATCGACTAGTTTGGTGACTTTTTGGTGACGTTGTCAACGAATCGTCAACATTTTATTTTAGCTTTAATGAGAAGAGAAATTTTGACAGCTACAATTTTTTATGGTCTCATTTTGATGCGTTGAAAATATATGCGGCGGAACGGAAAACAAAAAATTTTCATAAAAAATCTAATTTATTTGTCTTAGCTGGTAAAAAGTTTCATATGTGTTGACTAGAATCATTAAAATGCACTAGTGAATCTCTGGTACCGGTGTCTCCATATGATCCTATAATAATCACCTTGTCTATAGTAAGTCAACAGTTCCGATGTCAGTAGTGGAATCTCAATGACAAGCACATGTTAAATGTCTATAGCACAGAACATTGCCTGGGTAAAATTAGTCAGTAGTACTGGTAACAAAGTCAATAGTGAATCAGTACAATTTTACTATCGACATTTCCTGCATGTAATTTCACCTACACGTGGATAAATTTTTTATTTGATATTATTTATGTTGTTTTTATATTTATTTATTATGTATTAAGTGGTACAAACCCAATTGGAAACTATATTACACTACAATTTACTTTTATTAAATACTTTTTCCTCGCGTATTGAATCAGGAATCGATACCACAATCTCCGCATGGTAGGCTAGAACATTAACCACTAAGCTACCGAGGCACATTTATTTTCATACATAATTCAATGGAAGAATATAAAATCAAATTACGAAGTAAAAATAACACTTGCATCCATATTTGTATCCACGTAAGCGAGAAAGGATGCTTAAAAAAAGTTTGAGTTGAAAAAAAAAACTTCGAGTTTAACAAATATGAAAAAACATAAATAGCCGCCCACCTTTCCCGTGTGTGTTGAATTTCTTCATTCGCTTCCGTTATTGTAACCTTGTAAGGCAGAGGGGATGCACTGTGTGCTTCTGAGCATCTCCGAAGCCCTTCTATTTAATCGTACTGCATCCTTGTACCAAATTTATTTTTGCTGAGATATACACAGAGAAAACTGATTCGTTGTTGCCAATCGAATTTCGGAAGTTGCACCAACTCTTATTTCATAGAATTCTTATTGAAAAAGAAGATATTTTACAATAATAAATATTTGCTACTGTGAACTGTTTAATCGGTTAGGTGTTAGGTGTATGATAATAATATTAATCACTAGTTACTTGCAAATTAGCTAGCAGTAAATTTAGAAAGAAAATTTGTCTAGTTGCAAATACAATAATTGGTTCTAAAGTCAAAATTTGTAATATATTATTCGGTTGTGGTCATCATATGCGTTACTTAGTCATGACAAAAGTGATAAGTTGATTTAATCAATAAAAACAATGTCAAAATCATATTTTTATTACTATTGTGCATTTATGACAATGAACATGGATTGTTTTTTTTTTTATTCATAGCAAATGGATAGCTTGAGTTGAGTAGTCTATTCAAATAGTATTTTATCGGCCTAACCATTTTCCAACCAATCTTTTTTTCTAACTGTATAGAAATTGAAGCACTAAACATCAAGTAAGTAAAGAAAACTACGAGAGTCTGCTTGTTGTTTAAGAATCCAAGCTTCAGGAGTTCAGAACATATGGGCCAAATTCAAACTTTTGCTACAAAATATATCACATTCGGAAGGAGCCAGTGTCAACAAAAATGGAAAGGTAAACTTCATTTTTTTATTTCATTTCATTTATTCATCCAAAATAGAAAAAAAATTTTATAAAAAATGAAAAGACCTCAAGCTCATATAAGACTTATTAAATTAAGATCGTTTTATATAGAAGTTATAAGCTATATATAATAGTTATACGTTCCTAAAGAAAATTTGTTTTATAAAGAAAAGAATGATGATGATTTTTACGATTAAAAATTTCAAACATTAAAATTTTTTTTAATTTTTAAAATAAGAATTGTATATTTTCTAACTCTGAAGAAATATTTCCATAAAACACTTAGCAACTTTGCTGTTTAACTAATAAAGAACTATTTATTACAATTGGTAGTTCTATGGATTCGCTATCTGGCAAATACTGGACCTACCAAAACATATAAGGTAAGTGCTTAGCCCTATAAGGGTTCTAAAAAAATCAATAAAGTTTTATAGTCGGACAAGAAAAGAAAATATGAGAAGCGTTGAAAAATTGTACATGTAATTTATGACTCCATATCTCTGATCTTGAGCAATGAAGCTCATCTTCTTAGGTTACATAGTGACACTTCTCCGCTATGTTCATGTGAAATTTCATACTGATCAGATTGTCCGTTTATAAGTTATTTCAAAATATTATGATTTTGCCCTACAGTTCAATGCAGAACCCAAGAAAAGAATCTAAAAAAACGAATCTTTCATATTCGATAGTTAGAGTTGGGGACGATTTTACAAAGTTTAGTCCGAATCGCAGACCTTTGATGAAAAAATTTTTGATTTTTCCTGAAATCGCTCATATATTCCTATAACTCATTAGCGACTGATAAATTCACAGTATAGTAGAATAAAACTATTAGTGAATATTTTCACAATTAAAAAATTTTTATCATAAATTACATTTTAAAATTTCAACCAAGAAACTAAACATTCATAGTTTTTTCTATTTCTTTGTTTGCTCACATAATTGTTTTAATTTCCCTTCACACCTCTTCTACAAAATGTTAACATCAGCACAAGTGTTTGTTTTTATCAGTACATTTACCTAAACGTACGTGTTATATTGGAAAATTATTCAGCCGAATATAATAAACACATGTTAGATTTAAGTACGTGATTGAGTTAGAATACAAATCTTCCCTTAGCACTCTAAAGGATGTTTGTAAGTTTGCATCTTGC
Source organism: Panzeria rudis (assembly GCA_956483635.1). Classification (NCBI taxonomy): domain Eukaryota; kingdom Metazoa; phylum Arthropoda; class Insecta; order Diptera; family Tachinidae; genus Panzeria; species Panzeria rudis. The sequence goes on along the minus strand of OY101450.1, from coordinate 6,953,258 downwards.
AAAGTCATACTTAGTGTCTGTTTGTATAACATTCACTTGTAAACAATTGCACACACAAATGTCTGTTTGAGTAAATAGCATGGTTACATAGACACAAATTTATATAAAAGGCTTTTTGTGAACACATAAATATAGTAGAATCTCGAAAAAGATAACCGAAATGTCCCAAGAGTAATTCGCTTCTTCGAACTATTAACTTTTCTAAGCGATTTTCAAATTAAAAAAAAAAAATAGTATAATAAACATAGACTTCTCGAAAATTCTGTGGCAAAAAGGAATATTTGCTTAAGTCGAATTAAACAAAGTAGTTTTTCCGAAAGTTTTTACGCTACTACTAAGATCATTATAGGATAATATGATTTCTTTCTTGTGTGGCCCCTACTGGTTTAGGTATGATTGTAACCACTGCAACCTTCAAGTGAATGCATGAATCAGTGTTAAGGCAAAATAAAGTAAGTTGACTTAAACACTTATTCCTTATTGCCACAGAATTTATTTTAATGAATTAGTTTAATTAGATCTCGGAGTTGTTACTGAGAATTTTTAAATAGTGGCCAAATTGACACTTTAGTGACCTTAAAAACCAATGGACTAAACAATTCTTACGCTCAGAAAAGTGAAGTAAAAAGGTAAGTTATTTTAATAAGCTAAGGTTTTAGAGCTTAATAAGTTAACATTTATGCAAGTTAACTTTTTCGAGAATCTACTGTACCATTAAACACATACACACACACACACACATACACACAAACATATGTAACTACCTGGTTGGCCATGTCTTTCAGACATCTTGCAAAACCGATGCATCACAATGTTAAAGCGTCGATGATCTGCTGGTGACATCTCAAACAGATCAGTATGGAAATTTCCGAACAAATGACCCCTAAGTTCATACATGACAACAAGGGCGACACTGCCACCCATCTTTTCATTAATGACCAAGTAAATGGCAACATCCTCAAAAATGCCCCATTACTTTTTTTCATTTCTTTCTTTTTTACACGTGTTCTACAATAACAATTTGAGGAATTTGTCCGTCAGGGAGTAATTAATACCAGAAGTTTTAAAAGATATTGTAACAGAACTTTTCATCAGCGCAATTTCGCTCAATTTTAGCAAGCAGGAATGTATCAAATTGATTCAAACTGGTGACAGACTGAGCGACAATGTCCACAATAAGTTAATTTGTTGGTATACGAAGAGTATTGTTTTTTGTTGTTACGAAATTATATACAATTTTACATTGAACGTTGCAAGACTAGCTTGCGGACAATATCTATCAAGTACTTGGCATGACCAGTTGGGTAGTTTTACTTTTACCCATTCTTTGAGCACGGCTTCTGTTATATTGTCTTAAAAGAAACTGTAATGGGCAAATATCGTGCATGTCGAAATTTCCTTAAGTAGTCGTTGATGAAAATGTCTTCTACGACGAGTTGGCCAACCGAGTAATATAACCACAAAGTATATGTGTGTGTGCGGTTTTGGTTTACTATGCGTGATCCTTATCATGCTATAATTGAATAGTCTTCTACGAAGGCGTTGCATTTTATTTACAGCACGTTAGCTCCAACCTTTTAGCAGAAGTGTACCAACTAAGTTATAAGAGCAGAAGGATATAAATGTTAAAAATAACAGTCTATAGTATGCCGTAGCATTCACTTATCCAAAAGATTTTACAAACATGAGTACTGAAGAACTATATTCTAACAGCCTTATTTATAAAAAATATATTATGTTTATTGAAGCGTTATTTGACAACTATGTGTATAGAAAATTGTCAACTAAGCTCTTATTAAACATAAAATATTTTTTTATAAATAAGGCTGTAAATAGGTAAATATTGAATTTAACAATACACTGTTCAAAAAATTTACATATAAATAATTTTTTTGTTAATGCATTTTTATTGTTAATAAGAAATTAAAATTACCTTTTGGGCTAAGAGCTCACCACCTGATATAAATTTGGCAAACTTCGCATGATTTTTATACACTAAATAAAGTTTCCGATCAAAATAACTTACTTGACGCATGAGTGATATTTAATTAAAAACTTTTAAAATAAGTATACGCCTTGCAAAAATTTCTTACGTAATGTAATATTAAAACTAAAATCTGTCAGCAGTGGATCTGGCCCTAACACATATATAGTTATTCAAAAAAAATTTAATAACAAATAAGTGTTTATAACGCGGCATATCAGTAATATTTAATGAATAATGTCTTTTTTTATAAAGCTTACTAACACACTCAGCCTATTAATGCTAGTTAATTAATTAAAGTGCTACTTTTTTTTGGGATAGGGATAGTGTAGAGCAGATGCATGCAATTTCTAGTAATGGGCCAATACGTTCATCGGCTGTTTGTCGGCGCTATTTACGGCAATTGTCAAATTTCATATTGAAATTTAAATGATTTTTTTTATGTTGTATTATTTATATGAACTTTGGCAATTGCCGCAATAAATATTGCTAAGTGGAGACGTAGGCTTAGCCGAGCTGTGGTGTAAAAAGAACAGATAGCGAAGTGAGAGAGAGAGAGATAGAGAGAGAGAGAGAGCGATAGTAAACTTAGTTTTTTCTCAACTCCGCTATTGCGCGTTTTTGCTAATTTTTTTATAGCGGGGTTGTAACGCTTCTGGTGTCAAGTGGGCGCATTAGTTTGTTTAATTATAATAGAGAGAGAGAAGCCAACTTCAAATATCCTAAAAAAAATCGGATATATAACCACCAGACAAAAATTATTTTAAGCAAAGAATATGTTTCGAAAACAAAGTAGTTAACTACATAGATTTTTCATATTAAAATATCGTATGTAATCAAACGACGAAATTCAATGAAAAATTAAAAGCATTCACAAAATCAAGGTGCAAAAAGTACTTTTGTCATATAAAATATTACTGTATGGATCCAGAAAATAAAACCACGAATAATCCGATAAATTGAAAATGCTTTTAATTATTTTGCTCAATTTCTTCAACGTCGACGATTAGTGAAAAAGCATTCTTAAGAATGGGACAAATATCTATGAAATTAATAAATAGCAAATTTTTTTAAGGACTAAATGTATTGGACTTTATTCGATTATTTAATGAATTACCCCGTTCTGTTCATCATGCAAAATGTAAATGCTCGGAATTATAAAAGCTTTGTGGTTACAAGTTAATATTTGTAACAACAATGATATGCCTATTTGGATTATTTTTATTCCGCATTGAATACAGATCCGGTCTGAATATTATTAAATATTTCCTGCAGCAAAATTTTCTCAAAGTTAAATATTTGAATTTAAAAAGAAAAAACTATTTTAAATGATCAGTTTATGATCTAATTTATTCTGTTTTTCTTATCTCTTTATTAATGAAATTCTCGAATAACTCGAACGAAATAAAAGTTTTACTCGACTATTCGAGTAATTTTAAAACTTAAATTTCCATTAATTCATTTATCGAACAAATGAAAATTCGATTAAAATGAATGAATAAATTTATCATAACATTTGTATAATAAAGAAGTGCGTTTACATTCAACCGTAGCACCCAATAAGTGGCGACAAGTGGTGATACATATAGGCACTAATGATGGGAGTGTGGTGACTTCCGAAAACAACATTGAGTAGGCCGAGAACTAATTTAATTTTAGTTTTCCTTTGTTTCTTGAAATATAGACTCTACCTATTTCTTTCTGAATATATCTTTCCTATTGTAATCATTCTAGATTTGGATCCTTGTATTGACAGCGGGGTTTCACCCCGACACTTCTGGCTTATTTTGGAACCTGTCTTATATATCGAATAATTCGAAAACTTTAGATTTCTTCGGAATAAATCCGATTTTTTGCAAGCTTTTAATTAAAAAAAATTTTGGTTCATTTTCGAATAAAACAAATTCATTTCGCCCAAACATTTTTATATTGGTTTATATATAACCACAGCTGGGCCGGCCTCGTTAGTCGTAAAAATATCTTCAATTAGTTGTTTTCTTCTAGGCTCTCTATATTTCTCTTACCAGATAATACGTTTTTGTGAATCTACTGTATGCAAAGAAACATGATGTACGGAAATTAAAGCTGAATATATTTATTGGCAATAAAATTGCACGTATTATTGAAAATAATGAAAAATTATTTTTATTATTTAAATTTTTTCCTTTTGTTTTCATTCCTTTCATAAGAATTCACCTTTTATACTTGACATCTCCGCCATCACTCATATGCTGACAATAATAAAAACTTAAGGTGAAAATATAAGGCAGGCAGCTGATGCATTTGTTGGTGGTAGCTTGTGAAAAGAATTCATATGGAGCATAAGCTTTAATTGGCTTATGCATATTTCAAGTACGAGTGTTATCAATGTGTCGATCAATGTTAAGTTATTTATTGACATACGCAGAAAATTGTGGGTGGCCAAATTAAGAGTAGTAGTGTATTTAAAATGGACTAATATCTGACTTTATTATATGTAAAGCAACGTATATAAAGCTAAGGATGTTTTCCTAATGAAAGTGAGAAAATATATTGAAAAAAATTTATAAATATTTTGCATAACACTTTGAACTTCTTTATATGTTTATTTATTAATTGGTTTTAATCAAAGTTAAACATAAATTCATTAATATAAATTCTTAATATAAATTATAAGAAAAATGATATTAATAGTTGTGCCAAGACTGTAAATGGAAGTAAAAGTTACTGTTTTGGAATATCCCTTAAGTAAGTTTGGAAAAATCTGCACATTTATAAAAATCTTAACTCGAAATGGTTTAATGTTAGTCCTTTATCTACTTGACGGTGCACAGTGGCTCAGTATCATCTTTCGTTGGCCAAAAATCTCTAACTTTATAACCAGTTGAGATATTTTACCACTTTTTTTATGAACGGATAACACCTTGAACTTTTGCTAACTTGTAATTTTATTAAAATTGTTAAGGAGTTCAATCCCAAAGCTAAACTTTTTTTGAATATTTTTTAAATTTTACATAAAAATTAGGATTTTTTTATTTTGAAACTATTTATTTATTTAAAAAAAGGTCAGATATGGATAAACAAACCATTTTAATAATACGTAGTATAAGTTTGTAATTACGTAATGATAGGTAATTTCTAAAAACTGTAGTGCAATAGATTAATCGATTGCAGAGTTAAAGGTTGTGTGCAGTACCGCTTCCTATACACCTACACCGCCAGCTTTTAACCAACTTCGTATCTTGTATTCAAATTATTTCACACCATATTTTAAGGCTATTAATATTATGTCTTTCCATTTAACAGGAAATTATTATTTACTTTGTATGCGGAGTAAGTATCCTTTCCCTCGCGCGTATGCCGTCAGTTACTAGCTTCGCATCTTGCCTTCAAATTAACTCAAAGCAAATTTGAAGCTTCTTACTGTTGGTAATTATATTGCATTGGAAGTATACTTTCCTTCGCACCTACAAGGTCAGTTTTTTTTTACTTTTATTCGTATTATGTCTTCAAATTAATTAATAGCATATTTTAAGACTCTTACTAATATATTTTTCGTGTTAGCAGGTAATAACTTTAATAACTTTGTATGGGGAGTACCCATTCCCTCGCACCTACCTCGTTAGTTTTTTAACTCTATATACGGTTAAAGAACGTACTTTTACCTTTCTCTGGGTGTTTTACTTTTCTTGATCCCTTGTCGAATGGAGATACCTAATCAGGTCACCCAGACCTGTCTCTGATAGCTCCGAAAGTTCGTCTATTATGCTGTTGCCCAAGAATTTGAGTCTCGAGAGGTGCGGTGCCGGGCATTTGCAAAGAAATTGGAAGACTGTTTCTTCTTTATTTTGATCCCGGCAACTACGGCAGAACGCATTGTAGGAAAGGCCTATCCTGCTAGCATGTCTGCCGATTGCCTAGTGTCCCGTCAATACTGCGGCGAGCCTCGTGATGTCCCTACGGTTTCTGTTAATTAGTTGTGCTGTGCGCTTATCGTTGTAGCAAGGCCACATTTTCCTATCTACCTTACACGTGCTCAACTTACGCCACCTATCTTCAGCTTTCTGCCGCTAATATTTGAGAATGGAATTTCTAATAGTGCCAAACGACATGGCTATCGATTCAGGAGTGGACACGTCCATGGCAAATCCAGCCCTGTGCAACTCGTTGCTATGTGCGGGAACCCAGATGAGGGTGACGTCAATCTGACCACCTAATCTGGATAAAACGTTTTTGCAATTTTTGACCATAGTTATGATATATTCACTATTTGGCCAACGGACTCTATTCCGTAGGCACTGTTCGGCATATGAGCGATATTTAATTTTTTAGTTTAAATTTTTCTTTATTGTGATTTAAGTAAAAAAATTTAACTTTGAATATATTTAAACGAGTTTTATCACTTTTCTAAGCCAGCAATAAACTTAAACAGATTTTCATTTAAACTTTTCAACATAAACAACAAATAGTTGTTTTAAATTTTCGCAGAATTTGTAGGCGAAGAGAAGTTTGTTTGTCTTACATTTCGTAGTAAAATCATCTTTTTCACTTTAATTTCATATTTTTCTTTTTTGCTTGTAAAACTTTTCTCCAAAGCATTAAAGCAAGTGTCAAAAAACCAACCATGTTGTACAGCTTAACAGCCAATTTATGCAACTAGTTTAAGAAGTGTTAAAACTTGAAAATAATCTGTTAGACTTCAAAGTCAAATAAGGAAATTGAAAAAATAGTGCTTCAAAAATAAACTAAAAATATTTTAGAAAAGAAAAGTTTTCCCCGTGTTCCCTCAATTATATGTATGTGTGTAGAAAACAGTTACACGCCATATACGTTTTGCAATAAACCCTGTTGCAAGCTCAATTTATTCAATAAAATAAAATAAAATAAAATATTTTATTAGAAGAGCATATATTTTATATGTTATCTAGTTTACTAAAGTAGGAGTATTAATTTTAATACTAGCAATAAATATTGTCAAGAAAAGCTATAAATTATGGCTTCGAATAAGAACGTACAAAGCTAAGTTAGTGGGAAATAGAACACGTAAAAAAAACATATATTTTTACTTACAGTTTGCTATCAATGCTACCAGTGGCTTTGGAGGGGTATTGCTATGCAAAATTTACATTAACTTGGCTCAAAAGACACCTTACTTAGTTCATAATTTCATTTTATGGACACTAAAGCGGAGCAATTTAAATTAATTTAAAGCAAGGGAATATGTTTTGTAAAAGATTATCCCTCTTATTATATGGTTTAGTTTCAAAACAAATTGACTCTATTTCTTTGTCTCAACAGATTTTAATACTATTTCTCCAACAGTATTGGATAAAAATTAATAAAATACCTTGCAGGAAATGTCGACAATAAAAATGTACTGATTCACTATTGAATTTGTTACCAGTACTATTGACTAGTTGTAACCCAGGCAATGTTCTGTGATATAGACATTTAACATGTTCTTGTCATTGAGATTCCCCTACTGTCCTTGGAACTATTGACTTACTATAGACTAGGTGGTTCTTATGGGACCATAAGCAGACATTCATACCAGAGACTCACTAATACATTTTAATGAATATTAATAGAATTCTGGGAAAGTTTTATATTCTTAACTGATAGTTGAATTTTTAAGGCTTACAACCCTACCGATATCGCTGCTGATATTTGTATGGCGAGCTCCCGGTTTGGAGCACTACTTTTTTGATACAAAAAGCGCTTTTGAAGCACTAAAATCATCACTATTTTCAGCACTAAACTGTACGTATATGGAACTTACTCGCTTAGTATCAGCAATGAAAAATCAGCTTGTTTGTATAGTTTCTTTCATATACGTTCACTGCTCTGCAATAAACTCTTATTTTAAAGCGTATTATTATGCGCTTTATTGCTTTAGTGTAGTACTGGCAACGTATTGAGTACCGAGTATCAAGTATTTGCGCTTATTTTATGGTACTCAATACCAAAAAGTGGCTACTCGATACCTTCGAGAAGAACTGCCCTTTAGCTTATCAGACATTCTTTGCTTAAAGCCTATTTATAATAATGAAAAAGGAGCTATCTGTCCGATAAGATTATAACTTTAGCTACTGGCAAATTATAATAATGACCCTAAATTTAATAGTGCATATACTTAACACGTATTTCTTTTTTAATAAATATTGCTTCTACGTATAGCAAACGGAAGCTGGACTTATTAAAGAAAGCTTTGTTTAATAAAGGGTGTTTTCTCAGTGACTATGTCCTTAAACCATGAAATGTAACTGTGCAATAAATAAAGGCAAAATATTTGTTGGTGCTAAAATGAGGAAACCTAATGACAAAGTTACTGAAGATGTTCGAGTTTCCACGAAAAAAATACGTAAATAATACTCTCAAACTGTTCAGCACACAAGAGCATGCTATTTATTTTGCTCGTGTCCAGCAGCTATGCTATAGCTCCACCAAACAGAGACTAAGACATTGCATAATAGTTTACAAGTTTAATCTCTTTTTTTATTAATTTTTAATTTGGCTTCAAAAACGAAAAATTAATCATCATTTAAAAAACTTTTAAATAGTTTAACAGGTTATAAAAAAACGTGTATACTTCCATATTTCAAATTTATTAAACTCTACAAAGAGAATAAATTTTGTATATCATTAATTCTTCAATTAATATTTTGCACATAAACAAACTTTACAATTTTCTTCAAAAACAATCTCAAACATAAATACTTGTACATATATACACAAGAGACCTGTTAGATAAATATTTAACTTTTGCTTTAGTGTCGAACAACGTTATCAATTTACCTTATGCAAATATTTAGATTAAACTCTTAGGATTTATTCAACAAACGCCTGAAATGTTTCTAAAGTTTCTCTCAGAATACTAGTATAATTTTCCAAGAGTTTGGCAAAGATACATATGTGGAAAATGTTAAAGGTAGATGAAGGGAGTAATATACTTTTGTCAATAAACAAATTTGCATAAATTTTATCAAACGATTTGTTAAAGAAACTGTAACCTGTCAAACTTTTAGTAAAACTACACAAAATATTATATTTTCATTAGGTAAGAATGGGTTGGGAATTAAATTAATACCAGACTATCTGTTAGCAAAGCTTTTGGAAACAACAAACGAACAAATAATTTTTTTGGCACAAGAGTACTAGCAAAAACTAAATTCACTGCAGTTTGGAACAAGTGAAAAAAATAGAAGTAGTTTTTACTGAACTACATATTTATTTACTGCTGCTGAAGTATCAATAACCGTGTATTTTCCACTTCCTTTGAGTAACAACAAAATCAGACAGAAAAACTATCATAAGTTATGCTGCAAAAACTAAACAAAAATGTATATGTTTCAGCTTAGATAGGAAGTGCCAACCATTTAAAAATATTTAAAAAAAATCTGTTTATAACTAAAATCCATGGTTTACTGGCTAAATCAAGCGATAAAGTCGTCTAGAAAATTGCTATGAAATACACTAAAGTCACTGCTAAACGGATCAATATTTTAGCTTCAATATATGTGCTTGTGTGCGTTTGTTATGCAAATCAAAAGCATTTTGATATTCTTCAATATTTCCCCTCCGTATATGTGTAACAATTTTTGATTGATCGCTTGAATTACATTAATTGAAACTTTCAATGTAAAAAAAAATTCATTTACACACATTTGTATGAAATTTACTTTCTTAATGTAATTAAAGAATTTCACAGAAGCAACTTTTTCCGAGAGTAAGCGGGAGAGATAGAGAGCGTGAGAGGGAGGATGGAAAGAAAGAGAATAGAAAAAAATGAGTTACTCATCGCAGCGGGAAGTAGTAATTGATTATATATGTCGCTAAATAAAAAGCAAAATGCTTTAACTAACAAAAAGCTCGAATCGATATTTTAAAAAATTCCAATGGTTTTCACCAACTTACAGCACTACAATAAAAAATCAGACTCCCGCGAATAAAAATAGCGATATTACTAAGAAAATCTAACAAGTAAAATAGTGGCCAATTAAGGGTTTTTAGCATATTTCTTGCTTCTTCTGTATAGTTATGAAAATTTTAGTTGGTGCGTTTTGCGTTTCAGATGACGATATAACGAAAGATATACTGCCTTATTCGTAATAGTTATCAAAGTTTTATGAGACAATTGGAAATCTGTTTCATAAACATTTGATAATTTATTATGAATAAGGCCCACAATGTATTATATTAGAAAGCAAAACAACACATTCCTTTGGAATCGAGAAGGTAATTTTATCTGATTACGTCTGCAGACGAAGGAATGTATTGTTTCTGCTTGCGACAAGTGTTTGTGTTTCTACTTATATTTCGTTAAAAAAAATCCATTATATCTCGGTTCTTATTATTTACTTAAGATACATTAAAATTTTACTTTCAATTTAAAATTTCACAAGTCCAATGAAAATTGCATTAATATTGTGAAAAAATTTCATTGGTTGCAGCAATTATACTAGATTTTTTCATTAATTAAAATTTGATAATATTGTGAAAAAATTTCGTTAATTAATGAAACTTTTCATAAAACTTCAACCAACGAAACTCTTTCACATTATTAATGAAATTTTCATTGGATTTGTAAAGTTGTAATGAAAAAATAAAAGAGAATATGTTTCAACCAACAAAAATCTTTCATATTATTAATGAAATTTTCATTGGGTTTGTGAAATTGTGGTTGGATTAACGAAAAAATCTAACAAAATAGTTTTATTGGTTTTATGAAGCAAAACTCTTTTAATATAAAAGAAGAAATTTACAAACATTTGTATGAAATATACTTTCATGTGGACAATGTAAATTTTACATTGTCCACTTTCGCACTAGGAAAGTTTACTTTGACAAAGTATTTAAAATGTTCCTTTAAACTTTCTTTCACTACTGCACACGCAAAGTTTATGTTGTTTCGTTATTGTTTATACAACTTTGTATAAACGACGAACGAAGAACACAGAAACTTTACGAGAACATCAAAGTCTGTACTCACACCTATTCATTTTTCCCTTCCCTCCATCAAACTCAAGACTATGCAAAGTAAACTTTCCTAGTAAGAAAAAAGTCATTGTAAATAAAAGATTTTATAGAATCAAAGTTTTCCGAGCGAGAGAGAGAGAGAGAGAAAGATAGAGAGACAGAGCTAGATAGAGAGAGAAGAGGAACAAAAATAATGAGCTATACATATGACGCCGCCTTGTAAAAAGTCGTTTTATAACGTTCTGTTATCTACATAGCAGGGATGGGAAATTCTCTATATTAGTATCTATTTTTGGTTTTTATTCAGTTGGCAAAGCAACTTATCGGTTGAACAAAAACCTTTTTCAAACAGTTTTATAAGATTACAATTAACTTATTTAGCAAAATATTAATTCAAAATAATATTTTTCATTTTATCCAAGGCTTATAAAAAATTTTTTTTTGAAGAATTGTTTTATAAACTTTTTAAAAACCTTCGCTTAATTACACTGAACAACATGACTTCTTTGGTAATATTCTTTGTAAGCTACGGGATATCATATGTATACTGGAAGGAGTTAAACAGGAACAAATCCTGGATCTCCTGAACCAACAACATTATAACATAAAATTTACAATAGTAGTGATAGAATGAAATATAATAAATTACCTGAACCAACCAGATTTCAAAATCATTTGATTCGCCCTAAAAGTTTACTTGCTTCTCTACTCAAATAAACCACACAGTTGGACAGAAGAAGTCTATATAAATAAATCTATAAAATTTTGATAAAAGCACTTAAGTCCAATAAAGACAGTTTTACAAATATCGATATATACATATATATATATATATATATATATATATATATATATATATATATATATATATATATATATATATATATATATATATATATATATATATATATATATATATATATATATATATATATATATATATATATATATATATATATATATATATATATATATATATATATATATAAATGCAGAATTTAAGACGCGTCTTTTTTTGTAATCAGTATATTTCTATGAAGTTTAGTCACAAATATATACATTAATATTTTAAAAAGCTGACTTATCTCTATAAATGTTAATTAGAGACTGATCAATAGCCAATTTCGAATGTGTCTAAAAACGAAACAAATTTAAACAGAATTCTAATCAAGATCGGTTGTTTATGTCTAATTTTAATTTTTCCTTAAACGAACACAAATAAACGAACATGAATAAGTGCACTTTAATATCAGCTTGAGAGTGATTTAATTCTCGTATTAAATTTTCACGAAAAAGTTATATATATAAGAATTAAAATCGCATTCAACAGAGCCACCTGACAAGTGGTGATAAGCAAATACACGTGAGCACGGACGATGGAAGTGTAGCCGCTTCCGAAAGTGGCGCTACTCTGTTCTGCTGTGTACGTTGAAAAATTAAGTTGATGTTACTTTTTCCTGTTTTCCTTGGAATATTAATCAAGCCCAATTCTTTCTGAATATAACGCTGCGAACATTAGCCTAATAATCAATTTGGCTTCATATATAAGTTGTTTTGTCAAAACTTAATATCTATAATTTCTCTAGTGAGCTATAACAATTTTAAATATTTTAATTTTTATCTCAGTATCTTTTAAAAATATCCGTTTTCCATTCCTGCTCTTTAGTATAAAATTATCTGTAAGTTCAGGCAATCGTTTCAGTTTTCAATAGACATCTGAAAGAAACGGTTAAATGAAAGAGAGAAATTTAAAAACCAAATATAATAATATAACAGTTTTTATAAAAATACATAATAATTATTTCATATAATGGCGGTTACAACAATTTTATTGTACTTAATTATTGCTCTAGTATCGTTGGCTGTTTATTATATTAAGAAACGTTTGAATTATTGGAAAGAACAAGGCATAGCCCACAATGAACCCAGTTTATTGCTGGGCAATTTCCAAGGAGTACAAACCGAGATCAGTATAGCAGAATGTATTCGTAAAACATATGAAAACTTCAAGGGTACTGGGCCATTTTGTGGTTTTTATTTCTTTCAAAGGCCATCTGTTGTAGTGCTAGATTTGGCTTTAGTGAAGAATATTTTAATTAAAGATTTTACAAATTTTACTAATCGTGGCATGTTTCACAATGAAAAGGATGATCCCTTAACGGGGCATTTGTTTCTGTTAGATGGTGTTAAATGGAAAAACTTGAGACAAAAATTATCACCCACCTTTACTTCGGGTAAAATGAAATTTATGTATCCAACCATAATACAAGTGGCTGACAAATTTGTAAATGTTTTTGAGCTCTATAGCAAAGAAAATAATGTAATAGAAATTAAAGAATTATTGGCACGTTTTACCACCGATATTATAGGCACCTGTGCTTTTGGAATTGATTGCAATAGTTTAAAAGATCCCAATGCTGAATTTCGTTTAATGGGTAAACGTTCTCTAACAGTGCGTAGACATGGCAGATTACTTACTGGTTTTATACAAGGTTTTCCCGATTTAGCCAAAAAGTTACATATGAAAATTGTACCAGATGATATCACCGAGTTTTTTATGCGCATAGTTAAAGAGACGGTGGCTTATCGTGAGGCTAACAATGTAGAAGCTAATGATTTTCTAAATATTCTAATAGACTTGAAAAATGGTAAAGGTGGGGAACAGGCAATTAAATTAAACATAGAGGAAATGGCAGCCCAGGCGTTTGTATTCTTTTTGGGAGGCTTTGAAACCTCCTCTTCAACTATGGGATTCGCTCTATACGAACTGGCTCAGCATCAAGATATGCAAGACAAAATGCGTCAAGAAATTATTGAAGCCTTTGACGAAAAGGGTCATATAAACTATGAAGCTTTACATAATTTACACTACGTGGGTCAGGTGATATCGGGTAAATTTAATAAAGAAATTATTTTTAATGAAAAGTTTTCCTAAAAAAAAATTTATTATTTCAATTAGAAACTCTACGCAAATACACTATTGTACCCCATTTGAATCGTGAAGCTTTGGCTGATTATGCGGTACCTGGCCATCCCAATTATGTCATCAAAAAAGGCATGCCTGTTATTATTCCAACTTATGCCATACACCATGATCCTGATTTGTATCCACAACCGGAAATTTTCAATCCTGAACGTTTTTCAGCCGCAAATGTTAAACAACGTGATGCCATTGAATGGCTGGCCTTTGGTGATGGTCCCCGTAATTGTATTGGTCTGCGTTTTGGTCTCATGCAAACCCGAGTAGGATTGACTTATCTTTTACACAATTTCAAGTTCTCTGTCTGTGATAAGACGGAAATTCCTTTGGAATGAAACAAAAAGTCATTTCTCTTGGCCAGTCAAAATGGTATCTTTCTAAAAGTGGATAAAGTTTAGGACTACAATGCTACTTTTGTTGTTATAAGTCTTTTTATTATTGTATTTTAACTTTTGTACATATTTTAAATAAATATTTAAAAAATTATGAAAAATTAGATGCTTTTCACTTGTGTCTTTTAGATCTCTTGTAGTGCTTATTGTAGCCAAATTGTTACGAATAAACTGATCTTAGGTCTACAATATATGAATGATGTTTTTTACTATTTTTTTAATAAAATAATTTTAGTTTTAATTTTAATCTTATAATATCAATTTCTTAACTAGTTTTGACCGCGGTCTATTCATAAAAACAGTTTCCAGCAAAATCTAGTTAGAGCGCATATTAGCGCCAATTCATTGTGGTTTAAAATTATCACAATTTTATAGCACGCGATTGAGTCTGATTTGAATAAAATAAAAATAAATAATATTTTTATAATTGCCATGATCTAGCGGTTTTTTAGTTAGTAACGTTATTAATATTTAAATGAGTTTAAGTATAGCAAGCATTTACAGAGGATTACAATTAGGCTGTGTCGATGTTATGAGTCTGTGGCTGAAAATTCGTAACAACAGACAACTGGTAATCGTAACATTACAAGTGACAATAGAAGCTGGACAGTAGCTTGCCTTCTTGTTGGAAAAGCAAAAGGCTGTATTTTAGTAAAACTGTCCGATGAATTTCCCTTCTTTTTGCAGACAACTAGCGATCGCCAAAAAAGGTAAATTGAGAGTAATTGAAATGAATAAAATTTATTTAACATCATACTAAAAGGAAAATAGTTTAAATATAAACTTTATTATATTACAATTTTAAAATATGTAGATTGTAGAATTACAACAGTATCTTTAAAAAAGTGTTTGATGAAGTTTATTTGCTGATAGCTAAGCATTGTCTATATGCATTTCATTGGCGCTTTACCAAATCGTCAGTAGACTTCAACCACAACTTTGAACAGTTACAAACCTTTTATCTTATGCACAGACTTTCAAAAAGCATTTAAGAATTCACAAATGAGAGTCTCTGCACAAGATAAGAGGTTTATAACTGTTCAAGGTTGTGGGTGAATTCTACTGACGATAGACAATACTTAACTATCAGCAAATAAACTTCATTTAAAATAAATGTCAAATGTCAAATAATAAATTTCTTAAAGGTTTTATAACAATATTTAATATTAAAAAAAAGTCACGAATGACAAACAACTTGTAGACATAGTTTTAATAGTAAAATAAAAAACCTTTTCTTTTGAAACGTTACTGATATGTTTATTTTGTGGGGGTTATTTATTCTTGCATTTGATTGTTGTTTTTGTAAATAATGCAATGCGCAAAACTACATATTAAAGAAGAGACCAAAATATTAATAATTTGGAGAAAGATATTATTTTGTACGTTGAAAAAATATTAAATAACGTATTTAATATCTTATATTATACTGTCACTCGTTACCTCACCGAAAGCATCGAAATGACATATAAGAAACTACCACAATAAAATCCATACAAATAGACGAGTCACGAATTACAATTTTTTACATGTCTTATGTTCTTCACAATCATATTTTAAGCTAATGGTCTATTATAATTGATTGAATTAAATTAAATTAATTAAGTAGGAATTCTTAAATTATTGCGATTGAAACAAAATTTGTTATTTTTCAAAAATGTTTGCTTTCAAAGAATTTTCGCTTATTTATCTGACTTTTTTATATAATAATATTAATTACTAAAAAGAAAAGTCACGAATGACAAATAACTTGTAGACATACCCTTAAAATAAAGAAAAACAAAGTCTTATGTTTATTTTTGTTTATGGTTTTTTTTTTCTTTTGTTGTAAATAATGCAGTGCGTGCGACTACATCTTAAAAAGGAGACAAAAAGAAATTGTACGCAACTGTACGTAAAGAGCTTTAGCCTAATAATCAATTTTGGATTCACAAGCAAATACTTAAGAATAAAATCAATCCAAAAAAGTTTGTCTTAGTTAGAACACTAATCAGAAAAATTGTAATGAAGAAAATTAAACCAATGACAACACTGGGAAAGTGGAGCTTAAAATAAACTTGAAAGTGATTTAATTCTCGTATTCAATTTTCACGAAAAAGTTATATATATAAGAAGTGAAATCATATTCAACAGAGCCACCTGCCAAGTGGTGATAAGTAAAACACACCTGAGCACTGACGGTGGAAGTGTTAGCGGCTTCCAAAAGTGGCGCTACTCTGTTCTGCTGTGTATGTTGAAAAATCAAGTTGATGTTAATTTTTCCCTTGTTTCCTTGGAATATTAATCAGCCCAATTCTTTCTGAACTAAACGTTACGAACCTAATAATCAATTTTGGATTTAAAAAAACATCATATTATTTCGTATAAGATTATGTTGTTATTGCAAAAGCTTTAATAATGTTTATTCAATACTGTTGGATAAATGGTATTAAAAACTGATGAGAGAAAAAATATCAATTTGTTTTGGATCTAACCCGTATCCATACATTAAAGAATTACAGGCTAAAAAACCCTTTATTTCTGATCAAAATCAATTAATATGAGCACGTTAAATGTTTTCAATTAAAATAATAATTTATTTAAGACTCAGCACAAAGCTAATTTTTTCCATTTCAACATCGACCCGCCATTATTGGAAAACCATTTAAATATTGTGCAAGTAACATGAAATATTGTTTTAATTCTAAATATACCTAAATTAAATTTCATATCTTCTGTTTCCCTGTTACTTTTGTATTGTAGCTTTTTCTGTATACAGCATGCTAAAAACCAAAAATTAAAAAATGCCTTATCACGACAGCAAAAATTAAGTAGAATACAAACAATGATAATGCAAAATTTTCAAACGAAAACATACAAGTTAAAAACAATGACAAGATAAGATAAAATCTACTTTAAATATTAACAAATGAATCGTATGAAATTTTTAACAACGCAGATTAATTACAATAAATAATAATTAACTTGGCCAATACTATTGAAATATGTGTGACTTTTAAAATCAATACATATTAAACAAATATAAAGTATCCGTTTAATTTTAATTTAAAATCATTTATTTTGTAACTCAGTTTTCTAATCAGATAAGCCTGTCGCAACAAGTTCATTAACCTTTTAGAATGTAAAATCTCTATTATTAATCTTTATTTATCATAGATAATAATACGGAAAGTTTTTTGTAAAAAAAAAATTATTGGGGTATGTTGATTACTGGCATAATGATAAGTAAATATTTAATTAAACGCACAATGGCCTGAAGTAAGCAAGTTTAGGTATTAAATATTGAACTTCCAACCTAAATGTTGCATAGGACTTAGACATTTTTGATAATTAGCCACATTCAGAAAAGTACTAAAACAATAAGTATTCGTTTTGAGCAACAATATGGAAATTAAAATTTAGAGAAAATATTTTTTTCCAAAGGCACACGAAAACATGTAAGACTTAAAGAGCAATATAATGCATTAAATGACGTACAAAAATATTTGCTATGAAATTTTATATGAAAGTTTCTGGATATACCAAAAAGCCCAAAATTCAGCTAGAACGGCAAAAATTGTATAAGCTTAAAATGTATTTAAGGGTTAATTTCGTACTTCTTACAACTGGTGCTAAAATGTCCCACAAAACCGGATTTTAGGGAGAGAGTATGTGTAATAATTATTAACTACATATTTGTTACAACCAGCAATGCTACGTAGTACCGCTGCTACACCAAAGCTCAAAATTTAACTTGAATGCTAGAAATATGTATGCTAAAACTCAAAATGTGTTTAAGTGTTTATTTTATACATCTTCCTAAATACTATGTATTAAGACTTATGCTACTACCTTTCTTTTAAGTTAGAAACTTTCATTTTATTTACATATTTATTTACTAATGCTACCGCTATTACCGTGACTTCTACTAATTCTTAAATGTACGCTAATATAATCTCCCACAATACTATATACAATGACTATTGATACCGCTACTACTGCTAGTATAATATTAGTGCTACTACTGCTCTCTGCTGCTATCATAACCTATTACTGCTAATATTACTAATACTAAAAAATATTGCTATTGGTGGAATTAGTACTCTAAAATCCCACTAACTCAAATATACTGGACTTACAGAACAATGCCGTATTACTACATTATTACTACTACTATATAATTAATACTGCACTGCATAGTGGGGACGTTCGCAAAATAAATGGTAATAAATCTGGAACATCTACGCTGCTGATTGGATTTAGCTTAAACTTAAAACATCTTTATTTAGCAGTCAGCCTTTATAAAGCGTGTCTCGTTGGTCTTTTGGCTTAAGCACGAGAAAAGCTATAGTGTGCCAAAGTTGACCACCTGCGACTCAAAAAAAATTCTGAGGCTTCTAACTTTTTTAAATGTCATCCGATTTTGAAAATTTAAAGCGTTTTGAGTTTAGCTAAAAAATAAAATAATGTTGCACATCTGTTTGCATATCTCTCATAGCTTAGAAGATATTTGACTTAAAAGAAAAACCAAATGTTTAATTTTACTTGTCTTTTTTGAGTTATTTTGCCTGCCTACCCCTTTTTAGTTTTAAGTTCAATTTTAATTTAAAATGCAGCATTCGATTCTTGGCAAAATTTTAAATAAAACCAAATTTTTGTCATAAAATTTTTTGTCATACACTTATTGTCCAACAATATCGGTGAAATATATATGGTTTGAAAGATATTTTTCTCTGGATATCCACAATATATATTTTTGCCTAAGCAAACGGCTACAAACAAACCCGGTTACGAATCAAGTTGTCGAACTTCGAACACCGGGGGCTAGATCCTGGTATAAAGAGTTCTTATAACTTATTTCCTTTTATACACACAATTGTTATAATTTCTAAAATTCTACCTTAACCTCGTAAAAATAACAAAACGACGTTTTTAATGTTATACAATACATCTATGTACGTTTTTCATAATAAAAAAATATTCATCATACTTGTAAAATTTGTCACCGTGGTATGCGTTATAAAGCCTTACTTCTGCTCTAAATATGTTTCCAGTTTCAGCTAAATCCAATCACCTGCTTAGAAGTTCCAGATTTATTACCATTTTTTTGCGAAAATCCCCACTGTGCACTGTTGCAACTACATCTGATACTTTATGTTAATTACTTGTTTCAATTATAGTAAGCAGCTAAGCAAAAATTATACAAATCAAAGTCCCCCTTTTTAAATCACGACGCAAAAGCTTAAAATAAAACTTATTTATTGTGTTGTCTTCCAATAAGCTAAAAACCAACAACTGCAAATACATACATAGATTACATAGCAGGCGCGCATCCAAATTGAGAAATACAAAATAAATAAAAAGCAAAATTATAGGAGGGAAAATATTCCTTTTCCCCTCCCCTATATCCTCGCCTGTAACAGGTAAAAGGTATATAAGAGCAGACCACAACCACTGTGGTTGTATTTTCAAAATAAATGTATGTATGTAGATATTTAATTTCAATTAAGGTTATTATGCAAAATGCTAACGAGATATTAACCTTCTACACAAACCTGTGAACATATTCTTCAACAAGCTTTGCTTAGGAGCGCTTCTTTACGAATATGAATTTCTTGGGATTTCAGGAAGTAAAACATTTTCAGAAATGGAAACCTACAAAAGCTTTGCTCAACTTAATCTATCACTTACAAAAATAACATTGAAAAAAAACTCTGCCTTCTATAGCGTAAAATATGCTTATCATCTAGAAATTGCAAAAACTTACGAACAATTATTTTTGAAAATTATTCTTATCAAATACCCAAAAAATATATAAAAGCCTTAAAAGCATTTTCTATTTTTATTATAAATTCAAACGTTCAGTTATTAAAACATTGACTCTCGAAGTACCAACTACACGTTTTAATTATAATGGAAATAACAGCACTATTACTTTACACTATAATCGCTCTTGTTTCGTTGTCTTTATATTTTCTAAAACTTAATTTGAGTTATTGGAAAGACCAGGGAATTCCACATGAAGAACCCCACATTATTATGGGTAATTTTAAGGGTCTACGTACCAAATATCATGCTGGCGAAATAGTAGCCAATTATTATAGAAAATTTAAAGGAACTGGACCGTTTGCTGGTATTCATATAGTGCAGCGCCCAGCAGTGGTACTATTGGATAAAGTCCTTCTAAAAAATGTGCTTATAAAAGATTTTAACAACTTTACGGATCGTGGCTTATATTATAATGAGAAAAGTGATCCTTTGACGGGACATTTATTTTTTGTGGATGGCCAAAAATGGAAAAGTTTAAGAAATAAACTGTCGCCTACTTTTACCTCTAGCAAAATGAAATTTATGTATCCAACTCTATTGAAAGTTACCGATGAGTTGGTGCAAGTTGTGAGTGAAAAAATAAAAACAGATCCTATTTTGAATGTACGGGATATTTTAAGCCGTTTTACCATCGACATTATAAGCAGTTGTGCTTTTGGCATTGAGTGCAATTGTTTAGGAAATCCCAACTCTGAATTCCCTAGACTGGGTAAAAAATCAATAGAAGAACAACGACACAATACTTTTGTTATGGCATTGATAGATGGTTTTCCAAAATTATCCCGTTTATTAGGTATGCGCATTTTACCCGAAGATGTTCATCAGTTCTTTATGAGAACTATAAGTGATACAATTGCCTACAGAGAAGAACATAAAATACAAAAGAATGATTTCTTAAATATTCTACTTGAATTAAAACACAACGAACACGATCAATCGGGCTTAGGAGGTATAAGTGTTGAAGAAATTTGTGCACAAGTATTTGTATTCTTTTTGGGAGGATTTGAAACTTCTACATCGACTGTCGCATATGCTCTGTACGAATTAGCTCAACAACAAGAACTGCAAGAACGTTTAAGACAAGAAGTTAAAGATGTTATGGAGAACTGCCAAGATGGTAGAATAACATACGATAGCCTTAAAAATATGACTTATTTGGAACAAGTGCTAGCAGGTAAGTGAACTTGTGTGTGTTAAAACAAATAAGCTATTTTACTTAAGATATACACATTTCTTGGACAGAAACTTTGCGCAAATATCCTATTGTACCTACACTTAATCGTCAGGCCTTGATTGATTATGCTGTGCCCGACCATTCCAAGTATGTGATAAAAAAGGGTACGCCAGTTTTAATACCTGTTTTGGGTTTACATCATGATCCCGAATACTATCCGAATCCTCAGATATTCGACCCTGAACGATTTGCTCCTGAAATTGCAAAGCAACGTGATCCCATGGAATATTTGCCTTTTGGTGATGGTCCACGCAATTGTATTGGTAAACGATTTGGCGAAATGCAATCTCGTTTGGGTTTGGCAAACTTAATAAAACATTTTCGTTTCACTGTCTGCCCTAAGACCGAAATACCTTTAACTATTGATCCCAAATCTTTTGTATATATACCAAAGAATGTTGTGTATTTAAGACTTGAGGAAATTAAGTAAGTTTAAGAATTATTCTTACTCTTCTTTT
Organism: Panzeria rudis; assembly: GCA_956483635.1. Taxonomy (NCBI): domain Eukaryota; kingdom Metazoa; phylum Arthropoda; class Insecta; order Diptera; family Tachinidae; genus Panzeria; species Panzeria rudis. The sequence goes on along the minus strand of OY101450.1, from coordinate 6,931,450 downwards.
TAGTTAAAGTCAAAGTTAAAGTAAAATTTTTTTAAGTCTAGTCTAAGTATACATAATTGAATAAGACTAAGAAAACAAACATATCAATATTTCAAAAGTATGTTTAAGCTCATTGTACAACATTTTTATATAAATACAGAAAAAGCTTGCCCCTTAAATAGAATAAGTATAGATTTACTCGCATTCATTTTCCCTTTCTACAATCTTTTAGTAAAAAACGATGCTGTATAGATATTATGTAGCATATCAAAACTACTACTCCTGAAAATATTATATCAAATATAAGCCCCATTAAGTTATAAAACACCAGGACATACCTTTCCTTATATAATTTTTCTTATAAAATATTAACAATATATTAATCAACATGCAAACACCATTTCATAAAATCATAAAAACAGAAAGTAAAATATTTTTTATGAACTAATTTTTTATAAAAATTGCCATTCGAAAACTTTCCATAAATTTTAATACGAATAAAATAAATATATTGAAAAAAAGGTCACATTTGAATTTATTTAAAGAAAAAACTTTATATATGTTCCGATTCAAAAATCACACTCAACTTAGGTTTATTTACGTCTTGATAAGTTCTTCTTATCAAAAGTCTATGCGGTAAAAACGAAAATTTTACATATGAAAACAAGGGTTTGTATTTTCACCTCTCCAATTTTAATGAAAATCGACACATATCTTCTACTCCTGTGTGCACGTAACATAGTGCAAAATTATTTCGATAGCTCTTATGATACCAATTGTATAGGCCTCCCAGCTTGTGCATCTCGGCCATTTTTTAGAAAAATTCGTCATATTGAAGACTGAATAACTTTAGAACGGGTCATCTGATATAAATAAATTTGATGTTATTCGAAAGGTCTCAGTCTCCTCTTAATGAGTGCTGATTAAAAAGGACATATCTTTGTGGTACAAGTTCCTCTAAATTGGCAAAGTCAGCATCTAATACTTATTGCCAATAGTTAGAAGAGACACCTTCAACTTACACTGCCACTAGTCACTTAGCCAAGTCACACACCATTTAACAACAACACAAACCATATTGGAGACTCGCAAATACTAGGCAGAAAATCCCGAAAATCCCAGAAGTTCGCCGTCACTTCTCCGGAAAATACGCAGCGGTAACATCATTAGGTTATGTTATATTGTGTCATGTCAACAAATTTAATATCATACACAAGAGCTGATATAATTAGCGGTGACACCTTCAGCTAGCACCGCCACGAACCACGTAGCCAAGCCACAAGCCATTTAGCAAAGACGCAAACTATATTGGAGATTCCCAAAAACTAGGATGAAAATACCCGCCACTTCTCCGGAAAATTACGGCAACAGTGAAAATCTAAAAAATCAGCAACGGCAACACCATTATGCTATGTAGTTGTGAGCAGTATTTCTGACATTTTTTTGCATAATTTTGAAGCATAAAAGGCCATGAGGAATATTTTTATATAACGTTTCAGTCCGCTATATCGCCGCTGAAGGTGCGTTTTTGTCCTCTTTCTAAGCAAGAGAGAGAAAGTTCCATACAATGAAGAGTTAGATGGTTTATATGTTCTACAGAAATGTTCCCCGTGGTGTTTTACATAAAACTGCTGAGCTTATATTATACCTTAAACGTAAGACTTACAAGATTTCTTATGCCGAGTAATAATTATGAGTAAATATGAAATTAACTCTTAAGCACATTTTAAGTTTTGAACGATTTCTGACGTTCAAGTTGGATCTGGAGCTAGGATGTATTAGATATAAATAATAAATCTGACAAAATGAGCACTTCTAGAAGACCTGGGTGATACTTATCCACACTCAGAAAGCTTTTTGCAGTACAATAATACTTGTTGCTCAGGGAAGAAGGTATAGCGGGTGGAATCTGACGCAGACATAGAAAATTGAAAACAAAGTCGATGCCAAAACCAAAATTTTAAAATTAAATATAAAAGATATCTTAATAAAGTAAACCAAATATTTTTCACCTATTTACAAGCTTTACTTACACCAAGTTTAAATTCATTAAAATCGGATAATATTTGTAAAAGTTATGTGGCCGACACGCTGTCAAAATTTCAACAGTCTTAAAGCTTATGTCCTCCCCCATAATTTTTACATACATCATTTTGGAATCGGATCGCACTATTCAAGGAGACATATATATTACCATTTTTTCCAATTGTAACCACTGTGTGTGGTAAGACAAAAGGCACGAATTGAAATTTCAGGGATTTTTCATATTTCTCTTTCTCCCATTTTCGTACACAAAAAATATTATCACCAAAAAATTTTCAAACAAACGTTTGCTAACTATTCTACTCTTATTTAGGATGTAAACAACAAAAACAACAAGAAAAACTGTGTCGTAAAAAACAATCTCGATGACGACATTCACACAAATAAGAACAACAACAATGATAGCAAAACGAATGCGTTTGTACCAAGTTTGTTTACTGAAGTTTTTGAGTGAAACAATTCGTTGCGTTAATTCTCATTCATTCTTTTAGAGTCTTTTAATAAACATTCAGATTTGAACACATTTGAACAAAGTGAAATTTCATAAATGCTTAATGGATGATGATGACCCAGATAAAAATTTTGTTTGATATAGTACAAAAATCTAGTAAATATTTTTTTTATTGTTTTTATTAAGTGAACCATTTTCTTTAATATTTGTTAGTATTTTTAGACTAATTGTTTAGACTAATTGTTTTATTCAGACAATAATATTGTTTGATATTTTTCAGAAAATCCAGTAAATCTTTTTATTTGATTTAGTAATCGTTTTGTTTATAATTTGTAAATATTTTTAAACAAATTGTTTTATAGATCTAAACAATTTGTTCACTGAAAAAACCACATTTTTTTTCAATGAAATTCTTGAGATATTTTTGTCTATATGTACAAATTTGTTTGTAGGTCTGTTCCTAGACAAAATATTTACTATTTCATTGAATTCCTTTACAGAAAATGAAATTTAGTTTTTTCTGTGTAGTCTCAGCATTATTATTATATATTAAACGTCAAAAAAGCCATGAAGAAAAACTATTAAAATCAAATGTGCTAGCTAATGTCTAACAAAAGCAGGCATAGTGTGAAGTGGCACTTACACAATTTATAGCTAAAAAACGAATTTTTGCCGTTAATTGATCAAAAAAAATAAAAGATTCTATGGTACTCGTACACAAGAGAAGACAAATTTGTACTAACATATTTTGCTTTGCGATGATCATCCATTATTTCAATATCATATAGTAATATATGATTTATATAAAACTTGTTGTATGGGGCAGTCAAATATATGAATAAATAAAATAAATATTCGTCAGTGCCCATTAATATGGGCTTATAGTAAACAAACTTGTATTCACTCTTGTTTTTCGAGAGCACTTTGATTAATATCATCTGTATTAGTGTTTTTTAAGCTTAGTGATTGTAAAGTTTTTGGATTTGTAGGTAAAAAAATAATATTTTACGTAGTGATTTCTAAAATGGAGCCAAGTAATTTCTAAAATTTTAAAAAGTCATTCCATTAATTTTGCTACTCATAGTGAATTTTAAAATAAATGTAGATGGCTTTAAATGTGTTAATGAGAAATAAATGAGCGAAAATATTAAATGACTGAACTATATAGATTAGTAAACATCCATATAATCCATATGGAAGATCGCAATTTTAGTCATTTGAGTTCATTCACTTAACTGTGAATAAAGTCGAAAGTTTTTGATCGATTTTAATGAAATATGGCTTATTTGGTTTGGAACATATTTACCTATAAGCCAACAAAAAATAATAAACTTTTGTTCTTTAGTTTTTATGAATTTCTTAATAACAAAAATGTTTATTAAAAACTTTTTTTTGTAGAAGTTCCACGATTTCTCTAAAACTACTAGAAAAAGTTAAATAACAATGTTGGTTCAGCTTAAAGGTAAGTAATATTGTTGTCGAATTTAATTTTTAAAAATCATGTTTTTTGATTTAACTAACCAAATAAGCGGTATATCTAAATAGAAAACAAGAACCAATTTGAAGAAACCAAGTTGAGATTCGAATTCAGCGCCCAAAATAATATAAGAAACATTTTTAGGTTTATTCTGTCCAAAACCTTGTATACTTGTGTCTTGTACTTAACGTTAAATCATAAATTTTCATAATGGAATAATATTTTTTTGGAAAATAGCCTAATTCAAGTGTTGCATAACATTTGGACCGACAAAGATATTGTAACAAAATTTTAAACAGGCGTCGATAAATTTTGATATTTAAATAGCGAAACCCCAAAAAGGAAAAAATATTCAAAAAAAAAAAATTAGGTTTTTTTACAAAAATGGGGACGGAAAGGCGTTGTATTGGGGCGTGGATTTTGGAAAATTATTTTTGCATCAACTTTTTGAGGGATGAGACTTGAATATTATTTGCATAAGAAAAGTTGCCCATACAAATAACGGACACCCTAATATACATATAAACAATAAGATTAAATATGTATCAAAACAGACCATTTATTATTAAAATTTATTAACTTGCATATAATGATCGCTAACTACGTAAACAGTAATTGATTAGGAGATACCTTTTCTTTAACGATTTGCTGGCTGATAAAGCGTAAATTGTACGAATAATTATCAAAAAAAAAACTAGTTAAAACGAGAGGTTTTCAAAAATATGATTTCGCTGATTCTCTCTGTTTAAATAATAAAAATAATTTAAAATAATTGAAAGTCTGTAAACAACATCTCTCTTCTCAAAAAAAAAGCTTTTTTAAACAAAAGCGTAAATATAAACAATCTGATCTTAAATATCAAAACGAACATTTTTTTTATTTAAATTAGAAAAAAATATTAAATGCTAATTATATACATATGCATTAAGTATTAAGTACATATTGGTTTAATTGTGGAAAAATTTTAAATGAAACAATATTGTTAACTAATTATTTACTATTGGCATCGCTTTTATGTGTATGCCATTTTTTGCTCCCACTAGAAAATTTTTTTTATCTAATTCCAAAGGTATTTCAGTTTTTGAACAACATTCAAAACGATAACGTCGCAATAAGGAGATTAAACCAATTTTTGTTTGCATTTTAGCAAAACGGGAGCCAATGCAATTACGAGGACCATCACCGAAAGGCAAATAAGCACAAGAATGACGTTTTTCTATCTCAGCTGGATCAAAACGTGAAGGATTAAATTGTAAGGGATTTGGATAAAGATCAGGATCATAATGAATTGCGTCCACTGGTATAATTATAGTTATGCCATGTTCAATGACATCTGAATTATTAGGAATCTTATAATCATTTTTGGCCTGTCGTATTAAATTGGGTATAACAGGATACAAACGTAGAGTTTCTGTGAATAAAATAGTTTAATATTAATCTTAAACAAAATACTAAGTATATTCAATACCAACCTGCCATCACTTGCTCCAAATACTTCATAGAATTCATGCCTTCATAAGTTAGCTCACCCTTTGATTCTGCTACGGTGCTCAAAATTTCTTTTCTTAATAACTCTTGTATCTCAGGATTTCTACTCAATTCATATAAACAAAAAGACATAGTGGTGGATGAAGTTTCAAATCCTGCCAAAAAGAATACAAATGTCTGGGCAGCCATTTGTTCTATGGTCAAACCGTGAGACAAATCAATACCTTTAGAGTCTTTAACCATATCTTCATTCTTGGCCTTTAATTCTATAATCAAATCCATGAAATCATTACGTTTGATGTTGTTCTTCAAACGATGATCCACTGTTTGGCGAACAATATTCAAAAAGAATTGCGTGAGGTGATCTTTAAATAGTTTTAGGTGTAACATTCGGGCCAGCTTGGGATTTGTTATCAAAAAAAATTGCACTAAGGGGCCATGACGTGGTTCGGTAAATATTGATTTGCCTTTTCTCCTAAACTCAGCAGTGGGATCTTGTAGGCTATTGCAATCAATGCCAAAAGCGCATGTACCTATAACATCGGTGGTAAAGCGAGCACATAAATCTTTTATCTCGACTTCTGATTCCTGAGATTTTTCAGATTCTTTTTTCAAGGTCTCCACCAAAGTTTCACCCACTTTCACTACCGTCGAAAACATGTATTTCATTCTAGCCGAGGTAAACACTGGCGTTAATTTAGTTCTCATAGCTTTCCATTGTTCTCCCTCTAAATTAACCAAATGGCCAGTCAGAGGTTCATCTTCTACATTATTGAATAGCGGACGATCATGAAAATTGGCAAAGTCTTTTATCAGTATACTTTTTATTAAATCCAAATCTAAGATCAAGGCTGCTTTAGTTAGAAATATATAGAAACCACAGAATGGTGCTGTGCCTTTGAATTTATTGTACAGACGTCGATTGACATCTTTGAAATGTAGAGTTTTGCCGACACCCTTAAAGTTACCTAGAAGAGGCCAAGGAGTCTCATAACAAACTCCACGCTTCTTCCAATAAGAATAGTTGTTGTACAAGTACACGATCAGCAAAGTAATGACGCTGAGCAGCAAAGTACTTAGTAGAGATAACATTTTTTACAATTGCTTTTTATTTGTTGTGCGAGAAATTCAAAGTTGTACTGAACTTAAGAGATAAGCGTAGCAAACGTTATATTTGTTTAGAATTAAGCTTTTTAAGTGCTGCCATTTTCTTCTATGCCTTTTGTTAACTTTAGCTTTTCATGGAATCACCGTAGACTATACATTAAATTTTCAATTCGCATCGTCTTTAAAATTTGTTGCATTAATTAAAAATAAAAAGTTCTTTGTTGTTAATACATTTTTATTATAGCGTTAAAAAACTATGGCAACACTAAGATGAAAGCTCTTATTTAGTAGACATAAACATCTAATTAATTACACACCCAAAATCATGGGTACATATAACTAAAGACGGAGCTTATTTATTATTAATCGACGCTGTGCCAACGTACCAAGACATCTGTTTTTAACAAGTTTTGAGAAGAGCTACATTGCAATACAAGTATCAGACACAAAATGTTTCCAAGCTCTTAGTTCTGAATACTATGTGAATATTTATATCCTAAAGCAAGTCATTTAGTGCAAAATATTTACTCATTTTACTAAAATGTTCATAAAATTAATTTAATTCTTATGATGAACAGATATACAATTTGAAGCTTCTTCTATTCAATTTAAGATCACTGTATAGAACATATGGTCCAATAATTACTGGCTTCGTTGGGAGGGAAGAGAGAGTGAAACCAATAAAATTACTCATATTTTTAGTAAAGTTTGCAAAAAGAAAATATGTTTACATTTTAGCTTTTTCCATCGCACATTTCATTATATATTCAGTACATTGTTGAGCTCCGTAATGAACAAATCGAATTTTAAATAAACGGTTTTGAGAATAAAACGACAAAAATGTTTGTATCTCTATTTTTACTAACAATAGTAATTGGACTTTTATCGTCTTTTATCTGGTGGTATTATAAACGTTTGATTTATTGGTCCGAACAAGGAATACCCTGTGAAAAACCCCACTGGCTGTGGGGTACTTTGTATGGCGCCACCACCAAATATACTTTACATGACTTGTTTTATAATTATTATTGGAAATTTAAGGGTAAAGGCCCATTTGCCGGTTTCTACTTTTCTGCCAAGCCCACAGTCTTTGTATTGGATCCCAAATTAATACAGCAAATATTAATCAAAGAATTCTCCAACTTTACCGATCATGGTTTCTATTGCAATGAAGAAGATGATCCATTAACGGGGCAACTATTTCAATTGGATGGCCTTAAATGGAAAAATATGAGAAACAAATTGTCGCCCACTTTTACTTCGGGAAAAATGAAACACATGTTTCCTATAATATTGGAAATAGGTGAAGAGCTTGTTAAGGTCCTGGCTGAAGATATAAAGCAGCATAATAACATCATAGAAATCAAGGATTTAACGGCACGTTTTACCACCGATGTCATTGGTAACTGTGCCTTTGGCATTGACTGCAATAGTCTCAAAGAGCCAAATGCTGAATTTCTTGTAATGGGCAAACGTGCTATAAAGGAGCAAAGGCACGGCATGCTGGTTAATAGTTTGATACAAAACTTTCCCGAAATAGCTCGTAGATTGCACATCAAACAAATACCCGATGATATAGAAAAATTCTATATAAATTTAGTTAAACAAACCGTGGAATATAGAGAACAAAATAATGTCCGCCGTAATGATTTATTGAACACTTTAATCGATTTAAAAAATAAAAAACTTATGCCAGTTGAACATGGCGAGGAGTTGACTAATTTAACTTTAAATCAAATAGCTGCCCAGGCATTTGTGTTTTTTATTGCTGGCTTTGAAACTTCATCTACAACAATATCATTTGCTCTCTACGAATTAGCCAGGAATACTGAAATTCAAGAAAAAGTTCGCCATGAAATTGACGAAGTATTGGAAAAATATCAGCAAAAATTCTCTTATGAAAGTATGAAAGAAATGAAATATTTAAATCAAATTATTGCAGGTATGTAAATATTAACAAAAAGTTATCTAACAAAAAACAGAAAATGATTAAAATTTTCCTTATTAGAAACTCTAAGATTGTACACCATTCTTCCCTTCTTAAGCCGTATAGCCTTGCAGGATTATGTGGTGCCGGGTCATGAAAATTTCATAATTAAGAAAGGCATGAATATATCAATACCTATTGGCGCCCTCCACCGTGATCCTGACTATTTTTCTCATCCCGAAGATTTCAATCCTGATCACTTTGCAGATGATGTAGTGGCCCAACGAGAGCCTTGTGTTTATATGCCTTTTGGCGAAGGACCACGTAATTGTGTTGGTCTACGTTTTGGTAAAATGCAAGTTATAATTGGTCTGGTATTTTTATTGAGAAATTTTAGATTTTCTACTTGCGATCAAACTGAAATGCCGCTAAATTTTAATAAGCAGAGTTTTATGCTGACCACGGAAAAGGGCATTAATTTGAAGGTGGAAAAAATTTGAAAAAATATGTGTAATGCAGAATTATATGAGATTATTCTAACCGGTCCTGTGTATTACCAGAAAATTATATATTTTAATTAAAGGACTTTGTTATATTGAAATAATAAATAAATTAAAATTTTTTATAAAAAAAATCGTATGCTTTTATTTAACAGTAGCAGCCCAGGGTAGTTTTTTTAATTAAATAATTTCTAAAAAGAGTGACAAATCGAGAATAAAAATAGATAGATATGCATGCAGTGAATGTAGAAATTAAATTATTCCCAGCCAATGTACATACATTTAAGAATTAGTTACGATTGTAAAATTTATTAGCATTCAACCAAAAATTTGTTTTTCCGATATTCGTATATTCGCATTTTTGTAAAAGCTTTGAATTTTACCGTATTTTCCATCTTTTTTAGCGATTTTATGGGTTTTCGCCACTTTTGATTCATATTCGAATATATGCTCTATTATGAATTTTCGGAAATTGTTCGATAATCTTCGGAGATTGCGCAGCTATTTGCAAGTATCTAATTAATTCAGGGAGACTATACGTTTTTGAAAGATTTAAGGCATTTTTGATGCATTCGTTTTCTATTGACTTTTACATTTCCTTAAGAAAATTGTGGATTGCTGCAAAATTTAAGTAGTTTTGGTGCATTTTTTCCATCGAACTGTCGATTTTTTGTAAATTTGTTTCACCTTCAGTTGAATTGTCATTATTTGTTATTTGGAGGAAAGCTCCCTTAATGCGTTTAAGAATTTAAGACAAATTTATAAGTTTGGCGGAGTTTTCATTTTTTTCGGAGCTACATTGATTTTTCTGTTCTTTTGATAAATTATGGGTTTCGGGTAAACATATGGTGCATTTTCAAAATTGTGATATACGTGGAATTTTCGGAGAGACTTGAATTCTTGCTGCTGCCTATCTTCTTTTGCTTAATGGAGTGTTTCTGTTGAATTTGTGAATTTTCGGTGCAGTTTTTAATATGTTTTACACATTGAATTTTCGCAAAACTTTTGATTATTTCGGAGTAAATTAATTTTTTGAGAATTTTTGCTAGTTTCTAGTCAAGGTATGCACTTTTTGTGCACTTAAGGCACTTTTGGTTTATTTTCCATTTTCGTAAAACATTCGGTTATTTCGGAATAATTTCAATTTAAAATTTTTGCATATTTTTAGTAAAAATATGGGCTTCTTTTGCACTTAAGGCATTTTTAGTTCAATATCGAATTTCGGAGAATCTTGATTTTTTTTCGGAGTAAGAAACCGTTTTGCAAATACATAATTTTTCTTTTTTACTATGGTAAAGAGTATTTCAGTTTCGTCGCAGTCGTTGTGTTTTGTTATTATGTTATTCAGTAAACCACCATATGGGAAAGAATTTAAAAATGATGTCATAAAATAATTTATTGCAAAAGTTTATTGAATGAATGAAAAAATAAACAAATATAAATAATAACAAACAATCGAAATAGAATCAATAGATGCCTCACATACAATTTAAAGCTTTTCTCTTCCACTCTCTTTAAATTTTTATAACTCTCAAATACACACCCTTTTCGGTTCCCAATCTTATTGAAAATTGGAGGAGGGATGTTTGCGTTTTATCAGAAAGAAACGCAGAATTTGAAATTTTGCACAAGCAAAGCCAAAGCTAAACGAGTTTGCATTTCAGCAAATGGATAGGTAAATGCAAAACCGAGTCCCTTAGCGGGAAGAAATTTATCAGGAATATATCCATTGGCATTATGATATGGAAAAATTCTTTAAGATCCAGCGACATGTTGTAAAGAATGAACATTTTTATTGAGATTAAAATAAATGCTCCTACCCATAGCTTAAAATTAATAACATTCATAAATTGCTGTTAACTTTTAAAATACAGACTGTAAAATTTAATCGTAAGCGAAAATTTATGTATAAAAGACATATTTGCATATAATGAAAAAAATTCTTCTGAAAACTTTAATACTTGCCGCTTACGATTAAATCGAAAATAGGGCTTGACATAATGTAAGGTATAACAAATTTTATTATTCATATGCGTACCAGCTTCCGAACCGTTTTCACAATTGTCCTTGTGAATTCGGATGCTCAGACACATGCTGCACCTTTTTAAAATGAAACTAAGAAAATACAAATTAATAGAATGTATTCTAGCGTCCGTATTCACAAGTATAAATTTTAAATCGGAAAATTTCACATTTTCTACAAAATTTCGAATATATTTATGTTAAACAACGGGCTTTCGTAGAATTTTCGATTTATAACAATAAATTTTTGAAAATTTTTTTTGAGTAACTAAATTTTTTCGGAAGTTTCGATTTCGTTTTAGAAATATTTGGTTGCTTATGGATTAAAGACATTTTCGAACATGCATACGATGTTTTCGAGTATTTAAAATCTTTTGTGAAATTTGGATTTTTTAATAGACTTGGGATATTTTCGAACAAGTTTTATTTGTAAAATATTCGGAAAACTTTTATAGCTTTTCGGAACAACTCTATTATCTGCGTGTTATCCTTGTCTTAAGAGAAATTTGTATTTTCACACGAATTTCTAACAACGAATTTTCGGAAAACTATTCATCTTTTGCGGAATAAATTTGTTTTTCCAAATTTTCGATTTCTTTAGTGAAATTTAGGAATGCTGATGAATTTCATGGATTTTTCGTATATTTTTAAGTATTTTTCGAACGCCATAACTTTGTTTTATTTTTTTTTCTGGAATATAAGACTCTTTTGATGCATTTCTTATTTCGTTTTACATATCGAATATTTGCAATATTTTCGGTTCTTTTGGAGGAACTTGGATTTTTGTGACTCTTCGCTTTATTTAGCGAATTTACCTGGGGGCAAATCACGACATTCATAATTCGTAATGCCGTAATATGCTCCCTGGTGGACTTAAGGACGCCTTAATGCATTTTCGAATATAACAAAATCATTATAAATTGCTCGGCTGTGAAAGATTTAAGAAACCGTAATGTTTTATAATATTCTGTGTCGTTTTATCATATCATCTTAAGTCGAGTTAAGTCAAAATCAAGGTCATATTCTGGTTCGTCTTCTTAAAATCCACATTTCGGTCCAATCCGTTTTTAAATACTCCAGTTTTCAAAAAGTTATTACGGTTTATTTTTTTACTTTCTAGAACACTACCACAACAGAATTTCCATTAATTCGTTAATATCTCCAAACACGATTTTTAGACTTAAGATGTTATGATAAAACGACCAGATACATTAAACTTTAGAACTTGAACTTTGCTAGTCATCAATAAATACAGCACAAAAACACTTGTATTAAAAAACAAAAGAAGAAAAAACCGAAATTAAACAAGAAACTAAAAAATTCTTTATTAAATAATTTATATAAACAATTAACAACGATTTATTTATTTTTTTTATGGACTACCAAAATAAACATTCTTACACTTTGTTTACTTTTAAATAAATACCCTTTACGGTACTCAACAGAAAGCTTTGTTTGCTTAAAGTTAAAGGTATTTCTGTTTCTGGACAAACAGAAAATTTAAAATTTTTCAAGAGCAAAGCCAAGCCAATGATAGTTTGCATTTTGCCAAAACGCAAACCAATGCAATTGCGTGGACCATCACCGAATGGCAGCCACAATACTGAGTCCCGTTGGGCCACCTTGTCGGGAGTAAAGTTATCTGGATTAAATTTAAGGGGTTCGGGATAGTACTTTTCATCACGATGTAAAGCTCCAGAGGGTATAATAATGGGCATGCCTTTCTTAATCACCAAATTTGGATGGCCAGGCACTGTGTAATCTTCCAAACAACAACGATTAAGTACCGGTAGAACTGTGTGAAGGCGTAAAGTTTCTGGAAAAAATTTATAAAAAAAATATATATAAAATAATACCTAAGAAAATAAATTATTATAGTCTCAAAGTTAGTCTTTTGCGATTTCTTTGTCTGTATCGAAAGCTTTTAGCGGAAGTCCAAAGTTTTTTGGTTTAAAAGTTAATAATTCTTTTGTAGAAAATCCTATTTATATGCACTTATTAATTAACCCACCTGATATTACTTGCTCCAAATACATCATATCTTTCATACAGTCATACGTAAACTGCTGATTATGCTTTTCAAAAGCTTTCAAAATATCCTGGCGAGCCCGTTCTTGCACCTCTTCGTTTTGAGCTAACTCATACAAAGCAAATCCCATTGTGGTCGATGAAGTTTCAAATCCGGCATTAAAGAAAACAAATGCCTGGGCAGCTATTTCTTCTATACTCAAATTGGTCAATTCATCACCATGTTCCGTTTTAATTAATTTCTTATTTTTCAAATCAATTAACATGCCCATGAAATCATTACGGCGTATATTGTTTTTCTCACGATACTCTACAGTTTCCCGCACAATGCGCATGAAAAATGCCTCTATATCATCAGGAGTCTGTTTAAAATGCAATTTTCGGGCCAAGTCAACAAAACTGGCCATAAATGCTATAATCAAACGATTGTGACGCTGTTGCACCAATGCCTTACGACCCATAACTCTAAATTCAGCGTTGGGATCTTTTAAACTGCTACATTCAATACCAAAAGCACAAGTCCCTATAACATCTGTAGTAAATCTAGCTAACAATTCTTTGACCTCCACAATATTTTGTTGTTCCTTCACCATTTTATGGAAAACTTCTATGAATTCTTCACACACTCGTATAACAGTGGGAAACATGAATTTCATTTTACCCGAAGTAAATGTAGGAGACAATTTATTTCTCATATTTTTCCACTTCAGCCCATCGAGCAAAAATAATTGACCTGACAAAGGATCATCTTTTTCATTCGAATAGAAACCACGATCAGTGAAATTTTGAAAATCTTTAATTAAAATATTTTTTATCAATTGAGGCTCCAAAACAAATACAGCCGGTTTAAAGAACCAATAAAATCCCACAAATGGTCCACTGCCTTTGAATTTGTCATAATATTGTTGCCAAATTTCATAAAATCCTCTTGTGGTTTGTACTCCTCTCAGATTGCCCAACAGCCAGTGTGGTTCCTCACACTTTACACCCAATGCTTGCCAGTATGTTAGTTTTTTGCGTATGTGTAAAAACAGAGCGATTAATAAACCACTGAGAGAAGTTAAAAGAAACGATAAAAGTGTCATTTTGCATTTAGAATGCACTAAAAATGAGATGCACAACCGTTTTCTGTCGATGTTAGAAACAAACTGATTTGAAAAAATTATTTAATAGCGTTTGCTATCAAACGTATCAAATATCTTGTTACCGATGAGTTAATGTTAGAATAGAAAAAAATATATTTTTTATTATTTACTCAAAACAACTTATTGCATTGTCAGTAACTGAAGATTAATTATGAACATGCAATTCATCCATGAACAGCGATGGACGTCGCTGAGGTTTTAGAAGTGAATGCTAGTTGATCACACATAAAATTGAGAAATTATTTTCTTCAATCATCACAGAAACGAATTTCATCAAAATGCAACTAACAAATTAAATTTTTCAGTACTAATTCATACTTAATTCATAATTCATACTTAAAGTACACAATAGTTATTGAACACTTTAAGGCTAACAAACGTTTATTAAGTAATTAAATTCACAAACATACATTAGCTATTTTGTGTTTTGTAGAATTTTAAAATTCGATACTGCAACTCCACAGCTTTTTATCGTTAACTCTACAGCGAAAGAGGAAACAGATTCGTTGAGGCAACCGAATTTGCTGCTAATCGAATTGTGGCAGTTGCATCAAATATCATAGAACTCTTATTGAACAAGAAGTTATTGAACAATAATACAGGTCGACATGTTTCTTGAGTCTCACTTCTGCATGTCAAATTTTGGTTTGTACTTTGTTCCTTATAAAGGGAAAAAAATTTTTTTTTGTCAAAGTTTGTTTTTGTAGAAATGGGTTCTTGGTAATATTTGTATGTTTGTATGGACTTTCGTATTAAAAACCAAATTTTGTTATCGATGTAAACCAAACAAAAACAAACTTTAAAAGCTAAGAATCGATATTTGAAAGTTTTTCGATGTCTAGCATCAGTATCGATGCATTAAAATAGAAACACAAAAAAGGAAATTTTTTATTGTCGAAAGGTGTAATAAGTAATTGCTAATGCGAACCGTTTAATCGGTTAGGCTTATTAATGATTATAAAATTAACCGGTAGTTAGTTACAACAACCGATAAAAAGTTAAATAAATTTAGAAAGGATATTTTTTGTAGCAAATACCAATAATTGGTATTAAAATCCAATTCATAATATTTTATTCGGTTGTGCCCATCATATTTGTTATTTAGTAATGAAAATAGCATAAGATCGGTTGATCTATTCAATTTCGGAATTGTGACAATCATATCTTTATTACAATTATGATCTTATTTATAGTAATTAAAATGGATTGCTTTTTGCATTCATAGAAAATTGATAGCGTAAGAAGAAATAATATTTTATCGGCCGAACTATTTTCCCACTAATCTTATTCCTAGGTGTAGTTAATCACGAACCCATCTCTACTGCCATGTAGAAAAAGGCCAGATATTGTTTTGTAAAATTAGGTTTTATTGGTGCCAACAAAAATTCAATATGTTTCGCTCTTCTCATGTAAAGACGCTTGTTCATTCCCGATAGCTGCCAAGATAATAGGAGTATCGGTCCGCCAGTTTAGATACTATGATTAAATTATATGCTTGTAATCAAATCATTTCTTAAAATCAATTTGCATTATTGGTATAATGAATCAACATTTCAGGTGTTTTGGTGACTTAGTAATTATATTTTTTGTTCTTTCAACGCAAATTTTATTATTCCACTTTCAATTTCTAAATAAAATTTTTTTTGGGACTATAGCAGGTATTTCATCATAAAATGTTTGACACTGATAAGGGTATAATATTATTTATATCTGCATACAAATGGGGCATTCCACGTTAAATTGGGCGATTTAAAAAAGATTTTATATCCCCAATTTTGTAATATTTTTTAGTACCCCTCAAATGAGCCTTCCTGGTAAAAAAAATATCACTTCTTTTAGTTTTTGCTCATAACTTTCTTAATAATGATCCAAATTGTATAATTTTTTTTAACTTTTATTTTTAGATGTTTTTACATAAAACAAAGCAAAAACGTATTACATTTTTTTACTTTGATTTTTGGATTTGAAATTTTAAATCGTGTTTTTGAAAATGAGTGCATCCTTCGCTTTTTTTTAAACTTGGTAGTTTTTAACTTTTATCCACTATAACTAATATTTTTGAAAACTTCAAACAAAAAGCTCTCTATAAAGCATAAGAAATCTTGTAAGCCTTGTGTTTATGGTATACGATATGGTTGGCACTTTTAATGGAAAATACCACAAACAAAATTTTTGTGAAATATTTTAATCCTCTAACTCTTCGGTGTATTGGTCATTTTGCCCCTTTCTTAAAACAATGGCGAAAAACTCCCCTCCAGCGGTGATATAGCGAGCGAAATTGTTCTACAGTAATGTTTCTCGTGGAGTTTTACATAAAACAACTGAACACATCCTATACCTTAAACGTAAGACTATCCGTAAGATATCCTTTGTCGAGTACTAATTGTAAATGAGTACCATTTTAACCCTTAAATACCTTTTAAGTTTTGGCAGATTTCTGGCGTTCCAGTTAAATTTGGAAAATGAAAGTCTTTGAAAGCCTATACTAGAATTTTATGACATATATTTTTGTGCAACATTTTAGCAGGCTATATCACCCCTCAAGGGGAGCTATTTGCCATTTTTTAAGAAAGGGCCGATTTGACCCATACAGCGAAGAGCTATAGGGTTAAAAGCTAAAAAAATGTTGCTTGTGGTCTTTTGCATAAAAGTGCTGACCATGCCGTGTACATTAAACACAAAACCTACAAGATTTCTAATGCTTTACAGAATTATTTTTTTGTTTTAAAATTTTTAAAAAATCTAAAAAAAATAGTAATTATGGAAGGCCCTCTACCGGACCGGGCATAAAAGTTGTTGGTTAGACAAAAGCTAAGTATAAAAAATTTTAAGAAAATGAAAGGATGGACTCATTTTCAAAAACACGATATAAATTTTCAATTCCAAATATATAAATCAAAAAAGACCTTAATATTTTTTGTTAATTTTTTTATGTAAAGAACATCTAAAAACAAATTTGTACAAAAAAAAATTTCAATTTGGATCATTATTAAGAAAGTTATAACGATCTATTTAAATGTAGTATCTTTTGAACAAGTAATCAAAAAAATATCAAAATTTGCCAGGAGGGCTCTTTTGAGGATATTAAAAAATAACATCACAAAGTTGGGGAAATCAAAAAAATAAACTTTCCAAGCCTTCCGATTTAGCGTGGAATCGCCCATATACATTCAAAATTTGCAGTCATTTTCTA
Source organism: Panzeria rudis (assembly GCA_956483635.1). Lineage (NCBI taxonomy): Eukaryota > Metazoa > Arthropoda > Insecta > Diptera > Tachinidae > Panzeria > Panzeria rudis. The sequence continues at coordinate 6,914,090 of OY101450.1, read as the reverse complement.
ATTGATTTGGTTGAACTTGTTCTTGACCAACATATCAAAAGCTCTGTTTTTTTCAGTAAATCAAACTAATTTTATTTACAAACTGAAAATTCTTAGACGTGTCAAAGGAACAAAACTCTGATGAAAAATTCTATTAAAGTTTTTCATTATTTTCCCTCTTCTTTTGAAAATATTTATAAAAAAAAAACGAACTTCGCGCTTCCAAAAATTTAAAGATCCGTCTTAAGGCACTAAAGCTTTATAATAATATAATATAATAATGTTCACTTAATTTTTTTATTAAAACTTTTACAATTTGGTTACTCTTAAGTGTACTCCACGCTCTGAACTTAACAAAAAGTTATTTTTATCAAATTTAATAGGAATTTGGGTTTTCTCGCAGACACTAAACTTGAAATGCTTCAAAAGAACAGCCAAACCAACTAAAGATTGCATTTTACCAAATCTCAGGCCAATACAATTACGAGGGCCATCACCAAAAGGCAAATAAAGAACTGAGTCACGTTGTACCACCTTTTCGGCTGTAAAGTTGTCAGGATTAAAACCATTTGGATTGGGATAGTAACGTTCATCACGGTGAATAGCGGCAGCTGGTATTAAAATCAACATATCTTTTTTAATAACATACTGGTCATGGCCGGGTACAGGATAATCCTCGGAAGCATAACGGGTTAATAAAGGTATAATGGTATATAAACGTAGAGTTTCTAAAAGTATTTAAGTATTAAATAAATTTTAAATAAAAAGGAAGAACTTTCTTACAACACCTTACCTGCTATAACTTGTTCCAAATACACCATTTCTTTCATGGCCTCATAACTTAACATCTGGTTATGATTTTCTAAAACTTTTAATACTTCCTCGCGGGCTTTTTGTTGTATATCAATATGTTGAGCCAATTCATACAGAGCAAAACCCATAGTGGTGGATGAAGTTTCAAAGCCGGCTACCAAGAAAACGAAAGCCTGAGCCGCAATTTCTTCTATGGTAAGATTAGTCAGTTCTTCACCAGTCTCGGATTTCATAAGCTTGTTATTTTTCAAATCAATTAACATGTCCATAAAGTCATTGCGCCTGACATTATTTTCTTCTCTATAGCTCACAGTGTCTTTAACTAAGCCCATGAAAAAGTCTTCTACCTCTTGCAGAGTTTCTTTCATACGCAACTTTTTAGCCAATTTAGGGAAACTATTGCGGAAGGCTATGCCTAAACGTCCATAACGTTGCTCCACTAATGATCTGCGGCCCATTGTGCGGAATTTATTATCGGGGTCCTTTAAACTGCTCATTTCCAGGCCAAAGGCACAACTGCCTATAACATCAGTAGTAAATCGAGCCATCAAATCACCCACCTCTATTATTTCATTTTCATCTACAGCCTTACCAAAGACCTTCACAAATTCATGACTGATATTGACAATAAGGGGAAACATAATTTTCATTTTACCCGAAGTAAATGTAGGTGACAATTTATTGCGCATATGACGCCACTTGCTGCCTTCCAAATTGAACAGCATACCCGACAGAGGATCATCTCTCTCGTTTACATATAAGCCGCGATCTACAAATTTCGTAAAATCCTTTATCAATATCAACTTTAACAGAGCCGGATCAAAAACGAATACGGCTGGCTTAAAGAACCAATAAAACCCAGCAAATGGCCCAGTACTTTTAAACTTGTCATAAAAACTTTGCCAAATTTCCACAAAGGAACGTTTGGTGCCTTGTTCGGTAATATTGCCAAGAAAAAATTTTGGTTCTTCGCAGGATATGCCCAAGTTTTGCCAATAATTATAATTATGACGCAATAATTTAAAACCGTATGCCAATATGGTAAACAAACTTAAAATTAAGATCAATGAAATCATTTTGCAAGATCAATTAATTTGGGTTAATTTTTTTCTTGTCTTTTGTTATATTTAAACCGCGACTTTTAGTAGCAACCTAACGCACTGAGTACGTGTGAACGAAAACTGAACTGTTAATGTACGTTTTACTTCTGTCTTATAAAGCTTTTGTTAAAAAAGCTTTTTTAATTTAAGTTATAAGAAATAAGTTCTTTGTTGCCTGTATTCTTCATATATCGCAATTAACGGTCTTTTGATATAAACACCAGTGTTGCCAGGTAGCAAAATTTTTAAATTGTAAAAATCTAAATACACTGTTAAAAATTACACATAAATTTGTAAATTTTTATATGTGATATGTCTACATTTCCCTTTTAAACGAGAAAAATTAATGGATTTATGAGTAAAAAAAATATTATATACTAATCAAAAAGTCTGGCCCTGCCAGGTACACAACTCTTTCATATTATAAAAACGCAATTTGTTCTTAGCACAACTTACATCGAATTTAAAGTCTCGCTATGGTAATTTTAGAGATATAGAATACAGTAGTTCCATCCCTATATATTACATTACAACATTTTTACTTAAGTGCGCCCCGCTACAAGCCTTTACTGCTTAAAAGAGTCATTTTATAGAGGCAAAATTTTCTATATCTGAGAAAATCATTCGCTTAAGTGCGTTAAAATATAAGACGCATTTTTTATAAAAAAAGTATCTCGTAAGACGTTATTTAAATTAAAATGTGGTCTACACTTAAAACGGCTGCTAGACAGATCAATATTTAGCTTCAATATATGTGTTAGTGTGCGTTTGTTATGAAAATCAAAAGCATTTTGATATCCTTCTGTATTTCCCCTCCGTATATGTGTGACTATTTTTTGTAAACAAACGCATACAAGTACACATATTGAAGCTAAATATTGATCTGAAGACTGCTCAAGTTAAGGCTTTTTTCAAGTTATAACATAATTGTTAGTGCATTTGTTTTAACAACGCAGTCATAAATTCAAGTCATAACAGCATTTTATGTTAGGTGTAGATGTAGAGTTAATAAGGATAGGGTTGGCCCTCTGTTTCAAATTGTACCCCAAGTTCCTTGAATTTTTAGACCTGAATGTGTTTTTCAATTTCAAAGGCCCATAGTTTTAGTTTCACTTATTAGATCATCCCAAAATTTTGGAACGTTCTCTAACATTGAGTTTTCTATAATACTGTAAGAAAAATCTTTCCTTTTATTTTTAAGTCATATTTTTTCCGTTTTTTCGATTTTCTCTTATGTATTTACAGACAACATACCTAAGGATGTTTTCTATTTTCAAATTGCAATACATATTTTGAGTTGTACTTATTATCATCTTAAAATTATATGAATATCTTAAGAAAAGTGTTTTCTATAGCACTGTTAAATAACTATATGTATATTTTCTTTTGAACCAAATTCTTATTTTGGTATTTGTGATCACACCTTATGTTTGCAGGCAACATATCTGTTGTAAAAAGCCTTAACCGCCTAAGTCGTTTTCAAAATTTTTCGGGAGAACTGTTTAAAGTATCACAGACTCGCTTCCAATCAGTCATTAGTTTGCTTTTCTTTAACTTCTTTATAGACAATTGTCGTCTTAAAAATGTTGCATACTTAAAAAATTGTTAGCGATTTGATTTAGACACGAATGGAGTACATCACAGCAAAAATTAAATTTTGTCCTAACTCGACTTAGGCGATTAAGGGTTGTGACCACAGATATATGTATAGATATTTTCATATGTACATGTGTAAATGAAATACTTTTTGAAACAAAAAGTTGTTTCAATATTTTTTTTCGAATTTCCTTAAATGATTCCCCGCATAAATGCGTCAAAAAATTTGCAATTTAGCATGCACACTTAAGCGGGGACTAAAGTAATTACAAATTGATATGTGTGAGAGGTACCCGTCACCCCCTCCAATATATTCATGATTTTGCCTGAAAAGCATATATATGAATATTAATGGTTACTTTTTGTGGGGGTACCCATCTCCCACTCCAATACCTGAAGGATTTTGTTTACAAACGTAATTTGTTCTCATTGCAACGTACGTCAAATGTGGAGAGTCTCGATATGGTGGCTCTTCAGATATTACTCTATATGTTGGAGCCACCATATATTAGTTTGTATTAGAGGTACCGGTACAACATTGTATACATCGCAGCTTTTGATTTAAAATGCACTCAGTTCTTAGAGCAATAAGCATAACATTTTTAGAAAACCACTTTTGTTGTTGTGTAGATGTAGCAAAATTACTTTGTATGGAAGGTACCCGTCTTCTCCTTCCATACGTATAGGCTTTTGCCTAAAAATGCATTTAAATCTAAGTGACAACACACATCGAATTTAAAGAGACTCGTTATGGTGGTTCTTCAGATGTTGGATGAGTACAACACCCCCAATTCGACCAGGTTTTCGCTTAAAAACGTACTCAGAGTAACCCACATAAAATTCAAAGAGTCGCACTATCGTTGTCTAGCTGTACAAAAATTGAGAATTACTTTATAAGAGGGGTAACCCAACCAAGGTTTTGAAAATTTGAGAAATTTTAATTCTCAAATGAGTATACCTGACTAACTAGAAAAGATAAGTTCTTTTTTACATAAAACCCTATAAGGTACTCGTATATAAGCATACAAAAAATGTTTGGAATCGGGCAGGAAACGCAAAAATGATAAGCGTGGAAAAATTTTAGATGCCCGAAGTGCCTTATTTTGGTACTTCATAGCTCAGCTCTTGACTACCGTGGGCAGCTCATCTTCTTAGGTTGCAAAGCAATGCTCCTATGCTATAATTATATAAAATTTTATACTGATCGGGTTATCCATTTAGAAATGGTATGAAAAGTTTGAAAATACAGAGATCTTGCGTAGACAAATACATCATGATGTGTGCAATTCATAAAAATGTTGCATAAATTTTTTTTATAAATTCTCTCATAACTCTGTCATTTTGACTGTTATTTAAATATCTTATATGCAGTTTGCAAGGTTGATATAATGAAATGTATAATCTTTTTTCTTTTTCTTTCTTGTTCTTTCAACAGAGATTAAATCATTCTAATTCAGTATTTCTTAATAATATATATTTGATTAATAAAATATTTTTTTTTAAATTATCATTAAAGATAAGTGAATAATGTGTTCAATAGATTGCGACTAAAGTTTAAAGTAAAACAAAAGCTTTCTTCTATTTGCAAAGTTGCAAGATTTATTATAAATTCCCAAAAATATATGGGTGATTCTCATTTCAAATGCATTAATGAAATATACTATACTTTCAAAGGACACGATAATCCTTTGAAAGTATAGTAATATACCTATATTTCATTAAATAAACACATAAATTTTAAATTGAAAACTGCTTTAGCATAGATTATAAATAAATGTACATAAGTTTTATTTTTGCGTAAGATTGTCCATTGTGTGTTAAAAACGAAGAATGAAGTTTTTGTTTATACTCTATTCATACAAAATATCGTGTCCGTAATGAATGCTGTTAATTCTACATGAAGAAACTATGAATTTCTCTAAGAACGAGATGAAACTTATAACGGTTTTTGAATATTTGCATTTGCTGCTCTTATTTCACACATCAAGTTTTTGAAAAATATTAAAAATTATAATCTGGTATGTGATAGAAATCGATCGATTCAAATCGGCGCCGATTTCAAAAACAAATTCTGCTGAAAGATTACTTATTAATGTTTTTTTATTATATAATATCGAAAAAAAATATTCGAATAAAATATTCTAAGCCTTGAAAACATTAAAAGGGGTAAATAAGTCATCTTTCAGTACAATTTGTTTTTGAAATCGGCGCCGATTTCAAATCGAACGATTTCCATCATATACCACAACTTTTTTTTAACAGTTGTTGTCCGTAGTCATGTGCAGTGAGCGTTATGCTTTTTTAATACGCTTCATTAATCAGATTAATTATTGGAATAGCATTAACAATATACACTAACATAACTGCGTAGGTTTGTACTTCTAAGTATTAAAAAGTTTTATGAACTTTGTTAAATAGTATTATATTGCAAAACGTTTCATCAATCAATCATTGCTTGTATCCAAAAAAAATATATTGAGTGTTATCCTCATTTTCTTAATTTAATTGAAACTTTTTCAGTGAATAACTAAGAAGTTTATGTTAAACAACATCGAAGATTATACATCTGAATTGTTTTAAATTCCAAATATAATGTTTGTTCTGAGCAAAAATATTGAATTCGTATAAAAATGTATTGAGCGTTAAGTAAAAAAAATTTTTATATATAATTTACCTATAAATTTTAGGTCGTTAAAAAAAGTTAATAGCAACTGAGGGGTAGAAACAATATAAAGAACATTATCTGTTTACTAATTTCGGATTTCTTTTGAAAAAATTTTGTTTTTTTGTTTTTAGAGAGTAGATTTATAGTGTTTTTAAACCATTTACTCATTTTTGTGGTGCATTTTTCGCAAAAATCATATCCGTAACAACCGCGAAAGCAAATGTAACGCTCAATACACAAAAATTATAAAAAATCGAAATATACAATTTTATTTCAGGATCAATTGAATGGGGCGATAACTGATATATAAATCCTACCTTTTCATATTTCTATTAGTTAAATTGGTAAACAAAAAAAAAACACAAACTGTACGTTTAGAATGAGAATCAGCCATATTTAAATTTGTAAAAATTTATATTATTAGAGTTTGAAAAAGGTAATCACTTTTCGATATACACCTTCGAATATAGATTTTAGTGCTGTCAATAGATTGCGTTAATAAAATATGTACTGTTTAAAATTTTAGTTTATTAAAAATCGCTAAAACGATACAAAATATCGAAATCACGTGGAAATTGCTTATATCGCAAAAGTGTTTCAAAATTGCTGAAATCCAAAAAAAAAAATTAAGTTTGTTATTAATTGTTATTATTGAAACTGTATAAAACTCAAAAAAAATTGTTTTTATCGCGACAAGCTTTAATAGTCGCGAAAACTGGACCTAGAACTGGAACACTTGAGAGAAAATCAATTCTAGCAGAAAAATTTAATGCAAAATAAATCGAAAGAACACTAAAGCTTGCTGAAAATCGCCAAAAACATTTAAAATAAGAAGAAAACTACATACACCACTTGTATGTTTACATGAAAAAAAAACTTTAACATAAAGAAAACAAGCCCTAAACGTTTTTAAAAACCTCGAAAAAATTTTATAAAGTCTCACAAAATCCAACATTTTTTTACAACTTTGTTACTCTTAAGTGTATCCCGCTGTCTGGACGTAAAAACATGTTCTTTTTATCATATTTAATAGGAATTTTGGTTTCCTCGCTTACACTAAATTTGAAATGCTTCAGCAATACAGCCACACCAACTAGAACTTCCATTTTGGCAAATCTCATTCCAATGCAATTGCGAGGACCATCGCCAAAAGGCAAATAAAGAATCGAGTCACGCTGTGCCACACGTTCAGCTGTAAAGTTGTCAGGGTTAAAAGCAGTTGGATTGGGATAGTAACGTTCATCACGATGAATGGCGGCCGCTGGTATTAAAATCTGCATGTCTTTTTTTATCACATACTGCGGATGACCGGGTACAGGATAATCTTCTGAGGCATAACGAGTTATTAGGGGTACAAGGGTATGTAAACGTAAAGTTTCTAAAAGTAAATAAACTTAGTGATTTTTTTAAGCGAGATTAATTTTATAAATACTTACCCGCCATAACTTGCTCCAAATATACCAGATCTTTCATGGCCTCATAGGTTAATTCCTGACTATGATTCTTTAAAACCTGCATTACCTCCTTACGTGCTTTCTGTTGTATATCCTCATGCTGAGCCAATTCATATAGAATAAATCCCATAGTTGTTGCTGATGTATCAAAGCCGGCCACCAAGAAAATAAACGCCTGAGCCGCTACTTCTTCTATTGTAAGATTAGTCAACTCTTCATCGGTTTCGGACTTCATCAGCTTGTTATTTTTTAATTCAATTAACATGTCCATAAAATCATCCCGCCTTATATTATTTTCCTCCCTGTAGCGTACCGTGTCCTTGGCTAAGCCCATGAAAAAGTCTTCCACTTCTTGTATGGTTTTCTTCATATGTAATTTTCTTGCCAGTTGTGGATAACTATTACGGAACACTATGCCTATACGGCCATAACGTTGTTCCACTACAGATTTACGGCCCATTGAGCGGAATTCGTTTTTGGGACTTTGCAAACTACTTATTTCCAAGCCAAAAGCACAACTGCCTATAACATCGATGGTAAAACGAGCCATCAAATCACCAACCTCAACTACTTCATTTTCACCCACAGCCCTTTCAAACGCCTGCACAAATTCATGACTGATATTAATTATGAGGGGAAACATCATTTTCATTTTCCCCGAAGTAAATGTTGGTGACAGCTTATTGCGCATATGACGCCACTTATTACCTTCCAAATTGAACAGCATACCCGACAGAGGATCATCTCTCTCATTTACATACAAGCCGCGATCTACAAATTTCGTAAAATCCTTTATCATTATTAACTTTAAGAGAGCTGGATCGAAAATGAACGCTGCAGGCTGAAAGAAACGGTAGAATCCAGCAAATGGACCAGTATTTTTGTATTTATCGTAAAAGCTTTGCCAAATTTCGTGGAAGGACCGCCTGGTGCCTTGTCCAGTAATATTGCCGAAAAAAAATGTCGGTTCTTCGCAAGCTATGCCCAAATTCTGCCAATATTGATATTTGTCACACACTGATTTATACCAATACACCAGTACGGCTAATAAACTTAAAATTAATATCAAAAAAATCATTTCGGGATATTGATAATTTTCATCAACACCTCTATAATCGTAAACACTTTTTATAGAAAACCCAACGAACTCAAGCTCTTTGAAAACTGGACTGTTAATACGAGTTTTGCGTTTTTCATTAAGCTTTTATAAACAAACTTTCTAACCATTCTTATCAAAATTAAGTAATTTTAAATCGTTTTATTTTATAAGGGGCTATTCACATATTACTTAACGCTATTCCTTAGGTCTTTTTTATCCACTCCCTTTTTTTGAATGCTTTTAACAAAATTTTCAGTATAAATTATCTAATTCGTAAAAAATCTTTAAAACCCCTTGGAGCCCGGTATATGATATGTGAATAGCTCCTAATTTATAATATATTTTTGTATTCTATACGATTTTTCGTTTAGTTTTTTAACAACTACCTAGAAAAACGTAGGTGTGTGAGCTTTTAAAAAACTCTTTATCATTTGCTTCTCATTTAAATAAAACACACTTCTCTTTTAATGCAAATTCACTTTAAAACACTTTAATTACATACATACTTATATTTCGATATATATTTTATTAAATTGTTAATAAAAATATGCATTATATCACACAGTAACATTTTTCATATACATATATAAGTATATTATATCTACACCCAGAAAAAAGATTAGTTGGAATGGTTAGGCCAATAAAATATTATTTGAACGGGCTACATATTTCAACTCACGCTATCAATTTTATGTGAATCAAAAAAAGAACAATCCATGTTCATTACCATAAGAGCATAATTGTGATAAAGATATGAATCTGACAATTCTTAAATTGATTAGCTCAACTGATCACATGTTTTCGTCATGACTAAGTAACGAATATGATGAGCATAACCGAATAAAATATTATGAATTGGATTTTAGTACTAATTATTGGTATTTGCAACTAAAAGAAATGGTATTTGTAAATTTACTCTACTTTTTATCGGTTGTTGCAACTAACTAGTGGTTAATTTTATTATCATTGATACCCCAAAACGATTAAACAATTCGCATTAGCAATTGTTTATTATTGTAAAATAGCTTATTTTTCAATAAGAATTTCATGATAGTTGATGAAACTGTCAAAATTCGATTGGCAACAAATTCGGTTGTCTCAACGGATCTATTTTCTCTATATACATATTTTAATTTAACTATAGTCAGAAAGAAATATTCCTCAAAGAAATGTAAACAAAATTTAAACTGACTCCAACTAATTTCGTAATTGATTCAATTACCAAAACAATTTAAATTAATTTCAACTTTTGATAAGCTGGTTTTATTGAAATTTTTGAGGAATAATTTTCCACCTATGGTATACGGAACCCTAGTGTTTTCGCTACGCTGTCCGTCTGTCTGTCACCCTGCTTCTGTCCTGAGATATGTAAGAGGTACAGACACTGTTGCCAGATCTATCTGCATTTTGCAGATTTTACCCCTCCGAAATGCTGATTTGAAAATTTGGCACCTAAAAACGCAGATTATTACTATTAATATATTTGTTATAATTGTAATATTAATATAAACCGTTGAATGTTTTTTTCATATTACTATTAACTGTTTCTAATCCTATACTATAATTATAAGATTTAGGGCCTTATTTTGTAAAACGCAACGCTAAGCGTTAACTAATTTTGTGTGTGTTTTGTTTTTGCAAATTACATTTTTTCCATACAAAATTTATCAACGCTTGGCGTTGCGTTTTACAAAATAAGGCCCTTAATATCTTGTTGTATAGGATAACAATAAATAAATAAATAAATAAACGCAGATTTTTCCTAATAATTGCTACAACCTTTTGTTTCTTTTATATGAGAACGACAATACCAACAATATTTTTAAAAATTTTCTAAAGAAAACAGAAAATAGGATTTGGACTCGGTGCTAAAAGCTTGAACATTTTTTTTGTTTATTGTGTAAAAAAAGTTACTATGGCAAGCTCATGGAAAATAATATCTGAGATAAAACGAACTAATTCTGATTATGCTTTTCCAGCTCTAAGTTGACTCACAACATAATGCGTTTACCATATTTATAGAAAGAATTTGTAGTGAGTTAAGCTTAAATAAAACAAAAGTTTAAAGTCGTTTGGAAGCTGAAATTTAAGTAGATGTTTCATTTATATTCACAGAAAAACCCAAATTTAATTTTTAGTAAAAAAATCCAATGAATTAGTAAATATTTTATCTGGAAACAGACCTACAAAAAAATTTTTAAGTATAGACAGAAATATCTCAACTATTTCATTGAAAACCCCGGTTTTATCGTTAAAAATTTCTATAAAATTCTAAAAAAAATAATTTACTGAATCAAAAAAAGTATTTACTAGATTTTTTGTAATATATCTCTCAATATTTTTGTCTAAATTTATAAAACAATTTGCTTAAAAATACTAAAAAAAATAGTTTACTGAATCAAACAAAAATATTTACTAGTTCTTTGTAATATATTAAGCAAACTTTTTGTCTGAGCATGTATGAAATTACACTTTGTTAAATGTTTTCAACTCTGAATGTTTTTCTAGAAACTCTAAGAAAATTAATGAGAATTGAAGCAACAATATTAACGAATTGATTTACTCAAAAATATTAAGTAAACAAACAATCGCATGGGTTTTGCTATCATTGTTATTGTTGTGATTTATGTGTATGTCGTCAACGGGGTTGTCTTTTTACAACACAGAAAATGGTTTTTTTTTGTTTTTTGCGTCCCAAATAAAAGTCAAATAAAAAGTTCACTAAGTCAGTAAAGAACATTTACTGAAAATGAAATCTATTTTTAGACAAACCTTTGTTTGGAAATTTTTTTATGATAATTTTTTCTATGTAAGATTGTCTAAAACTAAAAAATTCCTCCTCTTTTGACTTGTAAATCAAGTGTTTCTTTGCATAATTTTGGCAATATTCTATCTCTTTATTTATATTAATAATACATACATTCATTCATATGTATGTGTGTATGCTATCAGTAATTTATACTGAATTAGACTAAATAATTTTCTCGACATGACTAAATTTACACTATGAATTATTCCATGTTGGGTGCAAAAATGGTCTGAAATAGAATTCTAAATGGGTTTTTTCAATTTTTTTCACTCCATATGCTCTTCCACCCCAGCAATTCAGTTGCATTGTAGTCATACGATAGTAAAATAGTAAAAAAAATTAGTAAAACAATTAGTTTAATTGCCTAAATCACAACAGTAAATAAAAGAAAACAATCAGACCTGTTCTGTGTTCTATGCAGAGTACAACAACAATCCTTTGATAATTAGAAAAATTGTCATTCCGCATGGAATACAAAACGCGAGAATATTTCAAATATATCATATATTTTTTTTTGCTTTTCACGATAATTTCGAAAAGAGAAAGTAATGTTTACTAATACACTGGCGGAGAAATTTCATTGTTTCAACGAATCGTTCATTAGTTTTAACCTAATGTACTAATACGTTAAATCAATGAACTGCTTCATTAATTTTGCTAAAGAATAACAACAAAGAATGCTTTCAATGAACCGTTTTACATTGAGCTTCAATGAGTATTTTCAATGTATGAAACAATGTACATATGAAAATATGTAGACAAGGTTTTGCGAATTTTCATAATTATCGCGATTTTCCCGAGGTGTTGATATTCCTTATAGTTTGAGTGAGTTTTAATTATAAAACATTTCCGCACAATGTGTTTGTTTATTAAATTTTCTACAAAAAAATGTATACTTACCCTTTGGGTAAATACCATGGAATTTAACCCTTTTTACCCAATTTACCCTCATCAAATATTTGCATAGTCTGACCATACACTATTGAACATTTTCTATGCTATTTTCCAAAACTTAAGACTTAAAAAATCAATTTGACTTCTTAAATATTTTATATATTATTATTATCTTTTGTATGCAATTTGCATCATATTGTGAAATGTTTAATCAGTACTTGAGTTGCTTTTTTAATTTTAATCTTTTTGGTATATCTATAAATTCTATACACTGAAGAAAAAAGTGTGTACCTTTTATTTAAGCAACATTTCGAATTATCGAAAAGGAAATTCTTTTCAACCAAATATAAAGTGCGTGGTTTTTGCTGTACAAGCTGATTTACAAAAGAAAGTAAAACTAAGGCAACACACTCTACCAATCTCAATAACACCTACACAGCACTCTGGTTGTTAAAAAAAATTAGTCTAGGAAAACAGCAGAACAATATATTTGCAATTTTGGCTGTACATATATGTATTTGGAGACAACTATGAATCATGTAGTCAAAGAAAACTTTGACTGCATGGAGGGTTGAACTTCATGTATTTATTAAAGGTAAATTATGTTCATCTATTTGACTGGAGGCTACCGACATTGGCCGGATGGTCTAAGCGGTAAAAAGATCTTATGAGTAAACCGATTGGTCTTGAAACATGTAAGTTCAACCTTCCGCGCAGTCAAATTTTTCTCTGTCTTTATTCTTCACATTCCTCTCTAAATAGAAATATAATAATTTAATTGAAAAATTAAATTAAAACTGAACTCAAGTCATTATAATTAAATTTGGATTTAAATATATTTTATTAATCAGTTGACCTAGAAAATATTTTTAAAATAATTTGGAAAATCCAAAAGTGCACATAATCTCATTTAGACCGTGAAATTAAATTGTAGTTATACTGCAGCGTAAAAAACAGGACTCGATTAGTGAAATATTTCGATCGTTATGTGGTCACGATACAGGATCCGTACATACAGACAAACGGACGTCCAAGACAGAATTTTTTTTAACAGTTTTTTAATTAGTTTAAATAATAAAAATGAAATTAAAAATGTCATGAGTGTTAAAAATGGTATTTTTTCTTAATATGTGTGTGTATATACATTTTACAAGAGCAATATATGATAATAATAGAGCCATTTTAAGTTTGAAAAACGCCTCGCTTATGAGGCGTGCAATAATTTTTAGCAATTTCTAATCAAAAAATTTGTATCGGAGACATCAATTAATTAGTTTTATCACTATTTGCTATTACAGCTTTTATAATTTTCTGACTTTCAAATGTATTCCCCGCTCTGAACTTAATAAAAAGTTATTTTTATCAAACTTTATAGGAATTTGGGTCCTTTCGCATACACTAAACTCAAAGTGCTTTAGGAGGACAGCCAAGCCAACTGTGGCTTGCATTTTACCAAATCTCAGGCCAATACAATTACGGGGACCATCTCCAAAAGGCAAATAAAGAATCGAGTCCCGTTGCGCCACCTTTTCGGCTGTAAAGTTGTCAGGATTAAAAATATTTGGATTGGCAAAGTAGCGCTCATCACGATGAATAGCGGCAGCTGGTATTAAAATTAGCATATCTTTTTTAATAACATACTGGTTATGACCGGGTACACGATAATCCTCCGAAGCATAACGGGTTAACAAAGGTAAAATGGTATACAAACGCAGAGTTTCTAAAATAAATAAAAATTAAATAAATTTATTATAAAAATTAAAAAATTTATTACTACTTCTAACCTGCCAAAACTTGTTCCAAATACACCATTTCCTTTATGGCCTCATAACTTAACGTCTGGTTATATTTATCTAAAACTTGTAAAACTTCCTCTCGGGCTTTTTGTTGTATAGCAATATTTTGAGCCAATTCATACAGAGCAAAACCCATAGTGGTGGATGAAGTTTCAAAGCCAGCCACCAAGAAAACAAAAGCCTGGGCCGCTATTTCCTCTATTGTTAGACTAGTTAATTCCTCGCCATTTTCGGATTTCATAAGCTTGTTATTTTTCAAATCAATTAACATGTCCATAAAATCATTACGTCTTACATTATTCTCTTCCCTGTAGTTTACCGTGTCCTTGATTATATTCATGAAAAATTTTTCCACATCCGGCAAAGTTTCTTTCATGCGTAGCTTTCTAGCCAATTGCGGAAAACTACTACGAAAAGCTATTCCAATACGGCCATAACGTAATTCCACTAAAGATTTACGGCCCATTATGCGAAACTTGTTGTTGGGATCTCTCAAACTGCTCATATCCAGGCCAAAGGCGCAACTGCCTATAACATCGGTGGTAAAACGTGCCATCAAATCACCCACCTCAATTATTTCATTTTCATACACAGCCTTTCCAAATACTTGCACAAATTCATGACTGATATTGACAATAAGGGGGAACATAATTTTCATTTTACCCGAAGTAAACGTAGGCGACAATTTATTCCGCATATGACGCCACTTGTTACCTTCCAAATTGAATAGTGTTCCCGATAAAGGATCATCTTTTTCGTTTACAAATAAACCACGATCTACGAATTTTGTAAAATCCTTTATCAGAATTAACTTCAAAAGAGCAGGATCAAAAATGAAAACGGCCGGTTTTAAAAACCAATAGAACCCAGCAAAAGGTCCTGAGTTTTTGAACTTATCATAATACTGTTGATAAATATCCACAAACGAACGTGAAGTACCTTGACCTGTTATATTGCCAAGCAGAAAAGTTGGTTTTTCACAGGCTATGCCCAAATTTTGCCAGTATTTATAATGTTGATGTAGCAGTTTATAGCAATATGCCAGGATAGTTAATAAAATTAAAAGTAAAATAGTACAAATCATTATGTGTATCTTGTCGTTTTTTTTAAATTTTTTATAAATATCCCTTTAAACTTTTTAAAGCGATCTAAAGTACTCAGGCCGTTTAAAAACTGAACTGTTTATAAATGTTTCATATTTCTCTTATAAAGATTATTTTAAGCTTTTATAACAAATTTTTTTCTTTATCTTTTTATCATAAAAATTTTATTTCACATTTTAGTCAGTGCTGTTAAAGCTTTTAACTTAAAGAAGTAAGCTTAAGTTTAGGTCAGACGAGTCAAAATTTTATGAAATATCTAAGTTAAGCTAAAATATTAAGAATTGTGAAAATTTTGCTACGGTCGCGATCGGCTAAGCATTAAAAAGTTCTCTAAAAGCTGTTTATCGAAAATTAAATACGCTTTCAATTAATTTAGTAGTTAAATAAATTACTAATGTGCACCCAAAAAACTAAAATACGATTTCAATTAATAAAACTGCAGATTCAATTAAGGATGCTGTTGAATTTTAACCTAATACGAAAATTGTACATGCCTGATTCTCATTTCAAATGTTTTTTTTCGGAAAGCATGGTAAAATATTTCATAAAATAAACTAATAAGTTTTAAAATGAAAACTGCTTTAGCATAATTTAATAGACTATTAATAAATGTACTTACGTTTTTTTGTGTAAGACTGTCCATTATGTGTTAAGAATGAAGAACGAAAATACTGTTTTTACTCTCCTCATACAAAATTGCGTGTCCGTAATGCATGCTGTTGATTTTTCACATTAAGAAACTATGAATTTTTCAAAATTTTTCACACATTTTCGAAAAATATTATAAATTATATATTTTTTTAATTGTGGTGGTTCGCGGTCTTGTGTATTGAGCGTTCTCTTATTTTGCACATACAATTTTTGAAAAACATTAGAAATTATTAATATGATTATTTCGAACGTATTTGATTGTGCATCCAAATTGATTATTAGGCTAAGGTTCGTAACGATTTATTCAGAAAAAATTGGGGGTGATTAACTTCCCAAGGAACAAGGGGAAAATGATCATCAACTTAATTTTTCAAAGTACACAGCAGAACAGAGTAGCGCCACTTGAAAAATTAAGTTGATGTTAAGTTTTCCCTTGTTCTTTGGAATATTAAGCATGGACAATTCTTTCTGAATAATCAATTTGGATCCATTAGAAATTATGATTTTTCTATTGTTACTGTGCGCAGTCTTGCGTTATGAGTTTTTAGTACGTTTCATTAATCAGTTTAATTATTAAAATTGCGTTAACAACACTAAAATAACAGCGTAGGTTTGTACTTCTAAATATTTAAAAGTCTTAAGAACTTTGTTAAATAGTATTATATTGCAAAACGTTTCATCAATCAATCATCGTTTATATTCAAATATATGTACTGAGATATTATAAATACTTTTTCTAAGGAGTTTATGCTAAAACACATCGAAGATTATATATGTGAATTGTAATGAATTCAAAATAAAGTGTGTGTTCGGAAAAAATATTGAATTCGTATTAAAATGTATTGAGCGTTACGTAAAAAAAAATTTTTTTAATATAATTTATCTATGATTTTTAGGACGCTAAAAAAGTTAACAGCTAAAGGGTAGAAACTATATAAAGGACATTATTTGTTTATAAATTTCTGGTTTTCTTTGAAAAAATTTTGCTCTTCTACCGCACTGTGTGTTGTTATATTTTCGAAGAAAATATAAAAATTAATTTAAATTGATGTAAATTTTGATATTGTTGATAGATTTTTTTAAATTTAGTCTTATTTAAATGAAGAGTTAGCCTACTTTTTGCTTATTTATAAATGTTGGTAAAGAACTATTTTAAAAGATACACATTTTTTATTTTTCCGTGTGGCTAGGTAAGGAGGGCAGTCACGACTTTAGAAGTGACTCACTTGGGTCCGTTGATTCGGTCCCTTTGTGTTAATTCCATGTGAATCCAAGTCAAAATTGAAAAAGTGGTCCTAACTTTTAATTTCGTCCTTCGATTATTATACTTTTTTGTGTTTGGAGAGTAGATGTGTTGGGCTTTCAAAACCTATATTCATTTGTTGTGCTAAATTTTTTCGCAAAAATCATTTGCGGAATAACCGCGAAAGCAAATGTAACGCTCAATATACAAAATTTTTTAAAAATCAAATATGTAATTTTATTTCAGGATCCATTGAATGAGGCGAAAACTATAAGATGAATTCTACCTTCTCATATATCATAAGCAAAAAAAAAAAAAAGAAAAACACTAAATGCTCGTTTAGGAGAATCAGCCACATATGTATATTGAATTACTAAAACTCTAATTTTCTTAAAATTTTTAAAATTTGTGACAAAATTTCGTTATTCATCGCATGAGTCATTGAATTAATTATAAAATTAATTGAAAGTTATTTTAGTTTCAGATATACAGATGATACTGAAATTGTTAGGAATAATTCTTTTCTGTGCAATCACAAAAAAAATTCTATATAATTTTTACAAATCTTAAGTAATTGAAAATTAAAACTTTGGTAATAAAATATTTGATTTTCGTCGTAGATTGAACTTCAACAACACAATTAATTAAATCTGTGGTTTTAGTAATTGAAATCTTTGCTGCACAGTTTGCTTTGCAGTTCAACAATGTCAGGGATTCCCAAACGCAACCCTGCAAACTTTGACAAAGTTTGGCATTTCTAAAATCATCTGTTTCGAAGCTGAAGTGCAAATAAACGCAACTAGCGTACTATTTGAATTTGTAATGCTTTTATTTGATTTGCAGTGCTGTAAATTATAATTGATTGATTTAAACAGTGCTTTGACGTTACATACAGACGTTTAGGAAGGCACGCCTTATTTAAATTTTTTCTGTGCACAGAAATATTCATTGAAATTATATATTCGTATACAGAAATAACTAAAATACAATTTCGATTGCGAAAATTTTCAATTATGAAAAATTTTTTAAAACTATTGAAGAATTTGGTTTTTGATCACAGGAGTAATTGTTTCAATTACAAAATTACTTGTAACTAGTTTAAATGTTTGATTAAGTGAATTAATCTGTGATTTTATTACGCTTTATCACAACATATTAAAAAATACACATATTGCTTGCTTATAAAAAAGTACATTCAAAAACTTTTTATTACTCTACATTTGCATACACAAACATAAATACATACATGAATATATTTTAAATTTCTTAAACCCTGGTCACTTTCAAGGTTATGTCCAAAGGATTCAAATTAAAACTGCGCATGGCAATTTCAATGGGCAGTTTTGTTATATCACACATTTCAAATTTGTAATTTTGAATAAATTTGACAAGACCAATTTTAATAAGCATAAGACCAAACTCCTTGCCCATACAACTACGTTGGCCATCGCCGAATGGTAGATAAGAACCTGGTGTAATACGTCTTTTGTTTGCAGAAGAAAATCGTTGAGGATCAAATTTTTTAGGATCAGGAAAATATTTGGGGTCATGGTGGTAACTTAGAGTAGGTATAATAATCGTGCAACCTTTTTCAATATAATATTTAGGATCAGAAGGTACAAAGTGCTTGGTACATTTGCGAAACACAACAGGAATTGCAGGATGTTTGCGCAAAGTTTCTATAATGAAAATGAAAAAAAAAAACAACAACAAATTACATACATATATTTTTTACAAAAAGTAATAAATATTTATTTATATTTAAACTTACCCATTATTACTTTATCTAGATATTTCATTTGAGTAAGGCATTCAAAGGATAATTTACGGCCGTTCGACCTCAAAGTACGCACAATTTCATTACGTAATATACTTTGAATATTCTGGTTGCGTGCCAATTCAAAGAGAGCATAACTCATGGTTGTGGAGCAGGTATCAAAAGCAGTTATAAAAAAAGAAAAGGACTGCGCCACCAACTCATTTAAAGTTAAATTTTCTGTATTATTCGAACCTGCTCTATTTTTCAGTTCTATTAGCAAATTCAGAAAATCTGATGTTCTATCGTTTTTTGACTCTCTAATTCTAACATTATGTTTCAGAGTTTTCATATAGTAATCAGTAACAATTTGAGGTATTATCTTCATGCGAAAAGTTTTTGCCCAACTGGGAAAACAGTTTATTAAACTATCAATTGTGGCATTATGTCTGCGTTTTGAAAAAAAATGGCGCGCCATTAAACAGAATGTTTCACGAGGAGCTTTTAAGCTGTTGCATTTCAGGCCAAATGCACAATTAGCTATCACATCGGTCGTATAACGGGCAGCAAGATAGGCGATATCTATAAATCCATCACTACTTTCGGTTACTTTTTCATCAAACACTCTTTGCAATTCTTCACCAATTTCCAACACAGAAGGATAGATTTCTTTCAATGTTTGCGTCTGGAAAAGAGGATCCATTTTTAACTTCAACGATCTCCATTTCTCTCCATCTAATAAATACAAACTTCCCGTTAATGGATCATCTTTTTCATTGTGAAAAAAGCCTCTATCCTCAAAATGTTCAAAGTCTTGATTTAAAATTCGTTTAGCTAAATCCACATCCAAAACAATCACAGCTTTTTGTGTGTTAAAATAAAACCCGGCATATGGTCCACTGCCTTTAAATTCCGAATAAGCTTCACCAAATATTTGGGCTAAATGCTTATGGCGTAACCAGCCATACATATTTCCTTGAGGTATTTTCGGCTTATTATGGGGTATACAACGACGCTGCCAGTATGTAAAATGGCGTCTCAGAGACCACCACGCCAGGATTAATAGTAAAAATACCCAAATTATTGCGTACAACATTTTACGAAACAATTTTAAAACATTCAAATCACATGCACAATATCAACTAATTATCATAAAATCTATTCAAGTCCGTTTTATATGTACATATATCATTTACAAACCCACTATATATAGTATAAATCATTATATAGTAACAGTTATACCTATTTAAAAAGTTTTCGGAGAAATTTCGATGATTTGTAAGGGAGAATATTAAGCGCACTGTTCTAAACAATAAAATGCAACTGATAGTTCTCTTTCTTTATTTAGTTATACTTAAGTACATACATATATTCACTTATTATATATTGGCTGTGATGAACAACCGCGTAAGTCCTAAAACTATTTTTTTCATGAGAGACCAAAAACCGCTTTTTAATTGGATTCTATATGAAATTGTTGAAATATTTTTAGCTTTCCAGCTATCAAAAAAAGGGGAAGTTCGTTCCATGGACATTGTGACATTGGACACAATGAATGGCATGTAACAATAAAAACTTTTTATAAAAATTTCGGTCCAATAAAAACTCTAATATGATATGGCGATACATGTCATTTAAAGCTTAAAGGTCATTTCTGTAGCTTTCTTGAATAACAACGTAAGTCGACTTACGTTGATTTTGACTTATTAGTTCTAAGTAGCTCTGTTTTAAACGGTCTTTCCATGAAAGTAAAAACTTTCGAAACATCATGAACCAGTATCAAAACAACATAACTCATCGATTGATTCCATCAATTTTTAGCAATAACGATTTAAGTTTTTTTTTACTACGAAGAGAAGTAACACGCTCAGGCAATTAATGCCTACCATTTAATTAATTAATGTACTACCTTCTTTCTGAAAAAGATAGTATAGAGAGAACAGATGATGAAGTGAGAGAGAGACAGAGAGAGAGAGAGAGAGAGATAGAAAGCTTAATTCATTTACAACTCTGCTATTGTGAGTTTTTTGCTAAATTTTGTAGAGCAGTGTTGCAGCGCCTCTAGTGCTAAGTAGAGGCATTCTTTTGATTAAGCTGTGTAGACATTTTATTAGTTCTTTTACGTCGCCGACGATTCTGCTACAATATAGAAGAATGACGGTGCTGTGATGTGCACTAGTATATGTCAGTATTAATCGCTGCCGGTATTGATAAGTGATCAGTGATATGCCTTCATCACTTTAGCACTCCAACAACAATCAACACAACGACACACCAATGCACATCATTGGCTTCCCTGAAACTAGTCTCGAACGAAGGCCTCAGGGCTTGCAGTCAACGCGCTAACCACTTCAGGCAACAACACCTTAACTATTTTTGTAATGGATGGAGAGGACAACTGAAATTATTGTTGAGTTGCAAGAAGGCTAGCCTGAGCCAGGCCAAAAAAACATTTCGAAAGGATTGCACTTACGCCTATTGTATCCACAAGTTCGCTTGATCTGTGGTCCACAGTACCTGTCTAGACGGGTAGTCTCAGTGCGATGGATTTTTATAAACGCACAACCAGAAATATATTGTGATTATCTGAAAATATTTTTTCTTTTTTACTTAATAAATGTCACTTATGTTAACATAAGCGATTTTATGCATCTTCGCTAGACCCTCATTCTTAAGTTACTTTTGCCAGAAATTTTTACAAAAATCTTTTTATGGCATATATTTACGAAAGAGCTAAAAGAAAAGTCCGTTTCATACCGTGATGATAATTTTAAGGAAATTTTGTTTTTGCGCAAACCTTGACTTCGTCGAAGAACGAGGAAATCCTAACACAAGAAAAACGTAAATGTCCCTACACCATCACGAGCCACCGATATGTTTACACATGAACATAACGTCGGCAGAGCAATTGTCAAAATTTTATTCAACTACTTTGTTGTGGAGTATACGTGCGATATTCATGTTCAAACAAGTTCAAACTATCTTGTAATAGTGCAATATAGACTGTATATTTACCTCTTTTTTGTGGTCTCTTGAGCGGCCTACGGTAGCTCAATTCATGTGCGACATTATGTTCATACCAAGCTGATGGCTAATGGAGACGCTGAGTAAAAAAAACGTCTGTTATTAGTTCGCTAAAAGCTTTTTTTATCAATTACTGTGCTTTGCAATTTGCCCAGCCGAGCATTTTATGCCCCAAAAAATTCAAATATATAAAAATAAATCGTTCAAAAATGTAGCATAATTAGGCTTGCACCGCCACCGTAAGAACTTGTCTTTCGCTGCATTTATGAACGCAGGATGTATTTTGCTTATTGGTCAATAGAATGATAAAAACTTGTTTTCATGCACAAAAAAAAATTACACATTGTTTCCAATAGGAGTTGCATTTGAAGCAAAACTGTTTGGCCTAAATTATTACAAAGCTACTATAATGAACATACGCGGTTATTCAAGCAAACCACAGCATTACTCTTTTTCTTATATGAGCATGCTCAATCATGTTTCATTTTGCTTTAGTAATTCAATCCTTTTTTTCTTTCTTATCATATACCTGGATCAAGTCTCACAAGTATAAGTGTTTATAGAAAGAGCAGATAAAAATCAATTGGAGCTAGAGACTTTTTTCCATCAGTTTGTGGTATTACAGAAAGTGTTCATATATTAAGGTGGAGGCCCATTGTATAAAGAAAAAAAATTTTTTTTTTAAATTTGTATTCTTACCTGAAAAAATATCCAAATAGAACTTTTTAGATGGATTGGAAAAAACATAGAGGTGGCTCAGAGTAAAATACTGGATCGACAGGAACTATTTTGATATATTATTAGAACTTTTAAAAATATAGTTATATGTATAAGTAAAAAATACCACAAATTTTATAGGCGAAGTTTTTCTTTACAAAAAGTTAGATGTTATTTACATTAAAATTTAAAGGCTTGTGTCCCTGTACCCATTACAATTTTCGATTAACCATACAAAAAGAAATTGAACAAATGCAATCAATACTGTCGAAATCGAAAGGGCTTATATATTTTATTTGTCAAATTCATGTTGAATAGTCCATATATTATTTTCTGTGCAATCGAGAATGATTTTTTAGGGACACCTTAATGTTTAAATGACCTACTGTTATCATGATCAAACATGTTGTATTTTGTTAATATATTCTTTGTTCCTTTGCGGTACTTTAAAGTCAGCTATATGTACAAAATTAATAAAACAAACAAATGAAATATAAAAGGTGATCCGTTATGATGTACTGTTTATAATATATAATATCTAACATGTGTGATCGCTTTTTATGGTAACAAAGAATAACTGATATATTTATGTTTTATCTTTGAAAAAATTCGTCATATTAATCCTTAAAACATATTAAGAAATTACACTCTAACGACTTAATTTGAAAGATGACACCAAAAATAAATAAATAGTACGTGTATCGGCGTTTTGAAAGTTTACACCTAAAATTAATTTTAGGTAGAGTTATAATTTCCCACCTTATGATTTAGCCTAACGATTTAGCTCTTCATTGTATGGGTCTTTTTGTGCCTTTCTTTCGTTCAGCGGACATATGTATAGTGAGCAGAAATGTTTTAAAAAAATATTTGCTATACTACTATACTACTATACGTCTTCAAAAACATCCAAGTTACAGACTCAACGTGAACGCTACACACACAAAAATAGCATACTAAATACATACGTCGAAAACAAGGTTAATTTAACATTTATTGGCAGCAATTTTGCTTCATAGGTGTTTCATGTTAATTCAACATGATTTTACAATAACCTTAAAAGAAATTTTACCCTTTTAAAATATGTACCTATATTTCATGTTCATTTAATATTCCAATACAGCTAAAACGAAATTAGTTTGATACATAAATAATACGTAGAGTCATATTGAATCAAAGTTATATGAAGTAGAAACAACTTAAATAACACGAAGAATCATGTTGAATCAAAATTATTTCAAGTTGAAATAATGTGAATTGGATATTGAAATAATACGAAGAATTATGTTCAATCAAAGTTATTTCAAGTTGAAACAACATTTAATGTAGTAATTTTAATTATTATTTTACTTACGTGATGTGTATTAGTACATGCATCAGAGAAACTTGTGTTGAAGTTGCCTGCCCCAGCCAAGATTAGAACTCGGGCACATCATACCATAACAAGTAACATGCTACATAATACCATCACAAGTAACTTGCAATAAAGTTGATATTGATATAGCATAAAGAATTATGTTGAATCAAAGTTATTGGAAGGTGAAACAACACAAAGAATCATGTTAAATTGAATATGTTAAATTGGAAGAACAGGAATTTCATACTTAAATAGCACGAAGAATAATCTTGAATTAATGTTATTTCAAGTTGAAACAACATTAAATTAATGTACCAATTGTTTTAATAATTATACTTATGTAATATGTGTATTATCATAGGCATCAGAAAAATGTGTGTTGCAGTTGGGGGCCCCAGCCAACATCTTATCTCGGGCATCACTTGCTTGGCAGTCAACGATCTAACCGCTGTAGCCATAATTTTAGATATACACTAAATAAATACCATTTTTTTAAATGAAATGCAATGTTGATTTTTTTTATTTAACATGATAAAAATAGTTTTTTAATATCAAACGGAATTTTATAGATTCTATATCGAAAACTTTAGTTTTAATAGTGAAAAGTATTAAATCAAAGAGATTTAAGGTTGCATGTAATGTGAAGTTTGTCGGCTATTTACATATACACAATACTAACATCAAAATAAACAACAACAAGGGCACAACAAGAGCACAACAGTGCATTGTAGCTATCAACAAATCAAATAAACACCAATACCGTAAACAATTTGAAATAATCAACTTCAAATAAAGTCTGCACTTTTGCAAATATTTAATATGACTTCCAGTCAACATTGCGACATGTTGATTTTACATGGGTTTTTTTTTCTGTGTGTAGAAATCATTCAGAACCTAAAATGTGTTTAAAGTTTAATGTCGTACTCATTCACAATAGTACTCGGAATAGGAAATCTTGTAAGTATTATGTTTAAGGTACAAGATGTGTCCAGCTTTTTTTTATAAACCATAACGAAGAACATTTTTGTAGAACATTTTAATCCGTTATATCACCGCTGAAGAGTGCTTTTTGCCTTTTTTAAGAAAGCGGCAAAAAGACCCATACAAGGAAGATACAAAAGAAAGCGGCAAAAAGACCCATACAAGGAAGATATAAATGACTAAATTGTTCCATAAAAATGTTTCTTCTGATGCTTTACATAAAATTGCTTAACATGTCATATCATACCTTGAGTATAACTCCTCCTAAATTGAGTCCCAGACATAAACTTTCAAAACGCCAATACACGTACTTATATATTTTTTTGGTGCCGTCTGCCATAATTAGTCTCTGGAACCTTATAATTTAAAAATTTAGTTTGTTTTAAAGCGTTATTCATTAACACTCATAAATACTTAATTAATAACAATTTTGTGTCTTATCTACGAAATATGCATTTGTATGCATGCACATATGTAGGTAAATATACTCCCAGCAATATTTGCACAACAACTGATCGCTACAAATGTACGAAATTAAATATAATCGTTATGTTAGTGTTACATCACAATTTGTGTATTTTTAGATGAATGCCACTTTCCGAAGCCACTAAAAAATTTTGCTTTGAAATGCGTATCGGTATTTGACTCAGGAGAAAAATTAGTCCAATTTGGGCTTGCATTTTTCCAAAACGCATGCCAATGCAACTGCGAGGACCTTCCCCAAAAGGCATAAATGTGCAAGGATGGCGCTGTTGTACCTCTTCCGGTAAGAAACGATCTGGATTGAATTTATCGGGATCGGGAAAATAGTCAGGATCATTGTGTATGCTGTCTACGGGTAAAATAACGCGTAAGCCCTTTTGCAATACAATATTGGTATTCGGTACTTGGAAGTCTTTAACACATTTACGCACCAAATGGGGAGTTATGGAATATTTGCGCAGAGTTTCTAAAAATCAAAAAAAAAAAATTAAAAACAATTTTTTTTTGTTAATTTACCTGATATCACCATATCCAAATATTTCATTTCCTTTAAACTCTCATAGTTAATTTTATTACCATGTTCCGCCAAAACTTTAATAACTTCCTTTCTCAGCTTATCCTGCACAATTTGATTGACAGCCAATTCGTATAGACAAAATGACATGGTGGTAGAGGAAGTTTCAAAACCAGCCAAAACGATTGCCATAACCTGAGCTACCAATTGTTCTATATTCAGGCCACAAGTTAAATCATTTTCATCAATTTGTTGTCCTGACCGTATCAAGTTATCACGCATCTGTTTCATTTCTATCAGCATGTCCAGGAAATCATTACATTTTATATTATTTTTCTGTCTAAACTCTACAGCTTGCTTAACAGCATTCATAAAGAAATCACTTATTTCATCTCGAAAATTTTTCATTCTCAGTTTTCTAGCCAAAGCAGGATTTGTAAACATAAATGCTTGAACTAAGCCACTATGGCGTGGCTTCGCAAATATTGATCTGCCCATTTGGCGAAATTCAGGCAGAGGATCTATTAAGCTATTGCATTCTAGGCCAAAGGCACAAGTACCTATAACATCGGTGGTATAACGGGTACACAAATCCTTAATCTCTAATATGCCAGAGCTTTCTTTAATAAATTTGTCACAAGCGGGTTGTAATTTCTCTGCCGCCTGGACCATTGAGGGAAACATGTACTTCATTTTGCCCGTAGTGAAAACAGGAGAAATTTTATGTCTCAAAACATTTGTCACCATCCAAAAACAGTAGATTACCCGTTAAAGGATCATCGCGTTCGTTATGAAAAAGATATCTGTCGGAGAAGCTTCGAAAGTCCTTAATCATTATTTGCTTAATCAAATCCAAGTCCATTATAAAAGCAGCTCGTGTAAAAAACGTATAAAAACCCACTACAGGTGTAGTATTTTTAAATTTCCTATAAATACGTTGATTTATATCTTTCCAGTGATACTGCCGTCCTATGCCCCTCATATTGCCCAAAAAATAGTGGGGCTTTTTAAATGGAACATTGCGTTTTTTCCCAATAGGAATAATGCTCTTGCAGCCAAATAAATATTGTGAGAATTAAAATGATAAACAAAAGTAACAACCACATAATAAATTTGAATTTTAAAAAATGTTTAAAGCGTTTGTAGTGGGTTTGGTAAATTGCGAATTTCAACTAAATTGTTTGTTTTTAGTTTGATATTTATTTCCAAAAATTTATTAATATAATTTACTCTCTACATTTAATGGCGTTGAATTGCATTCATGCATTCAGCAGTAAAAAAACCTTATCGTTGATCAGACTGGGCAAATATTTGACGAAATATATGTAGGCACTATATATAAATTTTGGTATGATATCATGTTTATTTTATGAAGTGAACTTGATTTAACAAGACCTTATTTCCTGCATCATTATTTTCTTATAATTATATTAGTGTAAAGCTTCGTTGTATCAATAAAAGATGTTTCATTAAAACTTTCACTATAATGTATATGTAGGTATATAATGATATTAAGAATGAAAGTTAATTCGTTTTAGAGAATTTAGGTATACATCCTACGTCCAGCAGTGGCCAAAGTCAAATGTTTTTAGACATATTTTAAAGCATTCACCAATATTATTTTAATCAATTTTATGATGTCTATTTGTATAGAAATTTTTATTTCTTGATTTTTGCTATTTAAAGGTACTTTCAGGTCTGTCAATTATCAGTTGCTATTGCACGAACTTTACTCTTCATATTGTCGTAATCTGTGTGTAAAGCTTCTCTCTCAAAAATCAAGAATGTTTTTGCATTCTAGTTCAGAGATGTGAAATTCAGTATTTCTATACTTTTATTACAGGCATTGATGCCAACTTTGGCTCTTTTCTACGATATGACAAAAAACCGATGACATACTGTATTGTCATATCGTAAGTTTTTTACGATATGACAACACTAAGATAGCCATAACCGGTATTGTCATATCGCAGGGTTGTCATATCGTAATAAACTTACGATAAGTCAATACAGTATGTCATATCGTAAAAAAAAGTAAAAGTTGGCATCAATGATTATAGCCAGCTATGCCATTTGTGAAGTTTTTTTACCATATGACAAAAAACGATATCACATATTGTGCTCATATCGTAAGTTTTTTTACGATATGACAACACAGCGATATTAAAACACCGCGTATGGCTAACTTAGTGTTGTTATATCGTATAAAACTTACGATATGACAACACAGTATGTCGTATCGTTTTTTCTCATATCGTAAAAAACTTCATAAATGGAATTATATGGAATTATATGGATTATAGCCCACTTTTTTGTGCTGAAGGGCTGTAACCATGAGTTTTGATACGCTAATCTGAATCTGAGGTTTATTTAGCTCACACTCGCTCAGGTTTCGAGAAAATTCTGAATAACTTGTAAAGTTCTCAAAAAACCTGCAGCCTTTCGCAATTTAACAAGAATTTAGAGGTTGCACGCGCCAATCGGACCTCAGATTCGGATTCAGCGTGGCAAAACACATGTTGGTAGGCGGATCTGGTCAAATGTACACTCCATTTTCTTATGCCGGTTCACCGATATACCGACACGGAAAAAAATTGGACTCAGCCTGTCAAAATACATACAGGTATGTTGGTATGCTCAAATGTACAGCTCACGTTTTATTTTTTGTTTGTGGGTGTAATTAAAACATTCATTAACTTTTCTACATTGTTTAAAAATTAATAACTCAGAAAACTGTAATAGTACCACATAGAGATTTGGTGATGAAATAGTGGAGCACAGAAAAAAGTAAATTTAATTTTCTGGAATTCAATGAAACAGTAATTATTTTGTCTAGGAACGGACCTACAAACAAATTTGTAAATATAGACAAAAACTATCCCAACAATTTCATTGAAAAAAAGTGTTTTTTTCAACGAACAAATTGTTTAAATCTATAAAACAATTTGTCTAAAGATATTTCCAAATTATAAACAAAACAATTTAAGAAATCAAACAAAAAATTCACTGGATTTTCTGAAAAATATCAAACAATATATTTGTCTGAATTTATAAAGTAATTAGTGAAAAAATATTAAAATATATTAAACAAAATAGTGTACTTAATCAAACAAAAATAGCTACTGGATTTTTTGTAATATATCACACAAACTTTTTGTCGGGTCATCATCATCCATTAAGCATTTATGAAATTTCACTTTGTTAAATGTGTTCAAGTCTGAATGTTTATCTAAAGACTCTAAAAAAATGAATAAGAATTAACGCAACGAATTGATTCACTCAAAAATCTTCAGTAAACAAACTTGGGACAATCGCATTCCTTTTGCTATCAAAACAACAATTGTTTTCATATGTCGTCGGGGTTTTTTAAGATACAATTTTTCTTTTTTATTGTTTTTGGTGTTTGAGTCCTAAATAAGAGTCAAACAAACAATTCATTGATTATGTAAAGAACATTTACTGAAAATTAAAGTTATTTTTAGACAGCTCCATCAATTATGATAACTTTTTTATTTTTACAACTCTTAAAGCACTATAACAATAACTTTTAATTGAGACATATATCATTTGTCTAGCTTAAATATTAAAAAAGTTATAACCAATTATATAAAAACAGTTTCAAACTATTTTTTTAATTTGTCCTACATTAAACGCATCATAATTTGGGAACCATTGGAAATACTGCTCTACGATTTTTAATAAAATGTTAGTTGTACGAAACTTAACTGGTTCGATTCGGACGGGGTCGGGTCCAATATCTTAATTTATTTATTTTTTTTTTGTTTTATATGTTTTTCGTATGTTATATTTAATAAAATGCAGAACATTTTTCTTATAGTATAAAAAGCTATTTAAGTTCAATTTCAGTATTATTAAAAAACTTTGCTTTCCATCCCTGCCTTAACTAGATACAAAACTTCTCTTAGTGCTATTGTAACAGTCATAAGTATATGTAGTTAGTAGCTAAAAGATGACGAAGTCAATACATATTTATTGTTTGTTTGTTTGTTTATTTATTTACCCAAATATGTACTCTTAATCATATGGATACTAAACAAACGGACCCTCTGCTCCCTCCCCCCCCCTCTCCCCCTTCCATTTCATAGAATTAAACTGAAACACAAATTATCAAACCAAAAAATACGCTGATAAAGAGTTAAAAGAATGAATTTTTCGAATTGATAAAAACAGAAAAAATAGAAAGAATTCTATTTAAACAAAATACAAACTCTTAAATATCTCGCTACAAAAGCAGTTGATAACCAAATTATAAATTCCATTAAAACTTTTAGAACGATGAGTTCACACTCTACTCACAATTTTATAGAGCAGTTTAGTTACTAAATTGTTAAAAGCAACAAGTGCTCGTACAAATACGGCCAGTGAACATAGAAATTATTTATAATGTTTTTTCTTATATAAATATTTTCACTAAACAATAACTAAGAATACTATAACAAAACAATAATCAAGTTGTAACAAAATGAAAAATTAAAACGTTAATTGCGTTTAAATCTAAATGAGTGGAAACTAAAGTAAAGCAAAGTTCATAATGTGGTTAATATTTCTGATACTGGGCTTAATTATATTTGTTTTAATTGCCCTGTGTGCCATTGGCTTAAAATATATACGCGATTATTGGCATTATCTGGGAGTGCCTCATGATCATCCCAAACCCTTAACGGATATCATTGAGACCTTGACTAAACATGGCTGCTGTAAACAATTGATGGAAGAACATGAATATTTTCAAAAATTGTATAAAAAATTCAAAGGTATCGGGCCGTATTGTGGTTTCTATCATTTGCTGGAACCTCGGGTCTTGGTATTGGATCAAGAGTTAATGCAGCAAATATTGGTAAAGAATTTTTCCAATTTTAATGATCGTGGCTGTTATCATAATATAAAAAATGATCCTCTGTCGGCGGATTTGTATAGTTTAAGTGGTGAACAGTGGAAAGAAATGCGTTTGAAACTAGAGCCAATATTTCAAAAAGTTTATATGAAAGCTTTTCATGAGAGCATTAGGGAAGAGTGTGAAAAGACGCTCTTACTATTCGAATTGAAAATTCAAGAAGAGCCACAGCGTGGTGGCCAGCACAGAGAAGTTGTCTTAGATGTACAACCTTTAATGCATCGTTTTGTTTTAGGCAATATAGCCAAAATTGTTTATGGCTTAACCCAGTCTATGCAGCAAAAATATCCTCTAGATGAATTTGATGCCATGACCCAGTTTGCTTTGCACACCCATAAACATGGCACTTATATTACCACCTTAATGCAACGTTATCCCAATTTATTTCGTTATTTTAAGTTTTCCATAACCAAGCAAAAGGTGCAAACTTATTTTCTAGCTTTAGTTAATGATGTCATTGCACAACGTGATAAACGCGGTGACTACAAAAACGATTATCTGCAATTACTCATGAATATTATGTCACAGGAAATGAGTACCCATGAAACGGAAGTTCATACAGATCCGAAGGAACTACGAGAGCATTTAGTTAGTGAATTGGCTGCTCATGCATTTACATTTCTACGTGCCGGCCTAGAACCTACCGAAAGAACTTTGACTTTTGCTTTGTATGAAATGGCCAAAGATCCAGTTTTGCAACAGCGTGTCAGAGAAGAAGTGCTAAAGGCTTATGAGGAAAATGATGAACGATTCAGTTATGAGAGTATAAATTCAATGAAATTCGTGGGTCAAATAATTTCAGGTAAGAGGCCTAAGCATAAAATACAGTGAAAGTTTTATATAACGAATCTAAAAGGGATCGAAAAATACTTCGTTACATAGCGTCTTGACGAGCCATCATTTTGTTCTAACATTTGTCAAACTAAGTACATAAAACCAGCAAAAAAATGTTAGTGCTATTTTTTTCATATAGACTTTGAATTTTGTCAAGACAAATCAATGGCTCGTGCATCCGCTATATTATAGCTACTGATTCGTTGTACATATATATCAGTGAAAACTTTGTATAACGAAATTTAAAGATATACCAAAAAAAAATGTTATGTATAAAAATATTTGTTGACAACGGGACTTTAATATTTTGCTTGCAATTTAATTTTGCTGTATTCTGACTTCGTCATATCAGAGGCTTTGGAAGATACTCCGCTATATAGAGGCTTTACATATGCACTTGCAAGCACATTTGTAATTCGTTGTTTTGATAACGTGATTTTACAGTTTTGCTTTATTCTGATTTCGTTGTATGGAGTCTTTTGAATAAATACTTCCCTATAAAGAGGCTTTATAGCTCAGAATTTATTCGTTATATCTACACAGAAAAAATTATCACCAAAAAATTGTCAAACAAAAATTTGTCTAAAAATATATTTCATTTTCAGTAAATGTTCTTTAAGGCCGTCTCAGACTATAGTACAAGTATTAATACTTTTGAAAAAATGCCTCTCTGGTCTAATTGTTGTTTGAAAATTTTTAAAAAACAATAATAATTTATCATGTCAGAATTTCATGACACACACAAATAACAGCAACAACAACAATGAAAGCAAAAGGAATGCGATTGTACCAAGTTTGTTTACTGAAGATTTTTGAGTCAATCAATTCATTAATGTCGTTGCTTTAATTCTCATTCATTTTCTTATAGTCTTTAGATAAACATTCAGACTTGAACACATTTAACAACGGGAAATTTCATAAATGCTTAATGGATGATGATGATAAATGACGCAGCCAAAAATTTTTGATATATTACAAAAAATCCAGTAAATATTTTTGTTTAATTAAGTAAACAATTCTGTTTAATATTTGTTAGTATTTTTAGACTAATTGTTTTGTAAATGCAGACAAAAATATTAATTGATATTTTACAGAAAATCCAGTAAATTTTTTCTTTGATTTAGTAAATTGTTTTGTTTACAATTTGTAAATATTTTTAGGCAAATTGTTTTATAGGGTTAACTGAAAAAAGCGTTTTTTTCAATGAATTGCCTATATTTAAAAATTTGTTTGTAGGTCCGTTTCTAGACAAAATATTTACTATTTCACTGAATTCCTTTATAGAAAATGATATTTGTTTTTTTCTGAGTATAGTGGATTTTTGTATGACAAACTTTGCAGGGGACTCTTTCTCAGGGGAGTCAGAAATATTTCGTTTTATAGAGTTTTTCGTTATATCGAAGTTTCAATCTAATTAATTCAAATTTTGAAAAAAAAAATTTTGAATCGTCTGAGAATCATCAACCTTCATTCTTTCTTTTTCTTTCAAGAAACCCTACGCCTACATCCTGTGACACCCTACATCATCCGTCGCGCTCTCAACAATTACCAATGTTCCGAACATCCTCAATACTTGATACCAAAAAACATGTACATCATCATACCCACTCATGCCATACATAACGATCCAGCTCTCTATATTCAACCGCATGCATTCAATCCTGATCGTTTTTCCTCTCAGGACAATAAACAGCGCCAGTCTTGCCTTTGGCTGGGTTTTGGTGAAGAACCACGCAATTGTCTCGGTCTACACTTTGCCCAACTGCAAATGCGTTTAATATTAGCACATCTCCTGCTAAAATATGAATTTACTTTGGACACTCAGCATTTGGTGGTGTGCTGCCAAGAGGGTGTGGCATTGAGAGTTAAACCACTGCAAGAGAGATCGGAATATGTGGAATATGAGGGCAGAGAATCGGCTGTGATGATATAGTACAACTAACTAATTAATATTAATCGTTAGTTTGAAGAATTTTTGGAAAAAAATACAACTGAAGAGCTTAGTGCAATAACCACGTAAGCCACACGAATTGAAAATTTGGTTTTCTATTTTAAGGTATCAGAGATTGTTTTACTAGAGAGATTTTGGATACATTTTAGTATTTTTTATGCACTGTGACGCGTATCTTAATTAGGAATCTTACAGTAAAAACTAACCATTTAAAAAATTTTTCAAACATTTAATTTAATTTATTACATTTTTGTGGCTTACGTGGTTACTGCAATAAGTTGTTCAGTTTCAGAATTTAGATTTGCTTAAATCTGATTTGTTAGATTATGGTTTTGAACAGTATTTAATTTATGTTATTTCTTGTTATTTATTATTTATGTTAATGCTAATTTTTCTTGTCAGTGTAAATAAAAGAATTCGTTGGTTAATTTAAATATAAACAATTAATTTTAATTAAAAAGGTTTTTTGATAACTATTGAATTAAAAGTAATTTTGTAGCATGATTTTTCCCAAAATACCATTTTACTATTTACTAAATTATTAAGAGCCATGTGGGTAATTCCATAAAAATTCCACTTTTGTTGCGTCCGTCGCACAGTGGTCTGAAAGATCATTCTAGCACGACATAAATCAAAAAATTTTTTGTCGCGAATTCTAATGATCATTACAGAGTCATATTGTCAAATGGTTAAATTAACTTTTTTCAACCATTATTTATCCAAGAAAGTCAAAACCTTTTCTTATGGCAGTAGTAAAGTTGCTCTTTTATTAGTCGTGAATGATAAAGAGGCATGAGGCTGTTTAAGCAAATATTTGTTTTTATTTTTGTTTTTTAATATTCCGTTGGGTATGATGGTGGTATCTATTTGTTGTTAATATAAACTTGAGAGAAAATTTGGAAGGATAATTTTCTTCACTTTTTTTTTTTTTTTTAATAAGGGTCCCCCTAATGTACATGCATATATGAATGAAAGCATAACATTTTAAGCTACGCTAAAGTTGATTCCATTCTCAAATTTATGCGTTTTTAGTACAAAATATTTTATTATATTTTCAACGTACACGGAAAACCCTTTGTAGATGTAACAAATAAATAGTGGCAGAAGCAGTACAATCATTCCCAATTCTGCTTGCAACAGAAATAATTTTTGTGGTGAGAACTCTACTTGGACGGGATTAACTACTTCAAAAATTTTTAAAAATGTGTTAACAGGAAGGCTGATTAAACGAAACTAACTTTAAAATCAATGATAAATACAGATGGGAATGAGAGAAAAAACAAAAGCACAATTGAACAAGACAAGGATAATAGTGTATTTCCAAACCATCAAATTAAGGTCTAAAACTTAAAACGTGCTTCAACTGAATCAAAAGTTGAAAAAACTTACAAGCTGCCTCATCCGAATTGATTAAAGTTAAATGATGTTCAACTACATGGCTGCAAATGTCGTGATTGGCAGTAAGGTGCAAGCGGACAAGAATTCTGATGATGAGATCGTGGTCGGTCTCGAAACATCATGATGGCAGTTCAGCCAAAAATTTCTTTGTCATGGGCTTTACAATTTCTTTATAATAAAAATAAATTTAATTGAAAAATTAAAATGAACAAACTTAATTAAGCCCATCCTTTGGATTCGACTAAAAATTCATAGCTTAATTGAAATTAAATTTGACTTATAAAAAATACTTACCATCAGCTAGCTTATTAAGCATATCAGGCCCTATGTCTTTATATGGCAGTTATCTCTAACCTTTCAATAACTAAAACAGTGGTTGCATTATTTTTTCCAAAATTTTATTTTCAAAAACTACTCAAAAATAATTTAATATATTTTTGTATATAGTAAAATTTGATTATATGATTTATAACAAAATTTTTAAGAACTACAAAATTTAATATTAAAATTCTTAATAAATTTTTCTGTTTCTAAAAAAGATAAAAGTGTTGCATCTCTACTACTTATTAAGAAAACCTTTGAACAATAATAATAAACTACAGAATGAACACTTTTTTTTAAGTGTGTGTATATATAAATTTTTTTTAATAGATTTGTCATTTTTTGATATGATTTGGGTATTTATAATTTGATTAATTTTTTATGCATTATTATAAAACTTACAACAACTTTAGAATTCAAACTATAATTTAATTAAAATTAAAAATAAAACTAAATGGAGATTTAACGAGTATAAGAAATTAAGTTATTTGTTTCGATTAAATATATTATACATAAAACGAAAGTTTGGTGTTCTATTTTATATGTATTTATTTGTATACATAAGATATGTTTCAAATGCCTTAACTTGTGTTTTACTTAAAATATTTTGCAGAATTTTTGTTGTTTTAAACTTTTTGTTATTAATTTTTTTAATTACAATCTATTAAATCGAGCTTGAGTTTGATAATTCGAAATATTCAGGTCTGTTCTGTATTTCATTAGAAATGAAAATGTTAGGAATTGTCAAAACATTGTCGTTACAATGCTTTGATAATTCGAATCATTTTCATTAAGCATGAAATACAGAACACACCTGATTAATTTGATTTATGTTAAATAAGAAAGGATTTGAGTTCTTTTAATCCGAACTATTGATTAAAGATCACAACTAAAGCTAATTAACTTAAACAATAATAAATCAGACCATAACAGCATACTCCGCAATACTTGTGCTACTTTTCGAAAATAGTATGCTGTTAAGTTCAGATTTAATGTTGTGGGAATTAATAAGTGTGTGCTGTAATCCCTTCTTAATTGAAATAATATAAATTAGCAAATTTAAATTAACAAGCTCAAGTCTGATTTTATAACTTTCTATTTATCCAATTTAGTTCGAAAAATTACGTAAAAATTATTACATACATATATAACACAGACCTAGAAAATTGGAATGTTTCTTTTTTGAGCAAAACTACAATTTTTCTAATCTATATTTCAGCCAAACTCAAAAACGGTAACCCATATTTTCATCAACAGAACACTAGAAGATGCATGACAAAATTACTTTCGAACTATTGTAATATAGTTTCTTGACTCGATAAACGCTTTCGGAGTTGTTCACAAATGGGTATAAAAAGTGCTTTTTTGTGCAAAATTACCAAATTTTTTTCTCTTCCAAAACTCATAAAAAATTTAAAACTGCAAAAGCTTTACCTTTTATGTCTTACGTGCAAAATAAGCCACATATCATGAAAATCGATGAGTAAATGTTGATTTTATTAGCATTTAAGTGAATGCATCCACTTAAAAGGTATTTTCGTTCTAAATTGTAAGTATCTGGGTATATTCACTTATTTGCTAATAAAATTAACATTTTCATAGTCTTTGATTTATTTTGTTAGTAAGACATCTGTCTTTCAGAAAAGGTAGTTAAAAAAAATAGATTTTTTGCGGTATTAAATTTTATGAGTCTTTATAAAGGAAACATTTGGTAATGTTTCAAGAAAAACCACTAATTTGTGAATAATTCCGAAAGCGTTGATCAAATCATAAAACTATATTAAGACAGTTAAAAGGTAACTTTCTTATGCACCTTTTGATGCTCTATATATCGAAATCGGGCATACCATTCTCGAGCTAGGGAGAAATATACTGATACCTAGTGAAAGTATTCGACATCATTATAAAAAATAAAACAGTATTTTTTAGCGCATTAATCAGCCTAGAAAATTTGTAGTTTTGTTCAAGAAGGATTTTCACTGTCGGCCTGTGTAATTAAAGAAATTTTTGGGCCAGATTTTGTAAGATTCAACGTTTCTAAGCGTTTGAAATTTACAAGGAAAAAAATTCGATTTGAAATAAATTCCCAAAATTTGTATACAAATTTGAGACATTAAGCCCCGCATTCTGAACTTTGTGACAAATGCCAAAAATAAACTAAATAAAAATGTTTATATTCTGGTCAATATAAAAATTGTCATTTGTTATAATTTTTATTTTGTCACAGAGCTTAGAATACGGGTGTAAGAAAGAAACAATGTTTTTACAAAATCTGTCCACTAATTTCTAATTTAGATTAAGAATTTTTTTTTTATAAATTTTGTTTGCTTAAGTTTTTCCTGTGCTTTTTAAACAATTAATGGAGGGATTTGGTTTTTCATAATTCGTTTATAATATATTTCAATTTTGAAAAAGCGTTTTATTAAACAGTGTTTGTTAATTTTGAATATTATGTG
Organism: Panzeria rudis; assembly: GCA_956483635.1. Lineage (NCBI taxonomy): Eukaryota > Metazoa > Arthropoda > Insecta > Diptera > Tachinidae > Panzeria > Panzeria rudis. The sequence continues at coordinate 6,876,184 of OY101450.1, read as the reverse complement.
CTGTGAATATTTTTAAAATTATTAATTTTTTTCAGGTTTTTTAAACACCTTTTCGTCTCTTAAAATCGTTTGATTCGTTGTCCTTAGATCTCAAGAACTATTTGATATTTATAAATGAACTGGAATGTTAATAACTTTTATTTAAAGATGTTTTATATGATTTTTTTTATATTAACTTTTAACTTGTTAATATTTCAATATTTATATTAAATCAAATCCCAGGAAAATCGTAAGATCTTGTTCTAAAACTGCTAGTAGTAGCACCTGTGACTTTTAACTAACATACTTGAGACAGGGATGAAATATTTATAGAATCAATTTCTTACATCCAAAAATTTTTCTTCATATAAATAAGAGATTTCAAAAAATGCCTTAAGATCTAAAACTTCCGATCCGGAAGTTATAGAAATTCGAGCCATTTTCAACGATTTTAATAAATGATTTATTTCTTTAAAGTTAGTCATGTTCAAGAAGCTGAAAAAAAATTTTTATGTTCATTTTCACCCAGCAAAAGAACTAAACATATAACACTTTAACCGAACACGAGGTATTATTTGAAAAAGTGGCTGATTATAATTTATATAAAGCCCACTCTACTCGACAATTATAATTTTTGAGCCAGTATTTCCCCCTGTATTCTTATGGGAATCGTTAACCTACTGTCAGTAAACCTAAAATACTTGTATTAATATTAACCAAATGAGAATTCTGTCACACAATACTACACGATTTCTATTTAAATATCTGTAATTTTTTTAACCCACAACTTACTAAGAAGTCCAAACTATATACTACATACATACTTACTAACACAAACAAGTACTTGCTAACCGCAGGCGCTCTTCAACTAGCTGTCGAGCTAAAAACGATTTTCATGGGATTCGATTTTATAAATGCTTTTTAAAAAACTTTGTTCGCTTGTTTGTCTGCCTCAATTCTAAAAAATTCAAGAATTAAAATTGCCTTATTTAGAGGGTTGCCTTTTGTGTGTATAACGTGGAGAAGTGCTAGGCGGACTACGTTTTCCTACCAAATTTTCTCCCCGATTGGGCATTTTACTGCGCATCATTTGCTCATGAACATACAAAAATATGCCAATATCACGATGACCTGCCTGCCAGGCGATTTTGAAAGCGGTACTCCCATCCTAAGCAAAACAAAAATAAACGCTTAGTAAATTAAAGTCCAATAAATTAAGAAAAATTATGTCAACTTACCACATCTTGTATTAATGAATCACAATCCGGGTGTGTTAGTAAATGTTTAACAATATCACTGCGACCATGTTCGGCAGCACACATCAGTGCTGTGCTGCCATCTTCATCTTGTATATTTATATCCGCTCCAGCTGCCAACAATAATTGCACCATTTCTAGGTTGCCATGCGATACAGCCAACATTAAAGCTGTCTGACAATGCTTTGGGAAGATATAAATAAGTTTTAGCTTCGTTAAGAACCTAATAAGAGTCTTAGGCCACCTCTTACCTTTTTCGCTCGTATATTGACATCAGCCATCTGAAACAGTCGTTCAACGACAGTACGATGCTCTGGATTTTTCAATTTTGCCAATGAAACGAGCATGACGCAGGTGTATCCTGCATTATTCATTTGGTTTACATTGCAAACCTTTGAATCTAATAATATGGATACGACGTCAAAATTGCCATGAGAGACAGCATAATGCATGGCGGTGTTGCCCTGAGAATATATAAGGTTTCATAAAACTTGTGTTTGTAGAGAAATAATTTTAAAACGTACTTTATGAAGAAAAAAGTAACTATTTGTACAAAAACTACTTTTATATGTCTACATAAATATAACTTTTAAATAAAATTACCTATCTTTTGGGTCGATACCTAAAAAAATGGGCTTTTGCAAAGGTATTCTACACTAAATTACTTCAATTTTTATAGTCACAGTACATTTTTGAGTGCATCCACAAGAAAAGTGGCTTTTGTAATATACTAATGGCGTTTTCTTTTCTAGAAAAAAATGTTACATTTTGTAACTTTTTATAAAAAAAATTGCAATTTAACATTCTTTAAAACAAAAATTTACCTTCGTATGGGGTAATACAATAATTTATAATAAATTCACTTCTTCGAAAAATGATTATATAGCAAATTTTCATTGAAAAGTGCGAAAAATGTAACATTATTTTGTAGAAAAGGCAACGCCATAATTAACGATCGTTTTAAAATGTGTTTTTAAATCATTTAAAAAGAAAATGTATCTTCAATTGTTCGACTTACATTGGCATCCACCATATTAACACAGTATTCTAATAATGGCACCGATAATTCTTCAAAACAGTCCAAGTAATCTTCGACTTCATGGGGATCGGCACTCTCAGAGCTGGATAAGCGAAACCAGTCTTGTTGTATGGTTTGCTTGGCGGCCTTTAAACTCAACGATGAAATGGGCTTGGAGCCCAATTTTTTCAACAGTGAATTGTTAATGGTTTTCAAAGCAGCTAACATGTCTTTGGGGGGAGTGATTCTAAAAAATTGTTTTTTAAATTAAAACAAAATATTTATTACAAATTGTCCTGTAAGCTCACTTTTTCCTGGGCTCTGCTTCTTTCATGGCTATTTTTTGTAACAAAGCTTTGGAAGGTGGTGGTTTTTGTGGCATCTCTTCTTGCTGTTCAGTTGTCTCAAACAGATTTTTAGTTTCATGACTAGATTTCAAGGGTGAGGGTAATATCTTTTTGCGTGCTCCTTGCGATATTTCTTTAGAGCTGGTAGGCTCTTCCACTGACTCCTTTAATTTGTCCTCCTCAGTAGAGGGGTTTTCCGTAGAGGCTGTTGCTGCAGGTGCTGGAGAATTGTCTCTAGACCAGCTAATGCTTACACGTGTCTCTTCCCGAACAATGAGCTCATTTTCACCCAACTGACTGAGGTCATACAGGGACTTACGTTGTGGTGAATCCCCTGGAGAGCTGTTAGATGAAGATAATTTTTCCTCTGTCGTCGTCGTTAATGGAGTTTGTGTAGTTATAGCACTTAAACTTATTGGCTGGGTAATAAAACTTTGAGATTCGCCTGAATATTCCAATTGATGAAGCGATGAGGAGGAGGGTTTTTCTTGCAGGGAACTGTGAGTATATAAAAAATATATTAAAAATTTTTGTTATAAAAAAAATGTTATTTACGTGAAAACTAAAGCCGAGCAGCCACTTACTATCAAAGGATAGCAAGTGAAAGTGCTCAAACTCCAAAACATTAGAGTTTGTTTTGTAAATTATTTTCGGAAAAATTTTATTTTATTTAAAAACTTGATTTTATTGTTGTATGAATTGAGTGCAAATGTTATGATTTTAAGCGAAATATTTTTTGCAAAGCTTTTAAAATGCCAACAAAAACTTAACTGCGAAGGTCATTGCTATTGTTTAGGCTTTAGATGGGTACAGGCCATTTACAGGATAAAAGCTTTCTAACGCTCATGCGCAGTTCAAATTTTGGACCAGGGTAAGAAATTTTCGTAATGGAGAAACGAATTCACGATACTTTCAAAAAAAACAAGAATGAAATAATTACGTTTGACAAAAAATTTTTACATGAAAACAATTCCTTAGTTTCGATTTTGGACTTTTAAAAGTTCTTATTTTTATATATTGGTATTTTTCCTAAACCATCAGTTCACTAATTAAAAACCTTACTTCCGCAATTACATACATACCTGTGCAATTTCTGTAGACTACCCTGCAGATAATATGGGAATACTTGGTCCATTTAACTACATAGTACAATATGGTAATATGTAACGCAATCATGGACCATGGCATTTGCAAGCAAGTTTGCAGTTAACCGAGAACTGTTTGCGTTTTAACGATTGCAAATAGTATATGTATGTATTCATTAAAACGCGAACAGTTGAGTTATCCAACAAGTAGTGACACAGAGTAGTTTTGAGTCTGCTCCGATGTAATACAAAACTGGGTTATGTGATACATGATAGAATATCGTAATTTTAAATCCATCATGTTTTCTCTATACATTTTTTTGGTTACCTTTTCTATGAAGTATACTTTACATGCGTGTATGGAATAGTCGCATTAGCTGCAGGGTAAGTCAGTTAATTTCGTACTCACCACAACTTATTGCACACACTCACTCGCAGAAAAGGTTGCTGTCTCTACTTAAAACTAATTAAATTGCCTTCAATATTTTTGCCAACATACCTTGCCATATTTTTCTTTTCCGCCACAGGACTAGGTGTTGGTGAGGGCGTTATTGTGTAGGTATTTTGTCGGGAAATCTGTCTCCTCACCGGACTAGGACTGGGTAGATTTTTAGGTCTTGGTATTTTAGATTCGACAGCTCTAATTGATACTGGACTGGCCGGTACTTTCGAAAAGCCTTTAGCTAAATTTTTAATGGCATCTTTGCAAGAATCACAGTAATTATCAGCACAAGCTATAGAAATATGAGGCTTGACAATATCACCACAGGCCATATCACGTTTGTGTATTTCCTCTGTATTGCAGGAAGTAGAATTTGTAGTTACCGGTGGCAAAGTATTGACACCATAATCCTTAAAGTTCTTAATAATAGTGTTACAACCTGTTGTATTTAAAACCGGTTTAATAGGTTGTGGTTTCTCTCCTTTGATGGGTGTTGGCGGCGAAATCTCCTCGGTATTGATCTGTGAGGTACACAATCTTATTAAGTCCTTGGTATCTGTTTGTCTAGACATATTATCCAGCTCAAATTGTGTGCTAGAATTTTGCAGTTGAGGTGAAAATTGCAAACCCACTGAGTGCTGGACCAAAGCTAAGGTTTGACAACCTGCCGAGTGCTTTTGAGTCGGGGTGTATTGTGTTCCCGTGGTCTTTCTAATTATATTTAATTTCTCATTGTCTCCTAAACTAAAAGTTTTGCTACGTGCCGGCATATCTAACAATTTTAGAGAAACTGTTTTTGCTGTTTCCCCTTTACACTCATCTTCGGTAGTGCATGCTACAGTACGTTTAGTGACCAAACACTTCTCACATAATATATCCGTCACGCGATCATTAGAAATGCCTACAGATCTGACATCAGGCTTACAATGTGTATAACTTTCACGTGTTGCTGGTTGTGCCATTGTACCAACATTGTACTTTTGCACTTTCTTTTCAGGTTTAGTTTGGGCTTCAGTATCTTTTGTATCCGTTTTAGCCACATACATTTGCGTGCCCACCGAGATGAGATCTTTTAGTCTGGCCAGTTTCTTTTGTTCTTCATGCTGCCTGATAGACAATTTAATGCGTTCCTCTACATCAGTTTTAGTGAATAAATTTTCGTTAATATTTTTCGTTAAGCCTGCATTGCAACCCACATCTTTTTGCATCTTACTGGTCGCTAAGGGACTACCTACGGCTACATCTCTTGTTGTTTGTTTGCTACACATTGTGGCCACATCTCGTTTAAACACAGACGATTTGGTGATTTTTTCTGTGGCAGTATTTCGCATTCTGGCTCCCATACTTTCCAAAGAAATCGGACTTACGCGCTGCGGCTGGAACTGTACCGGGGATGAGATTTTAGGACTTAGAACTGGACTAGGTGAGGAAGAGAATCGTGTAGCTTCTTTAGCTTTTTGTAACTCCTCTTCTTTGTTTCTAACAGTCTGTTGTAGGCGTTGCTTTTCTTCGCGCAGTTGTGAGAGTTCGGTCTGTAAAGAAAGAAAGAAGTTCTTAGTTTGTTACTTCAACGAAAAGGAAAGGTTCTAAAATTTATAATATAAGAGTTTATGTGTAAGAAAACTTTATATGTATGCATTTCTTTAGTGCTAATGAGTCAGCATTAGCAGTCATCCACGGATCCAGGGAAAGAGGAAAAAGGAAATTCCCACTTTACCCCCCCCCCCCTAAACAATAGCGCTATCTATTATTTGTACTGCGTTTTTTGATTTCATATACAATTACCAAAAAAGCTTCAAAGCTTTGATTGGATCTGCGCCTGATATCAATATTTATCTAAATACTTTAAAGAAAAAAGGGTTTTTAAGAATTGTCCGCGATTTCAAAGCTCTAAAACTATATTTTTCCAAAATAAGTTCGCTTTGTAACCAGACAGTATGCTCCTGTATGTACACGATGTTACCCAAACTCACCCGAAAACTTTCGAAAACGAGCTTTCGGCTAACTTTTATTTGCCTCGTGCACGTATGTACAAGAACAGACTGAGAATTTATAAAACTAAGAAAGCTTTAGTTTTTTTTAGCTTTAAATTGTTAAATCTTGCTTAAAGGATTCGTATCTAGCTGACATAATTTAAGGTTATAATAGAAGTAAATTTTCTATTTTAAAATAAGCTCTTTCTGAAAATATAAATTTTTCCGAGTTTACAAAAAAAACGTGCCCAATTTGACTTTAATTTTTACTATATTTTTAAGCCCCGACAAAAAAGGAGGGTTGTTATATCTTTGTAGTGTGCATCTGGACCAATTTTTGTTAAAATTTATTTTTCAAAGGTGACTTGATCGAAAGTGTTCTTAACTTTATTTAAATAAAATGGGTAACGCCGTTTAGAAGTTATCACCTCTTTTTCAGCTGTATCCTCTTGAATCTGTGTGTATATGGTATCGTAACTGCCAAATAGCTACATCGATTTAATGTATCTAAAATCTTCTAACCTAACTTTGAAGAAAATAGGTCCAACCGTTTTGAAGTTATCATCCATTTCCTACGAGGGTTCTTAAATTTTTTTTAATTTATTTTATTTTTCTCATCGTCAGTTTCAAAATACTCCGTTATAAAAGCAATTCAGCTTTTGAACTGAAAAGAACTTAATCAAATTTCTAAAGCATTCTTTGACATGTTAAACTTGTTGTACTAAAATTTATTTGTATTCTATTTTAAGAAACTGTTGAAACTAAATTAAGACTTCTAAACAACACGATTTTTCCTCGAATTTTTTCACGAATTCTATTATTAAGTTTAGCGTTTCAATTTCGAAGTTTTTTAAGTTAAGATAAGTTCTAGGTTGAAATAAAACGCAATACAAAGCTTTCGAAAAATATGTTTTTCAAAAACTTCATTTAAAAGCTTTACACAAGAATTAAACAGAAAAAAAATGTTTAAGAAACGATACTCAACTACTGACTGGATATTACCGACTTTGGTGGAGTGACAGACCGGGAGGTCTCGAAACATGTATGTTCAACCTTCCACAGTCAAATTTTTCTTTGTCGACTTGCTTCATATTTTTCTCTATATAAAAATATAATTTAATTGAAAAATTAAATTAAAACCGAACTCAAGCCAAAATAACTAGATTTCTTTGGATTTAACCCATACAGTTCGACTAAGATTAATAACTTAATTGCTTTTTAATAAAAGCTTTTAAAGATAGATCTCAAGAGCGCCAGTTGAATAAATTTTTTAATTTGTATGGACGTGATATTGCCACTTTTATAATCATTAAAATGTAATGTCAAATTATGTGAAAATTTTCATAAGAATTGGTTAAGTAAGAGTAGTAGAAAAATGTTAATTCCTTTTTATGGGCGTGGCACAATCCATTTTTCAAAACAAAATATTTTCTTTTCACGGGAAATAATGGCTATGGTAATCTTCAAAAGAATCGGTATAGTAAAAGCTTTAGGAAAAGTAAGATTTCATTACAAACCCAGAAAAGTGAAACTAAAGACGAGATCCCAGTGTCGGCGCAATGTACCGATTTTCGTCGGCTCACTAAATAAAACCTTCTTAAGTTAAAATATTATTTAATATTCTATTATATGATTGAAATTTGTCGTTGTAAAGCTAGCGTATAATATTGTAAAATTACCTGCAAATCCGGTATGGCTTTGACTTGCTCTTCCAAATCCTTCATACGCTTCAAACTCAAGGCCATCTGTTGGCGTATGCTAAACAAAGTTTGAGCATCTGCTGAGGTACCAATAGCTGGTGTGCCAACGTCTTTACTCGGCGAAACTAAAGAACTTGGTGTCGACTGATCCAAACCAGATGAACTAGCGCTGTCTGTGGTAGTAAAGGCAGTGACTGGACTAGTTAAGGTCAATTTAGCTGTTAACAAATGACGTCGTGGCGGCGGTGTAGGAGGCGATAATAACTCCTCCACCGGTGATTTAGCATTTGCGGCCACTGTGGCCTTAACATACGATTCATATTGCTGCTCAGCTGGTGACAATTTCTGTTGAAATGGCAATGGTTTTGTGTAAATGCTGGAAGCTCTAGGTGATTTATTGCCCCCGACACAGGAATCTAAAGAAACATAAAATACAAAATTTTATTAGCTTTTTTTTCTAAGTATACAAATTATTTTAACCTCGTTTTTTATAATAAAACTTTACAATTTTCGTTAACATTTTGACAGTGTTTAACTAAAACAATTTTTATATTTAGTCTTTCCATTAACACGGTCAAAACAAAACTAATGGCAATAATTGCATTTTGGATGAAATGTCCCAGAAAAGATTTGAAATTTAGCAGAGTTATTTTATTATTTGCTTTGTTTTGTTTGGCGTTATTTGTTAAAGATGTTAAATAATTTATAAGTTAAACTGTTATTGTGGCAAATTTTATTTGATTACTTCATTTCTATTATTGCCTTTTTTAACACGCAAAACTTGATTTTACTCTAGTTAACCTGTGCTAAGACTTTCGCAGAGTTGTTAAATGTGTGTCAAATCAAAAACTAATTTGTTATTTTATCTAAACTATTTACAAGTTTGTCAAAAAAAAAAATAAAAGCTTTTACACTAAGCGTTCAAATGATAAGGTTAATTAAGCTGCATATATTAAATGAATTGGTTTATTTCAGTTTAACAAATGAAATTTAATGAAGTATTTATGAAAACTATAGAAGCAACAAGTAACTAAGGTACAACATAATGTAAAACTCTAATGCTTATGCATTGCCTTAATAACAAATAAGTAACCTTATCACTTTCAAGCGCACCTTACTTGTTTACTATTATTATTATTATGTTACTATGTTATTGTTATGCTAAAACTTTGCCAAAAACTGATAAGCTTCTTAATGGAATTGATGTATGCTTAATATTTTATACAATCTTTAAAAAGCTTTATCATCAATCAATTTGTGTTCCTCTTTACAAGAATTTTTGATGGCTTGTTTGCCAGTTTCTTCTTCGAATGTTTTCTTTCATTATAAAATAATCTTATATATAAATTTTTATTATCTCTTACAGTGAACATTTAGAATTATAGCAACAAAGATTATATATGTAGTATACCGAGTTCATTGAAGTGTTAATTAATTTAAATCAAAGTGCCAATAATGTTCATTTATTTATTATAGAATATACTCTAAAGAGAGATAAACTTCATAATCATAATAATGAAATCTTTTCTTTGAACTCATGCAATCTAAATACAAAATTAAATTAAATTGTGTTTTATATCAAACAGTTTTATTGAAATTAAAACTAAAGTAGTGTATATACATTAGGGTGACAATGAAAAAGTTTTAGCCAAATTAAATAACTCTCAGGCGGTCTCCATTGAGGTTAAAGCTCAAATTTTGCTCTATTTACATAAAACGATCTTTCATTAAGCGTATCAAAAAATGTTGGGCCGATTCGAAAAAGTACAACGTGCGACCTCTAGTGGTAAATTTTAAATTTTGTGAAATTTACACATATGAAGCATAATTTTAAAAAAAATTTCATTTTGTGTAGGTAAAAATTTGTTCCAAATTGGAAAACTTTGAACTTAATGGCTCACGCCTGAAAGTTCTTCAATTTGACTAAAGTCCACCACGTGAGTTTTATACCAAATTAAGAACAAAATATTTAATTACCACCCTAATATACATGGAATAATAAAAATCTAGAACTTTTGCACATACAAAAAGTAAGTGTGATAGTTTTGTCAGAAAACGAGACTGATGGCATGTTAATTGGGCAAAAAGCGACCGTCCACTATTTTTTTTATACTTCATTTTGGAGTTCAATACAAAAAGTTTCTGGGTGATTTTCATTCTAAACATACATTTAGTGTTTTTTTTTTACCAATGAAACTTAATGAAATATGAGATGGTAGGGTTCATATTTTTCGCCTCATTCAATGGACCCTGAAATAAAATTATATTTTTGGATTTCTTTTTACATTTTTGTGTTGAGTGCTACATTTGCTTTTCAGGTTATTTCAGGAATGATTTTTGCAAAACAAATATACCACAAAATATGAGTATAGGGTTTGAAAGCACTATACATCTACTCTCTAAAATCAAAAATATATAATACTCGTAGGACGAAATTAAAAGTTATGAACACTTTTATTAAATTTTGACTTGGATTCACGTAGAAAAACAAAAAATGTTTATCTTTAGAAATAAAACTTTACAAGCCTTTATACAAAAACAAAAAGAAGGCTAACTCTTCTTTTATATAAGACTTTTATAAAATCGATCAACAATGTAAAAAGTTATTTAAATTTCAAATAATTATTCGTAGCAAAAAACGACCTACTTACTAGAAGGAAATTTTTATCAAAGAAAATCAAAAATTGTTCTGTAATAATGCTGTTAACTTTTTTTAACATGCTAAAATTTATAGATAAGTTATATAAAAAAATTTTTTTTACGTAACATTCAATACATTTTTTACGAATTCAATATTTTCTTCAGAACACAAACTATATTTTGAACTCATTACAACTTAGATGTATAATATTCGATGTATTTTAACATAACCTCCTTAGTTATTCACTAAAAATTTCAATTAAATTAAACAATATGGACAACACTCAATATTTTTTTAATACAAACGATGATTGATTGATGAAACGTTTTGCAACATAATACTTTTTCACAAAGTTCATAAAACTTTCAACTATTTAGAAGTACAACCAAAACCTACGCTGTTATTGTATTGTATGTTGTTAATACAATTTTAATAATTAAACTGAGTAATAAAGAGCACTAAAAAAGAGTAACGCTCAATACACAAGACTTCGGACAACAACAAAAAAATATAGTTTCCAATATTTTCAAAAATTTTATGTGTGAAATAATAGTTGTAAATATTCTAAAACCATTATAAATTCAATCCCGTTTTTAGAAAAAAATCATAGTTTCTTAATGTCGAAAATCGACAGCATGCAGTACGAACACGCCATTTTGTATGAAAAGAGCATAAACAATATTTTCGATCTTCGTTTTTAGCACATAATGGGTGGGTAGTCTTATACACAAAAAACTTATATACAATTGTTTATAATCTATTAAATTATGCTAAAGCAGTTTTCATTTTATGAAATATTTTACTATGCTTTCAAAGGACACGAAAAAAGCATTTGCAATGAGAATCACCTTTCTAGGTATATTAACTATTTCACAAAAAAGTAACTGCAGCATTGTTTGGGTTAAACTAGTTTTTAGTCATGTAGGAAACAAAAGGGCTGCATTTTGATGAGTGTCATATTTGATCATAGGTTAGCAAAAACTGCGAGATACTAAAAGTAGTATCCAATTTGATAACGAATTAAAAAATTACTAAAAAAATATTGAACTTTATACGGCGATAGAATACACAAAAAAACACGCTATAATTTGGGGTGTCAAACACATCTGTCATCTTATTGGGTGACTGGCCAACCTTTTATTTTTTTGCCCACCCTAGTAATTTATTACTCATAGATAAAAAGCTGAACCATCATAATTTATCACTTTTCATCTAATTGTCTAATTTTTTACAAATCTTTTGAAAATAAAAAATCTTTAAGATCTCTACTCTCATGACAAACAAGTAAAAAATATATATTAATTATTAGATTAACATAAACTTACTACCACAGCATTGAAATTTGGCCGACAAAAAATATCAGAAAAAGCAAGAAAAATATATATTTGAAACAAAAAGCAAAAACTATTAAATGTTTAAAACACATATTTATGACTTAGCATCACCGAAAAAAAACAAGAGTAAAAATATTTAGTTTGCAGTGTCTAGGTTGACAGCAGCCAAAAAAAATTAATAAATATATAATGTATAAAAATAACTTCAACAAAGAAAGATACAAAAGCCGGCAAGGAATTATTCAAAAGACCCAAAAGAAAATTTTAAGGAAATGGAAAATTTTCATTGAAAATGTTTCCATTCGTTTTTAAGAGTTTACTCTGTACGCTGCGCCTAATTTTATATATTACTTTTTTAACAGATTTTATTTTTAATAATATTTTCTTAAATATAAAAAAAAGATTTATTTGTTGAGCAATGTCAATATGCATTTTAGTGGTGCTTAACCAAATTATCAGTAGACTTCAAACATACTTTTGAAAAGTTTGAAACCTCTTATCTTATGCACAGACTTTCAAAAATCATAAAACCATTTGAGAATTTACTTGTTTGTCATGTTTTTGAAAATCACAAGTGATTAAAATAAGCTTGGAAAGTTATACAAAACCCAACAAAAAATTTATATTCGATATGAATTGTCCATCTCTGCATTACTTTCCAAGTAACTTAAAGTTGACTTTATTTAAGTCAACTGGTAATTAGTATGTTGGTATAAAAGATGATGCAGAGACTCGAACTATGTATCACACGTTTTATAGTCAACGCGCTGATCACCCAGCTACGGTAATATTTAATATAATGACAGCAAAAATTTAACATAGACCCGAAAAGAGATTCAAAGTAGTTTAGAGAGTAATATTTTTAGCTCTCACCAAATCCCATTATGCACTCAACTTAAGAATTGATTTTGGGTCAGTTCTGGATTACATTGTAGTTAGCTTTTAGTTAGTCTAAAAAAGTTAACGATAAGTTGGTAATTTTTGTAGTCGACTACAGATTTGCTGGTAGGATACATACATATAAACAATCATGCACAGACACAGAGTTAACTCAAAGCTGATAGAGAGATAAGTAAGTTGTTTTTGACCACATTATTTAAACTTATATCTGTATCGCTTTGAGTTTTACCTAACTAGTTCAAAGCTTATCGAGAAGATGTCAGCATAGACTTTATGTTTATGTTAACTCTAAGTCGTCTATATTTTAGGTGGCGCTTTAGCAAAGTGGTAAGTATGATGGCTGACAAACAAGTGATCACGGTTCGATACCCATTCTCGTCTCTAAAAAAGAATTATCAGAATTACTAAAAATCATTAGTAAGTTAAATCACAGCTAACTTAAAGGACCCTCTCTTTGCCACGTGCTAACTCATAATGTCCTAACTCATAGTTAGTTCAAAAGTGACGCGCCATAAGCTAACACATAATGACCTAAGTCATGATTTGTTAAATACTGATGCAAAGATGAGTGAGTACTGACTCGTCCTGCGGCTAAAAGTTAACGCTTTCAACATTCACAATGAGTTTGAATTTGAATCGCCTCTGATTAATTTTTGGCTGATAATTCAATAGTTTTGAGTTAACTGAAATTCCGACTGGGCATCATCGAAAATATAGTGTAGATCTGATGAAAACTCTATTTTCTAAAATTGGCGAAATATCACTAACTTAAATTGCGAAAAATTAAAAAGCAGCTTTTAAAAAGGATCTAAGAAAGGTACATTTCCTTTTTTATGTATAATAATGCCCAAACCTAAATAATGCATAAAACCATATAGATTAAGTATTTAAACGTACATTCCTTCCACCAATTCCTTGGCAATAAAGCTTTGGCTATTTTCAACGTACTAGAACCAGTTGTATCATCATTACGTTTTCTGCGGGAGGGTAAAAGTTGCGGCTGCCTTCTTTTTACAGAATTTGTTGAAGCAAACATTTTGTTACTTTGTATGAATGTTTAATCCATTAAGCGAAAATAATAAGAAATTAAAAACAAATGCAAAAAATTACAAAAGTTTAAGCATTGTTGCTGTTTATGCGGCACTATTTAATATTAAATGTTAATTTATTTTTATATAATATTTCTTGTCATTATTTCTATTTATTTTAAGCTGATAAAAACCTTGCAAAAAATTATCTATTGTTATCATTTTGTATTATTGTTTTTCTATTTTTTTATTATATAATTAATTAATTTTAACACATAAGAAAAATACACTTGAAACAAAAATCTTAAAAGCGAAATTTTTCAAAAAGACAAATATTTAATAATATTAATTTCATTTGTGTTTTGTATTTTCTTTTCGTTTTTTTTTTTAATTTTAAGGTCAGATTTTGTTGTTAGTTTGGCTGGTTGTTATAGAACTTTAAGCAGCTGCTTTGTAATGCCTGCTATTAATAAGCAATTATTTGAATTCTGACTGAAACTCACTGTAAATAAAATCAAATTCATTTTTAAGTTTTATCAATGCAGCTAATAGCATTTTGTGTAGATTTTAATTGAAATAAAATTTATTCGTTTAAAAAAAAATTATTTGTTTTAAAATTGTATTAAATATTTTATTTTTTAGGTTTATATAAAATTTTTTTTTTTTTGTATTTTCGGAAATATTCGTTTAAGTATGTATTTTAATATTTTTATAAAATATTATTAAACAAAAGTTTGTTATTAAACTAATTTTTGGAAAGTTCGTTATCGGCTGCTGTTTTGATAAATTTTTACATTTGTTCCCTTCACAAGCCCCGTTGTATCGTGAATCATGTATTTAAATAGGCTTTTGTTTTATTTATTGTGAATTTAATTTTGATGGATGAATTCCGAAACATAAAAAAATTTTTCTCGTGGTGTTTTTCATAAAAGTGCTAAGCACATCCTATAACTTAGGCGCATGATTTAGGCGTAAGTCTAACAAGATATCCTATGCCGAGTAATTATAACCACAAAATGCACAGAAGTGACACGATATGTTGTTTTATCCTACTCGCTTACACAGTCGTTTGCGTAAAGGCGAATTCAGTACCTGGTAGCCTTATCAGCACAGCTGATCGTCAGCTGTTTGCACCCTATCAGTCAAACTCAATATGAACAAGACATAAATTTAAAAAATCAAAAAACCCGACTGCGTAAGAAAATAAAAGAAAACAAATTTAAAGCGTCACCGATTATCCTAAATGGTCATTCAAAATTAAAAATTATAAGAGAAAGCTAAAAATGATTTTCAAATGCCTGTCGATTGATACCCATTTTGATATAGATCGCCGACTTTTTATTTTTTTGCGTATAAACAAAATGGCGTCTGTTGGCCGCCATATTGAATTTTGACTACTGTCATATCTTTAATGACACTCCCCGAATTAAGACGAATCGATTGACGTAATCATCGTCAAAATCAGCTACGCGTTCGGTTTATAGTGTCGCAAAGGAACACACATACATACATACATACATAGGCTGATAAACACAATACCCTTCTTTGCGTCGTGCAGTTGAGTAAAAAGAGAAAAACTTTGACCCGAACTGTCAACGTAAAAAAAAATAGTCCTACAACAACTTTGTATGTGTGTTGTTTTAATGATAAGGCCACTTGGTATTAATTTGCTTTGCTTTGCGTTGTCTTTCTTGCCTTGGTGTAATAAGTGTACAGGGTGCAGCACAAGGCCAGCTGATAATTTTTTTCTCTCCTAGCTTTGTGTATAAGTAACGTCCAATAATAACGCCATGTAAACGATACCGATCCCTTTCATATAAAGTTCCTGAACTCGAACCGGTTGCTAGTCCTTGGGAACTAGCCACGTGACCTCTCTTATCACAGACTCTTTTCCCTCTAGGGTTGCTTTATGATCACTTAATAAAAAATTTAATTTTTTGCCATTTTCAATTTTTTATAAATTTTTAATAAATAAAAAGTTCGCAATATGGCCCAAAAAATATTTTGTGGTCTGAATAATTAGGAAACTGTTGAGTATATAAAAAATATTACTACAACAGATTAAAGGTAATTTTATTTCAACCACTTGGGACTTGGGACAACCTCTATCCAAGTTAAGATGAAATCGGTTGAGCAGTCTCGTAAAAAATCTCAAATTTCAGAAAACATAAAAAAACGTATTCATAGAACTTAAAATATCTACCGTTTTTGTAGGTAGGGGACCATAACAAATCAAAAGAATATAGTAGTAATCAAAACACAACATTCTTCAATATTGTATCCATAAATCCTATTTTATTGTCACGTTAAATTGAATAATAATCTGCTTTAGTGATTCAATGAAAAATGGATTTTACAGTCATTTTAAATCAACATGACTATAACTATAATTTCAAACAAAGTTTATGTCAAATCATTAATAAAATCATTTTGAATTAAAATGAAACTAATTTAAATTATAATGGTATTTATATTAAAGTACAGTACACGCTCTATACTCGCGACTACCCATTATCGCGACGGTCCAGTTATTGTGACAGCCTAATTTTTAACATTGAACTTTCTATTCTATAATTGCAACAGTTGGCAGAAAAAATTTTCAATATATGCGACTTTTATATTTTCTTCGCGTTTTATCTCGGCATAAGCAATACTAACTGGAAGTCATAGTTAGTTTTTTTTTATACAGCACTATATAAACCGAGAAATTCAACTGTTGTTTTACAGAAGAATTCGTCAATAACTCTTGCAAAAAAAAACCGACTACAAAATAGGCGTGGCAGCGCCCTCATATTTTATCATCATGTACTTTTACGAGAACTAATTGTGTGTGCGAAGCCTCATAATAATCGGATAAGTAGAAGTAGTTAAAATGAATATTTACTTTTCACAGGCGTGGTACTGCCCACTTTTCTAACCACAATACTGTAATGTAACGAAAACTAAATCTGTATGCAATGTTTCATAAGAATCGACTAAGTAAAATGCTTATTAACTTTTCTTGGGCGTAGCACCGGCCACTTTTGTAAGTGGCACAGCCCACTTTTTTGATCCTGATGTAGTATTTAAACAGAAGCTTAATGTATGTGTAAAGTTTCTTAGTAGTAGAAAACGAATGTGTATATACTTTGTGTGAACGTGACCCCGCCCACTTTGCAACGGGACCAATCTGGAAGTACATCCTTTTGAATAGAGAAAAAAATCCGAAATCGGTTCACAAATGGCGGAGTTTGAGGGAACATACTTAAAAAAATACATGACGAATTGATAACCGTTTTCCTTTTTTTGAAGTCGGTTAAAAAAGAAACTTAAACTCTTAAAAAATTTTTAAACTATATGAATAAAAAGTTTTTGCTTGTAACAGTTTTGCAAAAATTTAGTTTCCGCGACAGGTCTGGTTTTTAATTTGCCGCGAAAACCGAGCGTGTACTGTATATTTAAAGTATATTTGAAGCGGTTGTGGCTTTAGTGGTTAACGTGTTAAATACCAAGTATGTGATAATAGCAAGAGGCCGAGTTCAAATCTTGGTTGGGGCCAGCCAACTTCAACACAAATTTTTCTGGTGCGTGTGCTAATACACCTCTTTAAATCGTTGGAGAAATAAAATATATTAAAAAAATAATTGAAACTACTTTGATTCAATATGAGTGTACACTCTAAAACATTACTTCAAATTTACGATCATATATTGTCTAAATTTGTGTTGAAAATGTCTCCTTGTCTAAAATTACATCGATTTTGTAGTTATTTTATTAAAGAAAAAACTTTTCGAATTTAACATATTTAGTCCGAGTCGAAAAAATGTAACATAAAGTATAATACGGCTATGGCTGAATGGTAGATACGTCAGACTGTCAGTCAGGAGGTCGCGGTTCAAACCTGCACGCAGCCAATCGGTTTTTTTAGTAATCGGTTTTTTTAGTAAAAACATTTTGTTCAAATATAATGTGTGTGTAATTTTAGGTCGATAATAATCTGTAAAGTGTTGCCGACTATTAGCGACCTAATTTTCAACAAAAGTGTTTTAGAGTGTATACACTGCTGTAAAGTAATACAATCGATACAACAATCCAAGAGGCTTGTGAATTTATAAATTTTTTGTTAAACACTTCTAGATTTGCCTTTTTCAATCAGACTTTTTATTGTTTTATATATTTATTGTTATGATTTATCCATATTTTTTTATTTCAGAATTTAAAAAACCTCTTCTCATTCGTTTTATTACATTTCGTTTAATTTTAAATAATTCTAAATTTTCGTAAAGTTCTGTTAAAAATATCATCGATTTTAATTGAAATTTTCTGTTTTCGATACTTTTTTTAGAATTTCACTGCCTTATTTTCCATTTCATATTTTCGTTTGAATCCATCTTTTAACTCTATTTTATTGCCCATCTGTATTAAAATTTATTTTGCACTTAAACTTATAATTAACATAATTTTTCGAACAGCCACCACAATTTCTAATTATTTCGTTTTAATTGATTTAATTTGTTTCAGCGAAAACAAAAATCTTATTATTTGGCCATAATTTTAACGTGTTCGTTTCGAAAGTTTTCAACAAACTAAATCATGTATACCGCAAAAAATAAAGCAGCTGAAGAGTGAAAAATATTCAACCACATAGAAAACTCATAAGCTGATGAGAAGAAAAAACATGAAAAAATTAACAAATTCATTTAAATTTTATTAAGAAAAAGGTAGTCTTCTTTTTTTAAATCTGTTTTTGAAAAAAGGAAAAATATAGAATGGAAAAAAGTATTAAAAAAAAGCTCTTTGCAATCAACTAACATTGCTTTCAAACAAAGAATAAAAAACTATATTCATAACAATAACATTGTTATTAAAGTAACTAAACATTATTTTTAAATTCCTTAAACCACTCCACTTGCTTCTCTTTTATAACAAAAAAATAAGTAAGAAATAAAAAAGAAATAAAGCTTTACTAAATAAATAAATAATATTAATGGTGTGAGGCATTTTTCTAAAGATAAGAAATATAAAATAAATCAAAACAGCTCACTTTTTTTCTTTTTCTTGTTTTTTCCCAAACAATTTGTTGTATTTTTTTATATTGAAAATCTAGTTTAGATTTTTAATTATAGTATTAATGGTGTGATTAACTTTTGTTATTAACTTCTTTTTCAGTTTTGTCTTAAATATTTGCAGCAACTACTTACTGGTTTTTCTATTTTCTTTATTACATTGAGCTTAAAATTGTAATTTTCCCTTTCAACTGTAACGAGAATTTTCATCAAAGAGACTATTTTCTTTGCTTTCTCTTCGCATAAAAAAGCAATTTAATTTGTTTTTTTTTTCTCTCTTAATAAAACAATAAAATTGTTTATAAGAAATTGATAAGAAATAATTAAAATTGTTTTCTGTTTAATATTTAGTGGGCTTATAGACACACTTTGAGTTTATTATATAACGGGTGTTTGTTTTAGGGGCAGACAATTTTATATTGACAGCACTGGTTTCGATGCTGATTTAACAGTTTTCGAATCGAAATTTGTTATATAGGCAAACATACTTGTAACGTTATATTCAAAAAGCATTAGACATGATCAATATTTCAAGGAACAAGGGAAAAATTAACATCAATTTTACTTTGAACGTACATAACAGAGCAGAACAACGTTGTTTTCGGAAGCCGCCATACTCCCATTGTCAGTACTCATGTGTATCTCTACTTATCACCACTTGTTAGGTGGCTCGGTTGAATATGATCGCAATTCTTATTTATAAAAATTGTATAATAAATTTTAATACGAGAATTGAATCACTACTATGAAATCATAATTTTATGGCCCTTTTCCCTCCCTGGATCTGCGCCTGAGTCGCATAGATGTTTTTTTTCAAAACTCTCTTTGAAAAATTGTAGCAATTCCCAGAAACAAAAAACATAATTTTCTTATGCAAAAAAAAACTTTTACACTTCATATTTTAATTACCTTAACACAAATTTTAGCTACCTTATTTATTGCATTGTGCTTTCCTTAGTCGACTTGGAAAAAATTAAACAATTTTCCTATGTAATTTCTAGTAATTTTATGTAAAATGTCCCATAGTGCACCCCAAAGACTTCGTTTTTCACTTAACCTTAGCCTTCCGAGATGGTAAGACGTACCAATTTGACATTATTTTCCAACCGGTCCTTAGCGTTTGTGACTATATTCTGTATCTTATCATAATGATCCAACACAATAGCACAGTCTAACCAGACACGTCAACTTTGACTGTTGACAATTGCTCAAATCAGGTTTTTATGCCGGCTAGTTGAGAAAGAGACAACAATTACGTGTTGGTGTTTCATTTTATCTAATTAAAAGTGTTGCACATTTTACAAATGTATGCGTAAAACAAAACAAAAGGAAACACTAATACTTTCTTATTTCTCTTTTGTGATGCCGGCCACTTCGGCTGAGACGGCAATATCTTCCGGCTCGTGTCACGTCTGGTTAGACTGTGACAATAGCGTTATCTTAGACCTGAATTTTTTGCAAAACTATTATATAGTCTGTTAACTTCACGTTCCCCCTAAAAAATACCGAAGTATCTATCTACCTAATTTTATCTGATTGTAGGCTAGCTTCATAATATTGCCTTTACATTTCGATATGTTCAGATTTTTGGTTCATTAATTTCTTACGAACACATATGGATGCGGCTACATAATTACCGAAATTTTACAAATAGTTATAGAATTATATTCACTGCTTGTGCTTGAAGAATGAGAGCACTTATACACTGTATTAGAAGAAAGAAAGAACTTCACAAGAAATACTTACACCATGCAGACCTTTACTATAATTTGTACACATTAAGATATGAAAGAAAGCAATATAAAACCTTTACTTTTATATGTATGTATATACTTTTACCTCTAGTTGCTACATTTTAATCCGATTTTCATAAGTTACTCCTTTCTAGAAAGGTTGTTTCTGTTAATTGTCTCATCAGTTATTTCAAAAGGTTGCCGCAAGATGGCGCTAATCAAATATATGCTAGAAAATCGTAAAAAGAAATTCCATGGAGTAATTCCTTTATAAATCAAGAATGTAAAATTTTTTACTTCAAAAAAAAAGGCTACGACTCGCAAGGATGTTAACCTAAAACACTTCACGAAAGTGAAATTTATATAGCAAACAATAACAAAATTACTCAATTTCTATAAATTTGTTTTTGTTTTTCATACAAACTCAAACACATAAAAAATTCAGGATTGGCTTTGCCTTTCATAATTTTTAAAATTTGTATGAAAACAAAAACAAGTTTATAAAATTTGAGTAATTTTGTTATTGTTTCCTATATAAATTTCACTTTCGTGACGTGTTTTAGCAAATTAGGCCCTTAATATCGTTGAATAAAGGGTAGACACTGAAAGAATACTAAAGCTGCTCAGAATGGTCGTCAGCAAGCTGCGACGGGTGTGACCTTGTAAATCTTAGTTTTAAGGAATTGTGACTTTCAGGATAAATTCTGTAACATTTTTACTATAACGTACACAAAACTTTTGGCGTAGCTAATTGATCAACGTGTTTTTGATTGTATTGTGTATTTACTGTTTGACAATATATAGCTTTTCTTTAAAAAAAACAATTTTTAATATAAGACGGGTGTGACCGACAGGTGTGACCTAGCACGAAAATTCGAAAATCCGAGGAAATAAAACTTTTTATTGATTTCATATAAATAATATAATAAAGATAAACTCAAAAGAAAATAGTAAGACAATAAATTATTTGCTATCCGTTCTATATAATTATAGACAGCAGAATACTCTAGCAGGGTATTTTTCCAAATTCAATAAAAAGTATATTATTTTCAGAGACAAAGGTGTTCATTAATAATGAGAAAAGGAATAAAAGTAAATCCGAAAAAAATTAAACATAAAGAGGGAGAATAGAGTATTTAGTTTTAAAATATTAAAAGTGTCTCAAATTGATAAAAAAAAAGATATTAAATATTGTATTTTTTACTTTTCTATAATTTCCATTCTCTTATTGACACCAATTGAGTGATTTTTTATTAAAAAGGAGAAAATTATTTTTGCTTCCCTATGGCCAGGAGCTGATCTAGCTTGCAAAATTATTTTTAGGAACTCAATAGACATTGAGTATATTTTACTCGTTTTGTGAGGGGAAATATTCCGTCCGCCGACCCCATGCCCTCATCTTGTATCCGCGCCTGCCTATGACCGTTTTACGTGGAATCACTCCTTAATAATATTATGGGATATTATGAATTTTTTTCGGTTGAATTATTCTCATACAATGAAGAATTAAGCTTTCCAAACAAAATTCTAGAGCATTGGAAAATTATATTTTTAAATTTTTGGGGCCAAATTAACGATTTTCTTGAGTAACTTCGTATGTACATATTTCCGAGATAAGCAATCAAATGTATAATTTTCTGTTAAAATTACATTTCAAAATATCATCAATTACGCAATTCTCATTTTTAGAAATAATAAATAATTCAATATGTATATTATTCTATTGACAAATCGAAAACACAATTTGCATTTTAAAAATACATTCAATTGTTACCAAAAATTTATGCAAAAAAAAAGCTTAAAGCAAAAACTAAATTAAAATGCATATAGAAAAACATTAAACCATAAAAATCTTTTTTTTTATTCATAATGCAAGTATTTTTTCCAAAAACTAATATTAAGAAGTTTAAATTTTCAATTGGATTTTCTGTTTTATTTGGCTGATTTTGTTAAAAGTGGAATTTTAAAAGCAAATAGATAAAAAATTTATTAAAAATGTAAAAAGTTGCAATTACTGAATTGAAAAAAATGCAAATAAAAATACTTAAAAATAGTGGGTTGCATAAATTATGATGTTGGCTTTTGAAAAATTGCATTCAGTTAGTTAAACAAACAAATGTTCCAAAATGACAAATATGGTGGGGCATAATTTTTTATTTGTTATATTTTCCATAATATTTTTTCAGAAACAGCTGGCTTTTGTGTTTTGTTAAAACATTTAAGAATTGGCCAAATATTTACTTGTAAATATTTAATAAACATTAATTGCTGACTTTTTTTTTTTGTTTTCCATTATTTTTTATTTGAAATTTTAAGATCACTGATGTTGTTTCTTCTAAGAATATAAAACAGTTGCGTGAGCCTATGAATCACTCAACACAACTCGTGCAAACATATGAGAGCACAAAAAAAGGAAAACTTTGTATATTTCAACAAATGGTGTTTTTTTCTATTTTAGTTCATTTTCCCACGTCATTTCAACAAAAACAAAATATACACACGAGTTTGAAGAAAAAAAAACGTTTTTTAATTATATCAAAATGTTCAATATTAATGCCTCACTCACATGTTACAGACTTCTTACTTGATCAATTTTTTGCAATGATGATATTCCATCAGAAAAAAAACAATAATAATAAATTGTATTTTTGTGTAACTTTTTGGCAAATTTTGTTGTATTACAAAATGTTTGTTTAATGTTAAAAATGATTTTTATAGCAAATTGTAGCAGGGATGGAGATAATGGAGTTTTTCTATTACCATAAAAAGTAGGTGACAAAATTTTTCCGAAAAGAAAATTATAGTTTTTGTTAGTAAAAAATTCATAACATATATTTTTGAAGTATAAAATTAATTTTATAAGAAAATTTCTTTGATAATTTCGTATGACCAAGCCTGTATATATTCAGAGTTATTTTAGTATAACATGTAAGTCTGTCTTAAACAAGAACAAAGTGTTTTCACAGTTTAAATATTTTTCTTTTATTTCTAGTCTTACTCATGAATAAGCCAAATCACTCAATAATATATTTCTGTTTTTAAATAATCCACTTTTAATATTTTTCTTTCTTATTTAAAGTTCCTTGAAATTCTATTAAGAGTCTAATATTAGCTTCATAAAGTTTTCGAAACAGCGCGACAAAAACAAACAACAGAAATAAAATTTCGAAACAAAAAAATATTTAGCATAAAAAGATTTTGCAACGACACATTTGACGTGAAATGAACGTGATTTTCACAATGTCTACACAGTATAGAGTAAATCACACACCAAAAAAAAAAAAAAAAAAAAACCCAGAAAAGACGCTTAATTTGCATAAAATGCAAACAAACAAAAACTATAGAAAATCCGATTTGATATAAAGTAATCAACGATTTTGTTGTTGTTGTTGTTGTTAGTTTTGGTTCTGCTAGATTTCAAAATAAAAGTACGGCAAATCACAACAAATGAAATGACTAAGAAAATTGTTGTAGAAGATCAAAATTTAAAAAAGCAAAATTAGAGCCGATGAAGTATATATGAAGATACAAATATCAAAATTATTCTATGGATGACTGTAGTGATATGAAGTTGTGGTGTATATGAAAATAAAATTAAGTTGATGCTATTCTACTTCAAACATCCCTATCGAATTTGAAAATATTACCTTACGAGTTAAACCAACTCAAATGAAGAAATCGGTGGACCGCAACATCTTCGAATTTGGTAAAGTGCGACTTTAGCTCGCACAAGGAGGGTTCCGTACGAATACACATATATCCCTTTTCGTTTTTGCCCTTATTTCATTGGCAATTTTTTCATTTTGCTTTTTCGTTTAATCTCATTTTTTCTTATTTTCTAAGCTTTTTTGTTGATATGGCAATTTTTTGGTTTTGGTGCTTTTTTCATTTTGGCGTTTTTCTTTTGTTTTTTGCGATTTTTCGTTTTTTAAACTTTTTTTTATGATTTTTTAGTATTTTTTTGTTTTAACGTTTTTTCGCTTTTTGACGATATGTTTAGTTTTTGGTGATTTTTTAGTTTTAGCGATTTTTTTTTATTCTGACGATTTTTCGTTTTGGCGATTTTTTCGGTTTTTGGCGATTTTTTATTTTTGGCGTTTTTTATCACTTTTTTCGTTTTGGTGATTTTTTTTCCATTTTTGGCAATTGTTTTTCGTTTTTTGACGATATATTTAGTTTTAGCGATTTTTTAGGCTTTAGTTTTTTTCGTTTTGACGACTTTTTTCGTTTTTTTTAACTTTTGGCGATATTTTTAGTTTTGGGGCTTTTTGCGTTTTAGCGATTTTTTTTCATTTTGGCGATTTTCCTTAATTTATTTATAGATTATTGTCGTGTTAATATATTTACAAACGTACAAACAAATGTACCCGATCACACCAAAGATTTAATTTTGTCCTAACTCGACTTAAGCGGTTAAGGGTTGTGACCACAGATATATTGAAACAACTAATCATATAAAAAAGAACCCCAACCCCAAAATACAACTTTTTAAAAAATCCTTAGGGGAAAATGAAAATATAGAACAAATCGTCATCACAGAAAATTTGAAAACTTATTTTATTGAATCAACACTTTTTCATTGAACAGTATACAAAAATTGTAATCAAAAGAAATTTTAAAATGTTTTTTTGTGCAGCTTTTGAAAAGTACTTTTTTAAGAACTTAACTTTTGAAAACACTACTTCCTGAAAAGGAGCCTTTTAAGATGAGTACCTTTGAAAAAATACTTTTTGAAAAAAGTACCTTTTGAAAAAAGTACCTTTTGAAAAAAGTACTTTTTGAAAAAAGTACCTTTTGAAAAAAGTACCTTTTTCGAAAAGTCAATTTGAAAAAAACGCATTTAGAGAAACTATCTTAAAAAAGTTCTTTGAAAGAAATGCGTTTTGAGAGAAATATTTTCTATGAAAGTGCGTCTTCATAAAAGTTTCTTTTGGGAAAAATAATTTTTAAGAAAATCACCTTTTGGAAAAAGTACCTACATATTGAAAAATAGTACTTTTAAGAAAATACCTCCAAAAAAGAAGTTCACCTTTAATAAAAAACTAATTTTAAAAAGTATTTTTTACTACCTAATGCTTCAGCTGGACCTACACATAGATAGTATCAATTTATGTACTTCTTATTATCACAAATAGTTTAATAATTTTTTTTATAACGTAAACCTCCAATTAATACTTATAAAGAAATACATTTTCAAGATCATTCGACTTACCTCTTGTAGTATAACTCGTTGATTCCCATGACAAACCACCATTACGTGGTTTCTCCTGATAACTATAACTCATGCTCTTGGGATAATTGTTATTACGATCCATACTTAAATAGCTATTAACACCCGGCGTATATATTCCACCGCCCCCCGAATCATCTCTTTGGCCAGCCTTTTTACGTTTCGTAGAAGCTCTTTCTAAAGTTCTCTCAAAATCACTGCACACTTCATCTAAAGCATCATGTAAAAATGCTTTAGTTTCTGGTGGACTTACTGCAGGCTTACGCATGGGATAAGGCACATCACTTTCAGCTCCACGATAAGAGGAGCAGGTTGATGAAGCCGTACCAAAAGGAGACTCTGAACGGGGGTAGTTTGAATTTTGTGATCCATAAGTAAATCTTGGCACTGATGAAGAACGCTGACGTAAAGGCTGTTGGCACTGATAAGATGTAGAGGTAAATGAAGGTGTACGCTGCAGGCTGTGATAAGGAGAATCCAGTTCATTTTCCTGAGGCAACTGTAAGAGCGACAAGTTAATTAAATGAGTTTTTTTTTCATAAAATCAATTAAATTTCATTAATGTGATGAGTGAAAGCTGTTCAAGTTTTTGGCTGTGTTTTTTTTTTTTGTCTTGCGGCCCGCTTTGATGTGTTTAACACGTGTTAAGATTTGCTACAGTTTGCTGTTTGTTGTTAATACATTTTGTCACACTTTAAAAATTGCCTTTCAAATGACTGTCGCGTTGGCTTTATCGCCTGTATGCCTGTGAAAGTCTCTTAAACCACTCGGCTTTATTTTGATTATATTTCTTTTAGCAGATCAAAGTCTTTTTATGGCCTGAAATTGGCTTCGGTCAGGAAATAGAAGCGCTTTGGCAAATGGTAGCTACAAATTTTGTTTGACAGTATTTCTTGCGATCTTTTTTTTTTTTTTTGCCCAAGTGTTGAAAAATATTGTAAACTAATGAAGTTTTTATGATTTGTTAAAAGACTAACTTGGATTAAAAATTTATTTAAAGAAAGCATTGCATAAAGCTGAACATAATGGACGCAATTAAAAATTTATGGCTATTTATTTATTATTCTGTATTAAAAGAAAAAATTTTATTTTATATTATAATCGAATCACCTTTTTCATAGTCAAATCTTTAGCATCAAACAGCTTGCTTTGAAACTTTTTTTTTGCAATAAATTAATCAAACTAAATATTTAAGCACATAACGCCCGCTCATTGAATTGGAAAACAACCGACCGACCCCAAATAGCAATCTCCAAAATTAAAAACAAAAATATTTTGCAAATAATACCTTCATAATTCAACTTCAAATCCAACAAGACAAATTTTTTTATAACGATTTTTCAATAGGCGGCATAAATTATTTGATTTTCTTTATTTCAACCTACACTTGAGTGCACACTTATATTGAGAGACAGACAGACACACACAAACACACAAATAATAAAACTCAAAAATACAAAAATACAACAAAACAAACAAACAAAAATGACTGCAACCTATTGTGGCAAGCAACCAGAGATAAAAAAGCATCTTACCTCGGTTAAAGTTTGCTGTGTATCGCTAACATCCCATTGATCGAATATTGAATCCAAACCCAACATAAATTCCATCGATTTTCGTGATCGTCGACGACTGCGCCGTTGTAATTCTTCTTCGGATGGTTTGGCATTGGCCAGTGCCTCACAATAGCGTACAAAATCCAAATCGATATGATAGCCATAAGGACAACAATTACAGCTGCGTACATTGGCATATTGTGGTAAATTACCTACAGCAGAGTTAAAAGAAGAAAAAAAGAAAGAGATTAAACATAAATAAATGCAATTTTTTGTTTTGTACATAAATAAGCAAAAATGTTTTTTTTTTTGTAAAATATTTATTGTGGTATTTATTCCATATTGTTTAACAGAAATGGTGAATATTTTAAGTTTTGAATTAATTTGGAAACGACGTTCTTCTATTTTGGAGTCAGTTAACTTTGTGGTTTTATTCAATAATCGCTTATATCTAAAACATCTATATCTTAAAGTAGCTAAAGTAGCTCTCGGATAGTCAGCATGCGAACCTAAAGGGACACTCTACAGAAACAGTCATACACAACAAGGTGACAGGGCTTATAAAGAGATCCCTTGAACATAAACAGTATACATTGGCTGACTTCTTAGATGTAGTAGGCGCCTTTAATAACACTGAACAACGAAATTATTTCTTTTTTTTCAAAATAACAAGGTTGTAACGACTAATTCTGGTAGAGGACGTCAAAAATTATATACGTGTCTCGTCGTTTTGAAAGTTTACATCTGGGAATCATTTTAGGAGTAGCTAAATTTTCCAGCTTTTACATATACTTATAGTGACTCGGCGTAGGAAATCTTGTAACTCATACGTTTATGTAAAACAGCACGAGGAATATTTTTGTGGAACATTATAACCTTCTAAATCCTCCCTTTATGGTTCTTTTTATCACTTTCTTTCAGCGGCAATATAGTAAGCTGAAATGTTCGTGGTGTCTTACATCAAAATGCTGCACATATTTTTTACCTTAAATGTAAGACTTACAAGATTTCCTATCCCGAGTACTAATTGAGATTAGGTACGAAATGAACCATTAAACACATTTAAGGTTAGGTTAGGTTAAGTTAGGAATGGTAGTGTTGTAACACACATTCACTCGGAGACCCAATTGGATCCATTGTGATTCCCTTCTGTTTTACCAGTTAGAAAATAACACCATTTCACCTAGAAACAACCCCATTACCTATCATTGAGCCACTTAATTCCCATGATGAAGCCCCTGATATCTTCTAGTTTACACTTCGCGATATCCCTAATGCCCTTATGGAAACGTCTGCTCAACCACTTAAGCCTATGGCGTTGCAAGCTCGGGCTATGGTAGATAATATGCAGAAATCTGGAGTGTCAATCTACCAAATGGTGGTCCTCACTCTAACCGAGCACTGACCAGTCAATGCACCTATCAAGACTCCTAATACCTTCTTATGCATACCCAGTAGTAGTACGAATCTTCCTAAGTCCAGTTTTGCTACAAAGCCATCAAGACTCTACAATCCTCCCTACTCCCCCATAAACGGTTTGCCCTGCTCAACCTAATTACTGAGTTCCCTATAGTAATGGCTCATCAGTAATTTAACCGATCTGTCACACATTCCCCCATCTAACGCCGACCCTATTCATGCCAGACCATCGGGGCAGTATCATTTTCCATAGCATTGCAGTGGGCAGGAACCCAACGTAGTCAGACACTATATTTGTCCATGATCATGTTGAAGGCTCTGCTACAGTCACTAACTAGTTTCGATTTGACACTGTGTCCCTTCAAAGCTTTTAGCGCCGGCTGACTGTCGACGTAGAAGATTACCCCCTCGCCTTCAGCTACATTACTGGCCACCAGTTCCGTGGCCCTTAGGATCGCCAGGACCTAATCGTGGAAAACATTAGTTACATTCGCTCGGTAGGCTAAAAGACCTACGAATGTCCGTCCCCAAAACAAAAACACCAGCGCCTGTGCTTATTTCCATTTTTTTACCCATCTGAAAATAGCGCGCAACCCTCGCAGACCTATCAGATTGAACCCAAAAGTCCCTATCCGGAATTGTGGGGGTGTCCTACGAAAATCAATTTCAACGAATTTAGAGTCCGTGAATCCAGAAGTAATACCCCCGCTAAAACCGATCTAATTCAAGATTGCTGTGTGGCCTGTTACTTTTGTCCCGATCAAATCTGAGACTGATAGTCTAAGGAGACCCCTTGCCGCCTTTCGCTCCACATAATCTTCTATGGGAAGCAGGCTCCTTTGATGTCCAGCGAGGCACACCTCCGTATCTTAGCAAGTAATCTCCTATGATTCTCTTTCCACAATGCCTCCCATCACACCACACAACCATAGGAAACAAACAGCCTGACAACCGATGTGTAAGTCCAGTTTAACACCTTCGGTTGTAGACATCAGTTCCTTACAATGGAGTTCCTGCATGCGTAGTAGGCATTGGGCCCTTTCTTTAGCCTTTCCTGCGTGTTCCTTTTCCATGAAATCTTACTACCTATGAAAACACCCAAGTATTTAGCCTCTTCTGCTAGCATCAGCTACACCCATCCAGTCCTAGGCAGTACTACGCTGTCTACTTTGTACCTCCAGGTAAAGAGGACTAGCCCAGTTTTCTATGGGTTCACACTCAGTCCCTTGCTGCTGGCTTAGGAGCATAGTTCGCCAAGCGCTGACTGCATGACTTCACTGATAGTGGGAAGAAGCTTTCCCGTTACCAGTAAAACCGCGTCGTGCGCATAAGCGACTATCTTCCAGCCGCTCCTGTCAAAACACCTAAGAATTGCTTTCATCGCCAGCAGCCACAATGGAGGTGATAGAGTTCCTCCCTATAGCACGCGCCTAGGTTTTTGCCTCCCATACTCGAGTTGACAATCTTACTGGCGAGCACAACACATTTTAAGTTTTGAATGATCTCTGGCAAATATTTTTGTAGAATGCTTCAGACTCATCAACGATGATTTAGAGGCTTAAACTGTTAACATGTTTTATATCTTAAAATTAAGGCTAACAAGATTTTCTATGACGAGTCGCTATAAATATGTGCAAAATGGGGATGGGGTCTTTAGCTCCCCCCAAAACTGCCGATGCACGAATATATTATTTTGATGTCTGCTGCCAATATAAGTCATTTTTTTTTGTACAGTGTAATGTATCAGTACCAGCCCTCCAAAATGGTCTCTGGGTAACTGAATAATAACTAGATGGGGGAATATGCTACCGAGTGTTACGAAAAGTGTCGACAATTTGGTTTCATGGGATATACTATATTTTCAAATTTGCTTGCGAAAATTCAAAATTTTTCTTGAACCAGAAACAACGCCGGTAAAGCAATTCTTCCGGTCTATGCCTTCTACCAGAAATGGAGCTAGTAGTTCCATACTTTCATGCTTTTATTCAGGCTGGTATTTTTGGACTTTGTCAGCTGGTGTGCGCGTGTGTGTGTTATCTATTTACAATTAGATATTTTCTGGATTTTACTTTTTGATTCGTATACCTATGTTTCAATGATTTCGTATCGAGCATTTTTGGTACCACTTGTTACAAAAGTAGAATAAGCAAGCAGCTGCCAATATGCTGCTTTAAAAATAAATATATAAATAGTTTCCAATTTATAAACTTTTCTCCTAAGAAACTTGAGCAACTTACTAAATATTTCTGGAATTTCCCTTAATTTCAATAATTGTATGTCCTCCTGCCTTAAACTGCTGGCAGTCCGCTGCTGCTTTCTTTTGAATTTATTCCAATACCATAACCATAATATTGTTAATAGAAACAATATTAAAATCATGTTAATCTTTTATTAAAATTCTATTTATTTAAAGGTTTTTATTTTGCTAATTTCTAAAATTACTTTGAGCACATTTTTGAAAAACACTTTTAATTTTGCCCGTTTCGTTTATAATTAAATACTAAATTAAATTTTTCTTTCATTTGATTCATTTTTAATAATTTTATTTATTTAAATTCTATTATCTCATTTTGTGTGTGTTTTTTTCTATTTTTGCTGTCTCTGTGTCTCATTCCTTAAATGCTGATTGAGTAACACATTTTTTGAAGAAAAAAAAAACATTAAGTTCTTGTATCTCTAATCTAATTGCTTTTTATACTGGCGGTATATATGTGAAACGTTAAGTGAAGCAGAGACGATTAAAATTTCTGAGTACATATTTCGAAAAAAGGTTTTTGATAAGCTGCTACTTTTTATCTTTATTGGGAGGTCTCAAAACAGTATTAATAGTGGTAGCAACAAAAATGAAATGAACAAGGAAGCTTTTTATTTAGAAAGCTAAAGAAAGCTTAAACATTTAAATTCATTTCAAATTAACGGTATAAAGACGTATTTCTTTATCAATGTTTTAGAAAACCTTGACTGTTTTATTCATAATCTGCAGAATAACATTTCTTCCTAATAATACACCGAAAGAATTTTGATTTATTAATACAATGAAACGATTTCGTTACACTATTTTCACAATTTTAATGAAGTATTTCACAATAGCGGAGTTCAGTATTTAATGCAAATGGTCTTGCGAAAGTGTAAATTCAAAATATCTTAGCTTTTGTCTGAAATCCAACAACAAAATACCCAAAATTTCATAAAAAAGCAACAATATTTCGCATTTGCACTTTTTCAAGAACATTTGCATCAAACACTGAACACCGCTAATATATGTGAAATTTCACGAATGTTGTAAAAGAATTTATTAATTTCGTTAGAAAATTTTTTGTAATTTTATGGGAAACCTTTTAAGTTTTGACAAAATGTTTTGATGGATCTAAAAAAGCTTAAAATATTTACACTTAAAAATTAAAAAACATTAAAAAGTTTCAAAGCTTTTTAGTGTCATATTTTCAATGAAAAATTTCATTGCGCTTATGAAGGACCGATTAAATAAATCATATCATACATATAAAGGGTCCGCCAGATAACTTTTTTTTTTAAAATGCTAGAAAAAAACTACTGAATATTTTCTCAAATTTCTTTTTTTATTTGTTAGTACAATCCTTCCGGTTAATAATGAAAAATAATTTCATTCAAATGGCTGCCTCGGCTGGCCATGCAGTAGCCTACACGATCGGTCCAATTTTTATGCACATTGTCGATTGTGTGCAGCTGTATTTCTCCAATGGCTTCACGAATATTGTCCTTTAAAGCGTCAATTGTCTCTGGCTTGTCGGCGTAACACTTATCTTTGACGGCACGCCACAAATTATAGTCTAACGGTGTCAAATCGCAGCTCCGAGGTGGCCAAACGACATCAGCTCTACGGCTGATAATGCGATCTTCAAAAACAGGGCGCAAAACATCGAGTGTAGCTTCGGCTGTGTGGTACGTAGCGCCGTCCTGTTGACCCCAAATGTTGCCAATATCTTCCTCTTCAATTTTTGTGAACAAAAATTCATTCAACATGGCCCGGTAACGATCGCCATTGACTGTAACGGCCACTCCTTGGTCATTTTCGAAGAAAAATGGCACAATTATGCCTCTGGCCCAAAATCCGTACCAAACAGTGGCTCATTTTGGGTGCGTCGGCTTTTCAATGTATGCGTGCGGGTTTTCTGTGCCCCAAATGCGACAATTTTGCGTTACATACCCGCCAAGATCAAAATGAGCTTCATCTGAAAAGATGATTTTTTTTACAAAATCGGCATCTTCTGTAAGTCGATCGCAGGCCCACTTAGCGAAGCGATGTTCAAACGTATACACAACCATATTCGTTCAGCGAAAGGATAAAACTAATTATCTGTCAAATCAGACATGAGCTAGTTGTTACCATTCACGAAATAAGCACTAGTTGAAGAAAAAAACGTTAGATGGCGGACCCTTTACATACATAGACATACATACGAGTATATTTTCTTTCATAAAAACACAAACCAAAAGCGGAAAAATAATAATTGTGAATGATTGTTATGGTTGTACTCCTTCTTATTATTATGCACTCATGGAAAGGAAATGATGAAAATCAAAACTATGAGTTCGATACTGCAAGCGGCCATTAACATTAAAAGTTTTTCTGGTGCGTATTAGTGTCTATTTGCATGTATTTGTAGCATGAAACTAGCAATAATTTAATGTAGTCAGTAAAACAGTTTAAGTTAAATAAGCCTTCTTAATAATATAATAGTTTCATTAAAATAATGAAATATTTTCATTAAAATAATGATATAATTTGTTAAAAGAATGAAATAATTTTATTCAAGTAATGAAATAATGAAATATTTCCATTAACTTAGCGAAATTATTACATTGGACTAATAATATTATTTCATTTATTTGAAGAAAGTTTTTAGTAAAATAATTTTGACGGAACTTGTTTTATTATAGTTGAGTTTTTTTCAAGCTTTTCATTGGTTTAATGTCTTCAAAAATTCTGTAAATTTCCTTACAAATTCTGCCTGTGTGTAGATTTGAGCTTTCCACATATTACAATTTTGTGGCATTTCGAACATATCTGGCTTTCAAATCGTCTGAAATTCTGACCTATTTTTCTTTTTCAGCTCCGGTAATTTCTTGCATTATTTTCCGGGAGACTGCGAGCTTTTTTTTGTGGTATTTAATCATGATGATAAAAATTTTGTAATGGTAATTCAATTTAAGTTTCAAATAATTTCTGTCCCACTGTGCAGTGTCACTGACATGTCCTAAAATAATAATAATAATATAATATGAATGTTTGATAAAGCATTTTCACTAAACAAATTACCTACTTGGCTCTCGGTCTAGATGTATGTCTGTCTGTTTCCCTTACTTTTCATTTCATTTCCATTTCAAATTTTATATCTTGACACTTTAACCTCAAAAATAAAAAATTATTCACACCTTAACCAAGATCATGTCTTTGTAAACTCTGTTAAAACCACAGCACAATTTTACACCATTTTTCAAAAATTGTTTGCAAAAAAAACCAAAGAAATATGTTCGATTAAGAAATCAACACTACACCACTTGATTGATTGTTCATTTTAGAAAAACCAACAAACAACGTGCTGAAAAAATCAAATAAAATTTTTTAAGATCCTGCATTTAAAACTTAATTAACCCATACTAACACTCTTAGCTCCCTTTATAGCACATTATAACATTTTCATTTACAAAAATGCAACAGCAGTTGAGATAACAAAAAATCAAATTAATAAATTAATTTCATTTTCGTATTTTTCATGTTGTTACATGTCACGCACACAATTTTGTCATATAAAACACTTTTTTGTATTCTCTCTCAAGCAAATTACAACATAAAATATTGACAATCAAATGCCTCCCTCTACAACTCGCCTCGATTGCAAAGTCTGGCAGAAAAGACAACAAATAAAATGCACAAAATTCGCAAAATATTAACGAAAAAAAAAATCAACGACTTTTTTTTTAAAACTCATATAAACATTTTTATAAAACTAAAGTCGTGTCATGAATTTTAATGATCATACAAAACGACTTAATGCAATCATCAGACAAACAGTCGATCGGAGTGCTTGCACAGCAGTACTTTTATGAATTTGAGTACTTTTTTCTTAAAAAAAAAGAGTTTAGTGTACGTGTGTGTGTGTTAGCAGTTACAATTTTAGACAAAAATTTTTAGCTTCGTTAGTGACGTTTATTAAATAAACTGCCCATAAAGGTGAATATAATTTAGTGGCTTTTTACATATGTTTTAAGGCATTTACCTGTGTGCGTGTTTTGGTTTGTTTGTCAAAAAAAAACAAAAGAAAAATTACATAAATATATTTATGATTGACATTATGGTCTTTTGCTTGAAACAGATATATCAACTAAATTCCAGCTGCTCTTACAGTAGAGAATATACATTAAATGTGTTAATTTTTTGTTTGTCTTATTCCTTCACTGTTTGTCTTAACGCCAGACACGCATGCGCCCACTATATGCTGTTGAGCTTTTTATTTTGAAAATTTTTAAATGCATACGATGACGCCTACACAATCGTAATTGAAATAATTTTGAGTTCATGCCATTTGATTAAGATTCCAATCGTTTTTGTAAGGAAGTTTGTTTAATTGGCTAAAAGCAATTTACAGTATGCAATGATAGAACATTGTTGCAACAACAATTTAATGTTCTTCGCAGCGATAAATAAACTAAAGATTTTGCTAAAATGTTAAACTTTACTTTAATTCCGGTAAACTTAAACTTATTTTAGTTAGAACATTATATGAGTACATTATCCAATAAAATGACACTTTTGCTATAACCTTTGTTGACTACTATATTCTCTTGATGTGTATGGCACCCTAACTACAAAAACAGTCGAAATTTCAAATTATATGAACACGTTTTTTTAATTTGGAATGTTTCAAGAGAGTGCTCTACCGACTTTATCATAACTTGAAAAGAGGTTGTCCAGTTTTATTACAAAAAAAACACTAAAAAACTTGAAATAAAATTACCTTTAAGCTAGTGTAGTATAATTGTTTTATATACACAACGGTCTCGGAATTATTCAGACCGCAATAATGATAAATATTTGTTTAAGCAAAATTAGAAACATTTTATTTTTAAATTTATAAAAATCGAAATGGCAACAGCTTACCATTTTTATTGACTGATCATAAGGCCACATACACTGCAAAAATAACAAAAGCTTTATTTCACGAAAATCGATTAATAAATATTGATTTTATTCACAAAAAATAACCTGATTTATGCAAGAAATTGAGTTTTGAAGAGGCTGCTGCACAGATTTTATTATAACTTGAAAACCCCTCATTTAATTTTCTTAAATATTAATTTAAATAATCTGAATTTTAGCCGTCTTTGAGACGGCTCTGACATTATTTTTCTAAATGCGTAAAGCTTTCGGAGTTATTTAGAATAAAATAATAAAAAACTAATTTTTTTGTAAAAATTTAAATTTTTTATTTTTGAAATTATGATTTTTTTTTTTGGTTTTTTTTAAATTCATAAAAAGTCAAAAATGGCAAAAAGTTACCATTTTTATTTCTCAATCAGGAAGAAACGTATACTCCACAAAAATCTATCGATATTTGAGGATTTTATTTTCAATTTAACAATTTTACAAAAAAAAAAATTTTTATTATTTCTTTTTGAATAATTCTGAATTTGTGCAAGTAGTTTTTTTTTAACACAATCAGGAAATTATTGCCTACTAGTTAATTAATTAATGTGTTACCTTCTTTGGGAAAGGGATAGATAGTGTAGAGAGAACAGCTGGTGAAGTGGGAGAGAGATAGAAAGCTTAATTCATTTACAACTCTGCTATTGCGCGTTTTTGTTTTTGTAGAGCAGTGTTACAGCCCCTCTGGTGTCAAGTACAGTCATTAATATTGTTTAAGCTGTGTAGCCATTTTGCTAGTTCTCTTACTTCACCGACTGTTCTGCTACAATACCGACGAAGGAGGATGCTGTTAACTGCATTACGATATATTGGTATTAATCGCTGCCGGTACTGCCAAAGTGATCAGTGCTATGCCTTCATCACTTTAACAGTCTAACAACAACCAACACAAAAACACGCCAATTGCCTGAAACTAGTCCTGAACACAAAACCTCAGGGTTTATAGTCAAACGCGCTAACTATGCAGACATTTTCGCTATATTGTAAATAAAATCAATATTTATGCATCGATTTCGATTTACATGAAATAAGCTTATTTAATTTGTAGTATACATATATAAAAATTTATATCCAAAAGAACTGTTTTTTAAATATTCGAAAATATCTTGTAAATCTTATCTTAATCGATTTAATAAATGGTTCCAGAGCTAATGTTTCCGAAAAACTTACAATTTTTTTTTATGATATAAAAAAATTTATAGATTTTCGATCACTTCGGTCTTTAATTAGTGGGAAGTTCAAGGGATGGTGCTCAAATTTATACACAGATTCTTAATCTCTGCGAGCCAAAGGATTCAAACGAGCATTAGAGAGGCAAAAGAGAAAAAATGACTCGCATCACTAAGGAAATTTCGATTCTACTCTTGTTGTGAAAATTAATATATAAAGTATTAATTCTCATATTCATTTACATGAAATATTTCGGTAAAAAACGTTGATACCCCTAACAACCGACGCACAGTGGTTCCAACTAGAAAAATATGTATATTTGAATCTTGCAATTCGATTACAAAACGATATATGTAAAAATCATAGAGCAGGCCATAAGCTTTAAGAATTTTGAAATTTAGACCACCCTGTTGAGACAAACGTTGAGTTATAGGGTGTTGAATTTGACTACCTCGGGGACGAAAAACATTGTCGGATAATATTTGTAAAAGCTATGAGGACATAGCTTTTACAAATATTATCCGATTTTAGTAAATTTAAATTTTAACGTTCATTTTTTATGAATTTTTAAGTTAAAAAATATATATGTGAAGAAAATGCGGATATTCAATATTTTAAATGTAGCGCGTATGAGTAATATACCATCATATTACTCATACGTAACCTTTTGCCCTAAAAATATTGGTTATTCGCATTTTCTTCACATATTTTTGGAATGAAAAATTCTTAAAAAATATCTGTTTAATATATCGTTAAAATTTTTTAAAATAAGAGGACTGCTATGTTCTTTAATATATATGTAGTAAAGAACAAAAAGATTAAAGAATGAAGTTTAGTACAGTTTTGATGTGCCCAGGTAAATAAAATTCTTCTGAAAATTAGACCATTTTTAGAAAATCTGCTCTCCTGAATACATTTTTGAACAGGTGGGTAACAATTAAAGGCCAAATTAATTATATTAAACATATGTAATATAATTTAGAACATAACATACAATTTCGTAGAAAAACTCAACATTTTCATCTAATGCTGGATGTAGCGTGCATGCTTTAATCGCTTTAAACTTTCACCTATAGTCATTTTTGACGTTTACTCTTTTGAAATATTGGAAATAAAATTTTTTTTGAAAAAACGTCGAACAATTTTTGTAAAAATTTTGCCATTTTTCACTCTCATTTCAAAGTCTCAAGTTTGATTCCTTTTCACGACCACATGAATTGAGATAGCTAAAAAATGTTTCCCGTGTGGTATTAAGGATTGTGCTCAAAATCATAAAATATTTTTCTTGAAAATTTTGGCTATGTTATTACCGAAGACATTGACGAAATAGAGAACAAAGTCGAGGCCGAAAAGAAGAAAATCGCATTTTTTCTATTAAAATTTTATATTGGAATATTTAAGAATCAAACAAAAAAGTAATAGAATTTAAAAACAAATTTAAACAAATGTTTGTTAAAATAAAAACCTATGATAATTTGTTGTATGTAATAAGGTAAACTACATTTTCTTTAACTATTTATACACTTTACAAAAAGTGTAAAAGTTATGAGGCCGACAAGATTTTTCATGTACGATGTAGTCAACTTTGACACTCTGTAGCTCAAAGTGTGTTTCAATAGGGGGTTCAAAATTTCAACATTTTTAAAGCTTAAGTCCTTCTCTATTATTTTTTCCTACATCGTTTTGTAAACGAATCGCAAGTTTTTCCAATTGGAACTACTTTGCGTCGGTCATCTAAAACACATGAACTCTGATGGCAGATTGATGTGGCCTTCGAAAATAGTATAAATAATTGTTATTTCTGTATTTCTTTCTCAATAAAACAAATCAAAAAAAAACGAACTCAACCCTGATTTACTAAATTTTAACGCAAAAATTTATCTTTTGTATAGTATATAAAACATTTTCTCCTTGAAGGTGGTATATAGAGCTACCCACGCTTTGTTTTAGCTCAACGATTTCTTTTTTTTTACTCATAGCGGTAGTTATTTAAAAACCACTATTTAGCAGTCAGTAGTCAACATAATTTGGTACATGTTTGTTTTATATTTCAACTACAACACACAACAACAACAAAAAAAGAAAAAATGTGATTAAATTATGATGGACATAAATGAATTCATAATTACAAATTTGTTTAAACATGCACAAAAAAGGAAATCTCAGTTTTTTTTTCTCCATGCAACGTGTACTGCAATAATAAATATGATTTTAAACGTTTTAAAAGAATAACATTTTAATTCTCTTTTGGCTATTATGTATCATTTATATGTTACATGGAATTCATTTTTAGTAAGAAAAAATAAACAAAATTTTTTATTTGAAATTTATGATTTGTGATCAAAAAGTAGTTAGTAAGTGATATTGCTTTTAAGTTGACTTAGAGTCAAGTTAAAACAAAAGTAGGTCAAATGTAACACGTTATATTTTATCAACACTCCCACATTATTGCACACTCTATGGTTTGGAAAGACAGACAGGCAGACAGCCGCTGTCACACAGTCACACAGCTACTGACAGTTGTTGGCTGCAGTGTCTTAGAATTACCAAAGTTCTATTTGTTTTTATACTATACTGCATATAAATAAAATGAACAGTAATTTTTCGATTGGAAACAAGTTTAGTTGACACCCACATAGTCAACCATTGACGTTTATTTATGATTTCATTTTATAACATTTTGCAACATAAAAAACGACTTGGAAAAATAGTTTAACATTTAAATATCAAGAATTTCTGGGAATTGAGTGTATAAATAACAAAATATGTGGAAAGGAGTAAAATATCAGCAGTAGATTTTCAGATTGTAAAATTCTTTGAAGAGCTTAAGGCCGTTCCTGTAACTCAATAGAACATCTGATCGTTTATTATTAGACTTATTAAAAAACTCTTTGCAGCACATCAAGCTGATTGCAATGGCTAATTATTTCCACTTGAAGTGAATATCCTTAATGTTGAATATCCCTTATTTATGAGTTGCATAATAATTGTCGCTAACTGTTACGTATTTTAGCCAATGATTTGTGTAAAACCCGTCCTACTCACTTGTTTGCCTCTTTTTTTCTCAATATTAACTTCAATCTTTATGGAGTATAGAAAATGCATTTTGCAAGCAGTTTATTTTTGGGCGTTCAATCAACTTTAGTTAAATGAATGAATGAATTTTTGTTTTTAAATAAACTTTTAATTAACCGTAATATTAGCTTGATGAATTAAGCGGGCTTTAGGCAAACACAACTTGTCTTGTCTTGCAAAGACAAAAGCCTGTCTAACCAAAAAAAAAACGCTCATTGCGTTGATACT
Source organism: Panzeria rudis (assembly GCA_956483635.1). Taxonomy (NCBI): domain Eukaryota; kingdom Metazoa; phylum Arthropoda; class Insecta; order Diptera; family Tachinidae; genus Panzeria; species Panzeria rudis. Next base: position 6,835,839 of record OY101450.1, on the reverse strand, counting down.
TAAACGGATATGGGTGCTGTCTTGTGGGCGGTTTTAATAAACGCTTAAATCAGATATTTATTATTGATGAATTTTATTTTAAACAATTTTGTTTTAGTATTTAAGTTGACAATTTTTTTTTGTCATTGAAAATTTCTGTTAAAAGGCCGGAATTTCGTGTAATTTGTTTGCATTGATCTCTTTTTTATTAGTTTTTTTTTCAGATTTTATCTGTTAATTTTTGTCATTTTTATTAACATGATTTATGGCTTGAGTTTTTTTAAAGAAACAATTTATTTTTGTTAGCATTTCTAACAAGTAATTGTCAATTGCTTTGAGGTGGAAAACATGTTGTTAAGAAATTTTTTTTAATCAGCACTCTGTACGCAGAATGTGCCCACATTGGAAATAAAAATTTGAATCTAGGAAAAGTTGTTTTGACAATGTGTTAAAAGTTATCACAAAAAAAGTAATGAAAGATATTAATGAACAGGGCTCGGATCTATAAATGTAGGGTTTTTTGGTGAAAGATAACAAGTTATTGTCTATTTATCTATCTATCCGAATCATTAAAATTTTACATTATTTGACATCGATTCTGAGTTGCATATTTTTGCATATTTTGCTAAAAGTGCATATTTTCGCATATTTTGCATATGTTGTTGGAATTCTTAATAAATTTGTTATCATGATGAAACGGTAATTTTTAAAATTTTATTAAAAGGTAGAAGGAATTAAAAACAAATTTCTATGTTCTTGAGCTGGAGTTGCCTGAATACAGGAATCGATGACCTGATGTTATATGTGTGAAATATCTCTTACTTTGTTCCATTTTCTAATGTAATATGTTGCCCCAATTTTGTCATTTTCACTTTAAAAGCTCAGTTTTCCCATTCAATTAATAAATAAATACTTTCTTTCACTTTAATTTTTTTCTACGAACACTATGGAATTTATTCATTTCAATTTTTTTTTATTTACTTCAAATTAACTAATACAAATTTCTCTTGTTTTTAATAACCAATGACCATATTAACAAAATAATAAACAAAAAATCTTTTTTTCTTTAACAAATATGCAAGTCCAAAGAAAAGTTGCTGGCTGACTAGCAGGTCAGCAGTAACATCAATGAATTTAATGAATGAATGTGAATGTCTGAGCAGGCAATAAACCTGTCCAACAAACATCAAGTAAATTAACAAACTTGAAAAAGAAATTAAAAATTAATTGTAAATCACTGCGACTTTTTAATGAACGCCCACGTATGTAATAACAAACAACATTTTTATTTTTTAATAACATACTAAATGGTTGTCGGTAACAACTATTTCATACAATACTGGGGCACCAACTGTTTTCTTTTTTTCACTTTTGTGCTTTGAATACCTTTTTGTATAACTACATAAAACTTAATAAAAAACACGTTAAATTTAATTCCATATGGAATTAATTTTGATTTATTAGCTTTTAAATGAATGAGTTGAAAAAAATTAATAAATAAAATTTAAAAAAAAAGTTTCAGGGCCAGGGTCATTTTAAAGGTAATAATAAAAGAAGATTAAATGTATGGTTTAAAAGCAAACAAGAAGAAAAAAACCATCTACCCACTTTATTTGTTTGAATATTGCCCAACGATATGGCTAATTATTTATTTAAATAATGAATAATATTGTGAAGTCAGTAAATGAATTGCAGATAAAATAATTATACAGTGAACTCTCGAAAAGGAAACACTTGAAATATATGAACTGATTTCTATGACTTCTCTGTGACATTCAACGCTTAATTAATTGTAAGTGAAACATTTAAAATTTAAAATTGATAATTTAAAAAAATTTTCGTTTACATAAATATTTAGAAAATATTTTTAATGTTATTTTCAAAAGTGCTCCATAAATGGGGTATTTTCGGTATATACGTTGAGTTTCACAAATGTCACGTCCAGATGAAGCAAATTTTATTGATTGCTTTTATAATATGAGATTTAAGCTTATATATACAAAAAAATCTTGCGGATTTGCTGAGACTTTCTGATCTTTATTTGAACAAATTATACTTCTCCCCGTCTGCCAAATTTTCAGATCAATCGGTTTGGGTACACAGGAAAAACTAAATTTCATTTTCTGTAAAGGAATTCAATGAAATAGTAAATATTTTGTCTATGAACGGACCTACAAACAAATTTGTAAATATAGACAAAAATACTTCAACAATTTCATTGAAAAAAAACGTGTTTTTTTCACTAAACAAATTGTTTAAATCTACAAAACAATTTGTCTTAAAATATTTACAAATTGTAGACAAAACAATTTACTAAATCAAACAAAAATATTTACTGGATTTTCTGAAAAATATTGAACAATATTTCTGTCTGAATTTAATAAACAATTAGTGTAAAAATGCTGGCAATTATTAAGCAAAATAATTTACTTAATAAAAAAAAATACAAAAAAATTTTTGTGTGTGTCATCATCATCATACATAAAGCATTTATGAGATTTCACTTTGTTAAATGTGTTAAAGTCTGAATATTTATCTAAATACTCTAAAAAAATGAATGAGAATTAAGGCAACGACATTAACTAATCGATTCAACCAAAAATCTTTTGTAAACAAACTTGGTACAATTGCATTCCTCTTGCTATGATTTTTGTTGTTCTTGTTATTTGTGTGTATGTCGTCATCGGGGTGGTTTTTTTACGACACAGTTTTTATTGTTGTTTTTGGTGTATGCGTTCTAAATAAAAGTCAAACAAACAATTCATAGATTATGGACAGAACATTTACTGAAAATTAAATTTATTTTTAGACAAACTTTTATTTGAAAAATTTTTGGTGATCATTTTTTCTGTGTAAGACGTGCCGCCAGCCTGCTCAAATTTAGGAAAACCATATAATTTTGCCTTCTTGCCTGATAACTGAAACAATATTAATTTCACAAAAAGTTTGTAGGAAGATATCGCTCATTTGCTGCAACGTCATCACAACTCAAAAAACCTAGCTTTACAGAAAACGAGCTTAAAGTTTTCAATTTACATACAACTTAATGGAGAAAGAAAATTGCATTCTTATCTCAAGATCTAAATATTCAAGATATTTATATGAAATTTTTACACAAACAATTCTGCACTATTAACTCATTTTGGGTTTTGACGACGTTGCAGCAATTGAGGGATATATCTTCATTAGAGAAATCAAAAGCATATTCATTTTCGTCGTGCGCCGAAGTATTAATTTCAGAAGAAATTAGTTGAAAGATTAAGATTAGATAGCATTGAGTAAACGTTATTCATATCAGTGCACATCGCATATAGTACGAAGTCTCCATTTTTCCACGTATGTTGGATCTGCCGGTAAAATAGCGAACAAATATTACACAGGCAAAATTTCTCAACTATCCGAAACATTGCCCTGTCCAGATTACTGCATACTAGCGAGTGTCCCGATTATAGAGGTAATATGTACTATATAACTCTCATTTAGTTAATATTAAAAATATAATAGATACATGCATCAGATCTATTGAGAGTTAACGAAGCTTTTGTATTCGTAGAAAATTATATGATGATGACTGACATTTGATCATAAAAGAAAAATCTCGGACTATATTATGATAATTTATATGTTGTTTGCTTTTTTCTTGTTTTTTTAAGGCTTTATGCTAAAATATTATTAAGTGCCTTAAGGAAAGTCCTCAAAATATTTTATCATAGTCTAATCACATTAAGAAGAATAATTAAACACTCGAAAATTTCGTCCGAAAATCGTTGAAAACATGGTTAATTTTACATTTTTCGGTAGTGATTTTGTTCCATAGGTAGTTGGTGTTAATTCAACATGATTTTTAGTGTCCGACCGAACTCATTCTTTTTCAGACCGAACCCGAACTTCGGTTGAATTTTTAAAACCGAACCCGAACCCGAGCGCGAAACCGAACTTTTTTATTGAAAAGAAGAATTTTAACTTTTTAATTATAACTCATTTATTTAATAAATACAAAATGAAGAAATTCTATTACGTTGCTTTTTTCGATAATATTTTTATAGGACTGCATTTTTGTGGATGTTAGACGATTATAAATATGTATATAAAAAAATTATACAAAGTTCGGTGTTCGGTGAAAATTTAACCGAACGCCGAACATCAACCGAACACAGCTTTTTGCCGAGCTCTGACTCCGCAGCCGAACGTTCGGTCGGACACTAATGATTTTACAATAACCTTCAAAGAACAGTTTTTCTTTTGAAATAATTATATTTCATATTTTTTGTTGTTAGATTTTATTAATGGCCAAATGTGTTTTACTTCTGTTATTTGATTTATTAGTTATATCAAAATGAAGTTGATACTAAAATATTCGAAGAATCATGTTCAAAGTTATTGAAGTTGAAATATCGTGAATTTAATACTGAAATAATACGAAGAATCATGTTGAGTCATAGTTATTTCAAGTTGAAACAACATAAATTTAGTGTAGCCATTTTATTATTTATTTAGCTAAAATAGCGTCATGATGTGTATTATGGATTTCTTTGTGGTTCAATATGATTTAATTAAATGGTTCAATATGATTTAATTAATGATTTAAAATAAATTAAAGTTATAGTCATGTTGATTTAAAATGAAATACAACGTTGATTTTTTTTATGGATTCACTAAAGTAGATCAAACTTTAATTTAAAGTGATAAAAATGTATTTAACTATAAAACAGGATTTTATGGATGCAATATTAAACAATGTTATTTTAACAGTGAAAAATATTAAATCAATGAGATTTAAGGTAAGATTAATAATTTTTCTTTTAAAATTTTTATGAAACAATGGCTATTTAGATCAATTCTGTACTTTGCAGATATTAAATATGATTTCCAATTAACACTGCAACATGCTGATTTTACATTGGTATTTTTTTTCTGTGCGTGGCTAATGTTAACATTGAGGAAATCAGCCGCGAGTGTCTTATTGTAAGTTAAGGCATTTCGTTAAAAGAGCCGGAGTCAGATCAAACTAGGAAGAACGGTTGTGTAAAGTTTCCGTTTTGATCTACTGTAACAATACAAATCATCCATATCATCTCTAAAGTGCATTACTATGCCAATATATTGGCTGTATTATATATTTTGGATAAAATTTTATGCTAAATATTAATATATATGAAGGGGTAGGAGTAACTGCTCTTCGCTCTTGAACGCGCTTGATAGTGAGTGAAAAATTATGACCCTATCTCCAAGTCAAGTTACGTGTCAAAAATATATATGTATATAAAACGCGAGCAACCTTGAAAAATATCATTTCATACATTCGATTTTGCTAAATTTGTGCCCATTTAGAAGAACACAGAAGCTATTACGCTGATATAAACTTACCATTGCTTTCAGAAAAGGCTCTTTGTGAGCGTAATACTAAAGACCTGAAAAGAAAGAAAAGAAAATGTGTAAGATTTTAATTATATAAGAAAAAACTTAATAATAAATCGTGTTAAATTATGTGCATTATTGGCATTGGGAGAGAAAAAGGACCTGGACAACTGCACAATCCAAGGGCCATGGCAATCTATCGAATTCCAGATGTACTTAAGATATAACGCAAATAAGTTAATTAATAATGGTAATATGCACGCATACATATACTGAAAATAAAAATCAACGCCAAAAATGCAAGCACCTTCGAGTTCAACAATATTTTTTCGGGAGAGGCTATCTCACCATGTCTATTTCATATGTATCCCCAATTTTTGGCGGCATTAGCTGTCTGTAAATTGTAGTCTTATATACAAAACAATTGAGAGAAAAGAATACCAAAATGTTTATTATTACAACATACACAAAACCGTTTTTTTTTTTCTTGAAGGAACTGAAAAGCTCTGAACTTTGCTTTTTCATTAAAAATCATGGTTTGACAATAAAAAATATTTAAATGAAATTGAATTAAATAAATAAATCGTTTTACTTAAGTACCAGAATAACACTTTTGAGACAAGTGCCTTCTTTTAGATATACTTTACACCCTAAGTCCCAGCACTCTTTGCTTTTCCTATTTGTGGCCTTAGTTAAAACCTAAACAACTTGTTTATTATTTTTTTTAATTAAAAAACAAAAATAAACTTAAGCTAAACATTGAAATATGTCATCACTTTTACACCAAAATCCTGGGAACTTAAAGATCATTATGGCATAAAGTAAAAAAAAAATAAAGCATTGAAATGAATTGTCAAAGATTTACAAAGAACTTAAATAAGTGCTTACACACACATCAAAGAGATATATAAATTCAAATTTTATGACACACTTTTCTAAAACATCTTTCTTTCATTTCACTCGTAATTATTTCATTATCCAAAAAGAAAAAACTAACATGTATTTGGTGGCTTTTAACACAAGTTGCTCATAACTCATTCCAGACCAAGCAAAAAAAGATATTGTTTGCCCTTAAGAAAACATGTTGATAGTGTTTAGAAGTTTTCATTCACTTTCATAATGATTTGAAATGTGTATTTAATATTTATGCTCCCCTCTTGTAACAAATGTTCAGGATTAAGTGGGCGCCACTGAATTGTTTACGAGATAAGAGTGTGAAGTGTGAACTGATCGAAGTGAGTGAATGAGTAAACGATAAGGTGTGTGAGTACGCGTGTGTATGAGTAATATCTGCTGTTGCAGTATATCGATCTGTTACAATCTGGACAGGAAAAGTATTTTAAGTGTTAATTTGAGCAGGAAATCCATAAAAAAAATGTTTTTGTCATTACGTTAAAAGAGAGTTTGTATCTAAAAATCATTTCGTTTACTTTAACACTTGTGTTTGTTAATTTTGTAATTATATATTTTAAAGTCAATTTTGAAGGCGTCATTAAAATGGCCACAGTGTTGATTTTTAAAAGGGTTTCAATGTTGGCGTGTTTGTTTGCTGTTAGTATTTATTAGTAATCATGATTAATTACAAATATAATCTCTCTTTTAAGTTTGATCACTATGTTCTGATAAATTGCATATAATTTATTTAGGAAACAGACACATATGTTGATATAGCGTGTGCTTAATGGTACAAATAGTTAGTTGGCATTCCAAACACACAAAGATACAAGTCATCAAGGCTTTTAATAGAAAAATACAATAGAAAAATAAATTTTTTTATAATAATCAGGGCTTGGACTTTCATGCAGCTAAAAATTGATTTTAAGCGCTTAACAAATGCACCTAAAAATTTAAAATATGCGCAAAGATATGCGTTTACCTACGAACTAAGTACCAAAACTAAAAAAATATGCAAATAAATTTTTCTAATTATTTTATTATTATTAGAGAAAAAACACATAAAGCAAACATAATTCGATATATTGTTCAATGCAACCGAACTTTAGTTGCGTTGCCAGCAACTGAAAATTAATGGTTGCCAGAAAGGCACTAAATAGCAACTGTAATTGGCAGCTCTCAGTTGCTAGTTGCCATCAGTAGTAACATTTTAAGCAAATGACAACCTAACTATTATATTATTATTTTATTTTCAAAAATTTGGAAATATGCATTAAAAAAATTTTCATAACCCCAAAAATATACATTTATTGCCAAAATATGCAAAAATATGCAACTACAAATCGATGGCAAACTACTTAAAATCTGATGATTTGCATAGATAATTAGCCAATACCTCTTTATCTGTCACCACAAAATACATGCATTTGCATGACAGTCCGAGCCCTGATAATCATTAATAGCCTTCTAATAAATACTAAACATTTTGAAATTGTTAATCTTCAGAGCCGGTCAATGGAAGATAAATGCATGAAATATAACGAGAGAGTAAACGGTATATTGACGGGAAGTCTCACTCAACGCGAATGGTTTTTTATTGCACAGAAAAAAATAACTGCATATTTATGAAAATAAAGTGAAAAATTTCGTTTGGGAATTCATATTGAAAATAACAAATAAACATAAAAATTTATTTTTGATAAATAAATTTTATTTCAAACAAACATTTGCTAGAAAATATTTTGGTAATAACACAAAAAAAGAACGCACGGTGTCATGGGACACCGGGTAGGAACGAAGTTCCTGTCGTCTGCCACTTTCGGCCTCTGCCATCGGCAGACCACTTCTCGGCCGGCAGTCTTCTGTCGGTTACATTCGGCCAGAAACTTTCGGTCGCTATGTCAGACGGCCCCTCATCTTTATCACGCTTCGGCACACCCCTAGTCAACGGAGCCAGCGCTATGACCCCCAACAAACATAAAAATTATAATTTAAAATCGGAAATTTCACCTACCTTCATTATATCAACTAAATGCAAAATGAAAACAATTCGTCAACAAAAAAAAATACTATTGCCTGAAAGATGCTTATGCGATACTTTTCAACATTTTTGCCGATTCACCTTCACTTAGCAAGGATAGCAGCCCTTAGTCAAGACACAAACCTGGTCCAAAGATTTCCAAAAACTTGTACAAAAATCCCAGAAGTTCCGCGGAAGACAACGTCAACACCGAAACCTGCGAAAATTCTAAAGCGCAGGCCTGTTGCCTTCGTTTTGAATTGTCGTTACAAGTATTCGCTGCACTTACTTGTTACACTACACGTAAGTGCAGAACGCCATCTTGTGCATAGCCTCTTGTTGCTCTTATTATCCTTGCTATCCCACATAGGTTTAACTTGACAACCCTGTATGACAACATTTCTTAATTATGCAAAACTAAATAAACATAGAAAAAAAACTTTCTATAAGGAATTATAATTTATTTAAAAAAAAATGTTAACACTTGATTGATTTCTTAGGTTCCAGAAAATTTTTTAGACTTCTGCTTTCAAACTTGTTGCAATAGTGCTTGATATTTAAAAACATGAAAATGTGGTCTATGATTCTTAGAAAGAAAAATATTTTTATTAGTGTTGTGTTTTTATACATATCAGCTTATTCTATCGTAAATCACTCATCAAAAACTAGAAAAGAAAACACAAGAAAAACCACAAAAAATTTAAATAAAAACTTTAAATGAAATAAGTTTAATTTCTCCCAAAAAAAAGGAAAGGGGAAGGTATGCCACATTAAATAAAGCGTGAGAAAATCATATAAAATACAAAATTGTGTAAAAAAACAGATGGATGATTTATTAAAACTTGTTAAAGAAATTTCTCTTTTAAGTTTAAATTTTCGACCAATATCATCCAATAAATTACTACTACAGTGTTTCAAATATGTGTCATTATTAGTTTAAATCAGTTTTGTTTTATTTTGTTTTCTTTTTTAAATTTGAGTTAACGCACATAAATTATGTTTTGCTTCTAACTATTGGCACACCATGTCATTAATTATGTATACTTTCTTGAAATACATTTTAGGGAATATTGTGTTAATTTCAATTTCTTGTGGATCTCTATGTGAATGATGTATGTTTTCTTATTTTATTTGTTTTTTCATTAAACCATGAAAAATTATAGACGAAAGTTGTAGTCAAGTGTAATACGAAAAGAGGAAGATGTTCCAAAAAAATTCCACCTACGTACAAATCGTGAAAAGACTTTGTTGCTAATTAACAGGGAAACCAGAAATATGTCCTAAAAATTTGTTGTATGGGCATTAAATATGGCCCAAAAACTAAAATCTATGCTTATAGAATTACAAAAAAATTATCTTAAAAATGTATATATAACTTTATCAAAAATTAGCAAAATGTATGATGATGAATATACAAAAACATGCACTAACAAATCATTGCCAAAACTCTTAAAAGGTTCAGGAATTTATAATTACCACTCATGATACTGCATGCATCGCATAGGAAAGAACATGCATTTGCATATTTGCGCTTTCCCTGATTATTATCATTGGAAAGACATTTTTAATTAACAAACAAAGTTTTGCAAGAAACTTAAAGGCTGCGGAAATTAAAATTTTTTTGAAAATGAGTTTTTTTACACTTAAATCACCACAACTCAGCCATTTACTAACTGATATTAAAAAAAAGGATAAGAATCATATCTTTCAGACATAAAAAAATCGTAGAAATCACTTTTGAGACAAAGAAGTGATGACTGCTTAAATTTCAAACTGTAAGAATCCCGTTTTTCACTACATTTACCCTTATAAAATCCCTTTTGCGAAGTGACCTAGAAAAACTAAAAGTATTTTCATTAATTTTAATTTTGCAACGTGCTTTTTCTCAAATTAATATTTTACTTTTTAAGTAGAATATTAAAGTTTTATTAAAATACATTGAAATCGATTATGGAGGGGTATTAGGTAGTTCCTATGCGCATTTCATTGGGGTATTGCAAATCGTCAGGGAGCCTTTGGACAAAAATCTCATACGAATAAGAAGTTTACAATATCAAAGTTAAAACATGAGCTCCATAATCAATCATGTTTTTTTATATTCTTTACTGAAATGTTTTCTAAACATGGATGTATCGTTAGCATTTATTTTGAAAGTACATACATATTTACAATGCTTGCTTTTGCGGCCACACTTTATTTATGTAGGATCCAGAAACTCTGCTTTGTTTGCGCCAAACAAAGGCAACAAGTCAAAGTAATGAATGTATACTTTTTTGTCATCCTTCGAGCAAGAAGCAAGTCATTTATAAATTTAGGAGAAATCCACAATATATGAAATAAAGAATTCAGTAAAATATTTACTGGCCAAAAATATTTGTTTCATCAATTTCGCCAAACGAAGCTTAAATATGCAAGTTACACATGTCAGATATTACATAACTGCACTTCCGACATTTTTAGACCCCGTCCCCCGTCTCAATCTATTACGCTTTTTAAGAAATTTTCAGTATACTCCGCCGAACAGCGTTATGTACTATGTGAACAGTCCCTTATTTATGGTCCTTCGAGCTTGATGTATTTGACGGAGTTCATGTGGTGCTTAAAGTTTTCTTCGGAAAAAGTGCAAAAAGAGGATTATTAAAAATATTACTCTCATTTAGTCTCACTTTTCTTTGCTTAAATAATTTAAGTTAAATTGTATTCTCGTTTGATGTATTAACTCCTTTAGATTTCAGCACATCTGTTTTGGTTTTATTTATCACTTTAGCAATTTTTATAGCTTATTTGGTTTAAATTAGGGATGTAACGAATACCGATACCGATACCGATATATCGGCGATACTTCATATTTTCCGATACATCGGTATCGGCGATATTTTACTGTCGATACGACGATACTTTTAAAAATTTTTTCAGAGTTTTTTAACAAATAATTTATTTTCGTTCGATTTTACCATGAATTTAATTCACTTCATTATTTTTTAAATCTTATTAATATCAATTTTAAAAATTAATAATATTTTATGGTGTTTTTTGTAAAAAAATTTATTTATTTTTTGTTAATTTTACCATGAATTCAAATTCAAGTCGTTGTTTTTTAAATCTTATTCTCCAGCAAAAAAAAAGATACTCCAAAGAAGTCATGAAAATGTAGAATTCGCGATCTGGATGTATTGCAAATTTGGATAATTTCTAATTAGTTTTACATATCCTTGCCATTGCAAGAAGTTCTGTTTTTCGATTACCAATCACCGAATTGGAAGCGATGCTAGCACAAATTTCTTTTTCGGTATTCTATAATGATTTTTCCTCAAGGAAAAAGGATAAAAAAATTACCCATTTTCACAATTTTTTATGCGAATTTAAACTCAGAACTGTATTTTCATGTAAATTTAAGTGAATAAATATAAACTTAGATGTCTTTTAATAATTAAGCTATTAAGTTATTTAGAAAAATATTAGTTGATAAATGTCCTTTAAAAAAAATCGATTTTTTAAAAAGCATGGCGAGTATTTTTTAAAATTATAAAGGAATTAAACATTTTTCTTGCTTTTCTACTAATTATCTGCATATTTTTAATATAGATTTTTTGGAAGCAAAGAAAATGTAGCTCCTTAAAAATTACTTCCAATGTTTTATCAATTTTAAATATTCTCTCTTATAATGTAATTTTGTATAATAAAAAAATTGCGCTTGAGTTTTGTTAATCTAAACTTAAACTCAATTTCAATATTCGTATCGGTATCGGTATCGGCGATATTTATTTTTAAATATCGGTATCGGATCGGCAAAACAGCGTATCGTTACATCCCTAGTTTAAATATATAGATTTTTTTTTTTTTTTTTTGTAAAAATAAAACTAACAAAACAAACATTTTTATGCATATTAGCATAAAATAATCAAATAAACCAACCGACAACTTGTTAAATGTTTTTCTTTTTTGATGCGAAAAAAAACAACAATAGAAGAATTCCAAGGAAAATAAATGTTAAACATAAATTCAAAATAAATTACAACGAAATTAAAAATCTTGTTTCTAACAGGTGAAATATAAACTAGAACTAAAGCTACGATCTAACGGAGAGCAAATATTTGACCAAATAAGCGTGACTACGAATTTTGGAAAATATTATACGAGCTTTACATTGCAAATATTATAAGATGAAATTATGATTAATAAAAGTAAAGTAGAGACTTGTCGTTCCTTTTTAATACATATTTATTTAACATTATGATATTTTCGGGAACAACCACAATCCCATTCTCAGAGTTCTTTTTACACTCTATGCCACTGCGATCTCCAAAGATACGCTTATCTCGTAAAATCTTTGCCCCATCTGACCTTATCTTAAGTATAAGTATATAGAAATTATAATATATTTTTTTTGCTTTTTCGCAGTATATCTTTAATTACCTCCAAAACTTTTGAACTGCTTCCTGTTCTTGCGGCTGAAGATTTTTAATTTTATCTGTAAAATTTTGCCAAATTTTGGTATCACTTTCATAAACTGTAACACTCATTTTCATTTGCTTTTAGTATAATTAAATCAATACATTATTTTAATTAAATATTTGTTTACAAAGCATTTTTATATGACTGGGAACTTTTGGCTATTGCAACCAACTGTTGAAGATAACATTTTGATTACTCATAATGAATTCAATTTTATTTACGATATTTTAGATCGGTATATATTTTGTCTAACATTATAAATATTAGAATGATTTATTTAGAACAAAATATAAATATTATTTACTTTTTTATTATTATATTATTTAGTTTGAAATTTCATCGTTATTTAAAATTTACACTTGATTTTTTTTTATCTATTAGTTTCATGCAACACTTGAGCACTAATCATTTCTATTTAATTTAACAAAATTTTTTATTTATTTCATATATTTCGTATTTAAACTTCTTTATTTCTTCAATCATTCTGTTATATTATTTTAAAACTATTTACTATTTTATTTAATTTTTTTAATCTATCAGATGCATTATTGCAGCGCTATTTTATGTCATTTTCTCGCATAAAATGTTCAAGCAAAATATGCTTGACTACCGCAACCGTCTACTAAATAAGTTGAAATCTTACTAAACTTGGCAAAGCAGTGGCCACTTGAAAGAACTTCAACTTCTGGTTGAACTTTATATTTTTTATAGACTTTTAGAGAGCACAAGATTTTTTTTATGTCTTTTTGTTTATTTGTGTGTATTTTGTCTTTTTATTTATTTTTCAAAACGTTCAATTACTCACTCAACAGCAACAGAAAAAAAACAAACTTTACAACAACAATTTTTAAAAATAAATATCAAAATCTTTAATATTTTACAAGTATGTGTTAGATGTTTTTCTATCGCTTTGACGTTACACTATTAGATACTCATAATTAAGGTAAAATAGGAAATAATCTTGTGCCCCACCAAATTTTTAACTTTAAGCTTTAACGTTTCAATGGTAATTGAATAAAATGATACTTTAAATAAAACAAATCGACATGAAATAAAGTATCAATACGACAAGTAGTCATTTATTTGTATAAGAGATGAAGAGAATTTATACTATATTCTGGTGCCAAAAGCTACCCTGCAGTTCTGGTGGCTATATATGAGACATTGATTTAGTTTTAAAAAGGTTTTTTATACCAATTATTACTTGTCCTACGAATGGTGAAAATGGGAGTGATACAATATGTTCACCAGTCATGAGCGGTAAAAGGAGAACAACTCGCTCATCTAGAACAAAAATGTTAACAAATGACCTTAACTGTACAAGCAGATTTTTTCCAATTAAAAATTTTGTTTTACCCTTTTGCGGTATAGGCATGATAAAAGTTTTCTGGTGGGACATGACGTGCATACTAGACATACCATCAAGAAATCTTGTGCAACCCTCTAGTGCATACACGTCATAAAATTTTCTGCTCTTAAGACTTCTACGATTAAAGCATTCTATAATAATTCAGCCTACGTCAAAAATTAAATTCTTTTTTAATCCTATAGATAGTTTCTATTTAAAGTTTCCAGCAGTTCTGTGTTTCCAGAATTTTTCTATATAACGGAGATACAGCAATTGTCCCACCGGAAGCCCTTCTCCAAAAATGGTATCCGCGAAAGGGTTAAGTAATTTGACTAGTATTAAAGAAACCACCACAGGACAAGCACCTTAAGTTTGTATCTAGAAGATATCACAGAGTATCTTAATTATATCAATTGACAGATCCATATCATATAAAGTTTCAAAACTCTAGAGAAATAATTTTTTATACAAGGCTAAAAATCTTTACTTTATTCAGAAATAATTGAGCTGCAGAAAGTTTCTAGGGAACATGGAAGAAGATAACAAAATGCTGTTTTCGGAGGATAATAACAACAAATATAAATCATATTAAAAAGTTGCTTTGGCTTCTTCAGAACTACAGGGTGTAGCGTTGTGTTGAGTACTGTATGCTTTAGTATTCTTATGTTAGTTGTTATATTATTGTATGCAATCGACAACAACAAAAACTTGCTGATTGCTAAGTTTGATTTTTTTTCAACTTGATATCACTTTACTGCGTTTTGTAAGTTAAATAACGAAAACAAATAAAATGTTAAATGGTGGTATAGAACGAACGACAAGATCCTTAACCCATCACACTGTACAACACAAAAAAATAACAAAACTTTAACGACAGATCCTGCTAGAGGGTACCAAAAGAAAGTGTACGTGTTTATGCATTCTGAAAGCTAATACCTGGGATTTATTTTAAGCGAGTTCAAGGGGACCCCCTCCCCCTTGACACATTAGTATACGGAATCGTCATAAGATATAAGATTTTGTAAACACTGAGAGAGACATTTTACCCCTCTAATTCTTTTCTGCATCGGTCTTTTTGTACCTTTCTTGAAAACAGAATAAAAAATTCCCCTTAAACAGCGATTATATAGCGATCTGAAATTTCCTACAAAAGTATTTATCATAAAGTCTTCAACTTCAACACCAGAAAAAAATCAAAACTTAAAATGTGTTTAAGGATTAATTTCGTACTTATTCACAATTATTACTGAAATCTGCAACAAAATCGAACTATATGAGTTTAGTTTGGATAAAAATATGTTTTACCTAAAAAAAATTGATTTTGCTGTACAGTGTTATTGTCCAAAACTTTTCTTCAGCAACGCATGGACAAAATTTGAATAGCTGGGTATTTTTATCTAGCAACTACAGATTTCATTGTGCAGATTTATTAATTGATTTTGTCGAAATAATGAAACATTTTTATTAGTTTAGCAAAATTATTACATTGGATTAATGAAGATATTTTATACATTTGGTGAAATTTTCATTAAAATAGTTTTAACAAAAGTCGTTTCGATTGGTTGACTTTTAATGAGGTTCTTCATTGGATTAATGTCGAAATTCACAGCATTTATTAAGAAAATTCTTTCAATGTGAATTACTTTTGCTAAAACCTGTCTTTAGAGAGAACCTTTTATAAACTTCGTTTTCGAAGTTATTTTAAAAGATAATTTTTAAAGTGTACATTTCTAAAGGTACTTTTTTAAGCTTCTTTATTAAAGGTACTTTTATTAAAGGTGCTCTTTTTAAAAGCAGTTTTTAAAAGATACTTCTTGAAAGGTACTTGTAGAAAGGTACTTTTTTATAGGTATTTTTTTCTAATGAACTTATTTTTAAAAGAAACTTTTTTAATGTACTTTTTCTAGAGATACTAGCGCATAACCATAGTCGTAAACAAAGTATACTTTACGAACTTAAAACCAGTATTACAATACAAAATACTGGTTTTAAAATCCTAAAGTATACTTTGTTTTTGACTAATTTTTAAAGATTCTTTTTAACAGATACCATGGACTATTTTTAAGATACTTTTCTTAATCTGTACAAGCTCCTTTTTTAAATGAACTTATTTAGAAATAATTTTTACTATAAGTACATTTTTAAAAACATACGTTTTAAGAGTATTTTTAAATATTACAATTTGAAAAGGACTTTTAAAAAATCTGACAGCCCTGGTCCCATGGCTGTCAGATTTTTTCCGACCTATTTCGCCAAATTGATTTTAAAAATCGCCAAAATCAATTTTGTGTAGTTTTTCTTAATATTTTTTCTTAATATATATTTGATAATATATTTGTGTTTATATAACACTTTTTTGAATATAAATTTTTATAAAATAATCGGATAAAAATTTTGCAGAAAATCGCCAAAAGTAGAAATTAAATCACCAAAAATTATTTCTTGTAAATTTTTCTCATTTAAAATCAAAACCCATTAATGACTACAATTAATATAAGAAAAATCATTAAAATCACATTGTTTTAATTTCTTGCAGACGAGTTTTGGTAGGATCTATTTTTGAAAATACTCTTTCAACAAACAAATTTTCCAGAATAATAAAAATTTTTAAGTTCAATATTGTTTAAAAAAATAGCCATAAAAATCGCCAACAGATTTATTTGTCGGCAGAAAAATCGCCATGTCACCAAATCAAAATTTTTAGACACCACAGAAGTTGAAAAATCGCCACGTTTGGCGAGAAATCGCCAAATCTGACAACCCTGAATGGGACTTGTTCAAAAGGAAAAATTTTAAACGTTAGTTTCATAAAATCTATTTACTTAGGTACGTTTTTTGTATATATTTCAAAATTATTTTTTTTATGGCATCCCATAGTGGCTGCACGTGGAAAAAATGGTATAAATCTTCATGTTTGAAACTTGCGATCCGATTACAAAACGATGTATGTAAAAATTATAGAATAAGACCTGAGCTTTGCGAATAATGAAGCTTGGATCACCCTATTCAAGCACACGTAGAGTTACAGGGTGTCAAAAACCCTTGTTGGCCTCAAAACTTTCACTAATATTATCCGATTTTAATAAATTTAAACTAAGTTAATTATTACCCGACCGCCCAAAAATCTAGAAAATCAGAAGAATTTTATTTAGCCACATGAGAACTGTACTAAAATTGATTTTTAAAACTAAAATTGATTTAAAAACATAGCCTCTTATGTTAAAAAAATATTGACGTTTTATTAAGCGGTCAAAAAATATGTGAAGAATATGCAAAGTCAACTTTGACACCCTGTAGCTCAACGTGTATTTCAACACGGTGGTCCAATTTTAAAAATTCTTAAAGCTCATGTTCTCCTCTATGATTTCTATGTACATCGTTTTGTAATCGGCTCGCAAGATTCAAAGATACAGATATATTAACCCTTTTTCCAGTTGGAACCACTGTGCGTCCATAAGAGAATTCCTTTGCTAAGAGGCACATATCTTAAAAGGTACTTTTTAAAATCTGTTTTTAACTCCTCTAAGATCATACGTTTGTCTTCTGCTAATAATACCCATTATGGACTGGGTAGCGTGCAAAAATATTGTTTATTAAAGAGAATAACTAAATAAGTTCGACAGCTTTTTCAGCTATTTCTGTGCGTCTGTTTACAACTGAAATAGAGTATCTGACAGTATGAGAGTGTATTTTAATTTGTGCTCGTTTTCGGTATTAACAACCGATAAGAAAAATGCGTTATTATATTTTATTACACCCTTTGAAATTGTAGTTTTCTGCCTACATGTTTTTATTAAAGAAACATGTTTATGTTGTTGTTTTCCTACCTTTTTGTTTAAAAACTAAATGAATGCAATTTTATTTTCCTCATTTATGATCATTCCGGAAGAGATAAGTTTATATCTTTTACAACTACGAGTATTTGATTAGAAGATGACGGCGATTAGGTGTGAACTGTAGTAATAAAATGCCATTGAAATGGTTTACTCGTTTTAACAGTAGTGGGCTAGTGTTATTTCACAGGAAGTAGGTATTAAAAAGTGTTATAGCTTTGGGGGTAAATCGGTTTAAGTGCAGTTGGCTTAAGTTACTGTCAGGTAAAAGTTTCGAAAATTTATATTACAATTACAGCATAAATTCCTTAAGTTAATAGTTCATAAAAAATATTATGAAACCAAACTAACTCTATTGTCCTTTTTAATTTAATTTCAAATCTTCACTTTACAACTTATGCTCAAAAGCTTTTCTCGTATTGCTTTAATTTGTTTATTTATTTAAAAGTTTAACAAATTGTTAATTAATTTAACAACAATTCGTGATGTGATACTCTTTTAACCTAAATTTTGTTTTCATTTTTTGTGTAATTACTTTTTTGTTGTAGATAATCAAATAAAAATATCATGCTTATTTTTTGTTTAATAAACAAAAACCAATTTGTTTCAGTACTTGAAACTTATGACGACGAGAATGATGATTAGAATGACAATACTTTAATTGCGACATCTATGCCCTGAGTTCTGAACTCTATTTTTAAACTGAAATACATTTTACACAACAACTGATTTTTACAAAAAAGAGAATAATAAAAAAAGAAGATAATTTGTATGTTAAATGTGTTCATGCTAGGGTATTCATTTAATCGGGCTTTTGCTTTAATTGGTTAATCGCTTGATTAATTAATCGAGCTTTTGGCTAAATCGGTTAATAATCGGTTAATTTGTATATTAATCGGTTAACCGATTAATAAAGTTTTTCATAAATCAAGTAATTTCAATAAAGAAAATACTTAAATTATTTATTATTTTGAGTTTATTAGTAAAAAAAAACAGAGTAAAAAAAGATAACAAACATAACAATTCTTGAACTGAATCAAGCAAAAAAAAAGAATTAATAAATATGTATTAATTAAAAAATTAACAAGTTTGTTAGATCATATTATTAGCTATTTCAATAGTTTAAGGAGATCATCTAAACCAATCTTTCAGAAAAATAATTTGGCTTAAATGTTTAGGATTTTTAGTTTTGATAAAATTTGACTTAGAAAAATCCTTAGAAAAATCCTAAACTAATGGAATTCGTGTCTCGTGAAATCTAATCCTTAGATTTTTAATTAAATCGTTGGCAATAGTATTATTGGCTTTTATTAAACTATTAAACAAAAACTTAATAATTTCCTCAAGTTCAATTAGAGTAGCAGTATTTCCTAAGCTCTTTTATAGCCACGTCCAAAGGTTTTCAAGTTTTATTTAAGTTAAGATCACTGAACACAATTCTGTGTTTGTATGAAATATAATTTCTTAACATATACCTTTTGTATATGAGACGAAACAAATTATTAAACGCACAGAAAATACGTTATAATACTATAAAAAATTAAAAATTTTGTTGCGTCGGCTAATCGGTTAATCGACTGAAATTAACCGGTTTAACCGTTAATCGAAAATAACCAATTTTATATTAACCGATTAGTTAATCGGGTAGTAATTAACCGGTTAACCGATTAATGGTTAACCGAATGAATACCCTCCTAGTTCATGCCCATATGAAGTGTAAACAAAGAACTATAAAGTGGCATAAAGATAAGATAATGATCGAGCGCTAAAAACTTCAAGAGCAACACAATGGTGGCAAAGAGTGACGGAGAAGAAAAATTTTATTTTAAAAATTAAAAAAACCATTTGCTGTGATTGATTCTAACTTACAAATAGGGGATTTACCCGAAGACTTTTAGCTTGACGGTGCTGAATGGTAGCTAGTCGATTAAACGCTTTTTTGCACCATCTAGCTAATAATTCTGGAAAAAAAACCCGACTTCAATACAAAGAGCCCAACCTTTCATGTTATTTTATATAAAATATTTTAAAAATCGGTCCATAAATGGCAGAGTTGTGCGATTTTCAAAAACAAATTATGGCAGGAAACTGCATGCAAACCTTTTCAAAGAAAAGATGAATTTTGAAAATCGATTTATAAATGAAGAAATTATACTATAATGAATATTTCGGGGGCCAATTGCTCCACCGATTTTAGAAAAAAATTATGTAAGCAAACTTTTTCAAATAAAAAAAGAATTTTGAATATCGGTCCATGGAGGAGTTATGCGATAATCAATATTTTTCTTTTGGGGGGCGGGACAACTTCACCGGTTTTCGAAAAAATGTATGGGACCAACTTGCAAGTGCTTCCTTCAAACAAAACAACATTATGGTTAGAAAAGTGGGCAGTGCCACGCCCAAACGTATTAAATATTTCTCTTCAGCGACTTCATTTTAAGCTGTTCTTATGCTCAAGGGACAATAAAACATTATAATTAAAAAGTGGGCGGCAGTTCCACCCTCAAAATTGGAAATTTTGGATAAAGCCATTTTTGGAAAAAAAAGGTTATAGTTATATTTCTACACCAATTTTTAATTCTTGAACTGTGTCGAATAGCGAAGAAGTTAAGGTATGAATATATAAACGATTATATATTCAACAATCTGTTAGAAATATCTGTAAAAAAGCTTTTGAATTTTTTTAGATTTTTTAACTTTGGCGGCTTTTTTTTGCAAAACTTTCTTTGAAATCCTATTTATGTTTTAATTTATCTAAGAGGCGTATCTTCTTTATTAGGTATTCAATACATATTTTTAATACTTTTTGCGTACATAAATTTAAAAATTTTTATGTCGCCTTAATTGTTATGTTTTAGCTTTAAAACTCTTGTAACTATTTTTATGTTTTTCAGAGATTATTTTCGTTATAACAAAAAAAAAACAAACGGGCCCATTAAAAAATGAAACAAGTGTCAAAAAGTAAAAACAGTTTTACGACAAAAACTGACATTTAATGATACTGAAAACAAAACGAATGATGAGGATGATGATGACATGATGGGAAATAATTTTAAAATATTCAAAGTAATTTTCTGCTGCAGTCTTTCGTGTTTCGTGCAATTTTGTAAATTAAATTAAAATTACTCAAGACGTAGAAACAGGGCTGGAAAGAATGAGCTGCCAAATTAAGTATTAACAAAAGTTTGAAAACCTATATATTTTAAAAAGCTATATTGTGAACAAGTAATATGAGGACTACATAAGCAATGCGAGTTCAGTACTCAGGTTTTTTAATAAACCTCGTGTTCAGTCCATATTATTTATGACGCAGTTCTTAATCATAATGAGAAAGTTTGGGAAAAAGTTATGTTTGATTCTTTGTTTTGATTGTTTTTTTTTTTTCTGTGTATACTTTAAAAATTTGTGCTGCTTTTTCAATTTGCTTTGCAATAAATTTTGGAAAAAAATCTTGTTTTTTTCGTGTTAAATTTTAAGTTCTTAGAAATTATTAAGTCACTGTTAAAATATTTTTATTTTCTATCAAAAAAAAATCCAATAATTATGCAAATTATAGGGTCAAGTTTATAAACAAACAAATATAAAATCTTAACACATTTACAATAAACTTAAATAATATATTAATAGAAAAATTTGGTAGAATAAAAAACACTGTGCTTAAAGTACTAGATAAATCATAATGACGCTTTAAAATATTTTAGAATAAAACAAGTTTCACTAATTTATTGAAAATTATTCTATAATTCTTTTTTAAGCTAGACTTTTATCCGTTGAATTTTACGATTACGATTTTAGTGAAAATAATCTGTTAAAATGTAAAAAAAAAACAATTAATTATCTTAATAGTTGTTTTTTAATGATTTGAAATAAAAGTTCTCTACATAATTTTTCAACGCAGTTAAGTATCCGGCTGTTAGTTTAAACGCAAAAAATATTTTAGTATTATGGCATTTTTTTAACAACTTGTAATTTAAGCCATGCCATCCCATCATTTACACCCTGTCAATTTTGATTAATGACAATAGATTTCTTGTTTCAGATAAATCAAACTGAATATGTCCACTATTTGAATAAGAGTTATCGTGAATAACAAAATAATTAGTAAATGCAATTTGAAAAAAGCTAGTTTATTTGAACAGAATTTGTACTTTTGAAAATGTATTTTTTCAAAGGTATTTTAAAAGACGCTATTTAAAAGGTACTTTTCAAAAGGTAGTAAGGTAGTTCTTAAAAGGTAATTTTTAAAAAGTACTTTTTAAAATGTACTTTTTAAAATGTAATTTTTAGGGCTCTGTGCCCAAATGGTGACAAAGGAACCCTCTCAGTAAAAAAATTTCTTCAAATAAAGCAGGTTTTTACTATGAGATATGCTGATATCGCTGTTGATTTTTGTATGGCCACTTCCCGGATTGGAGTACTACATTTTTGACACAAAAGCGCTGAAAATCATCACTATTTTCAGCAGTAAAACTGTAAGTATATGGAACTTTCTCGCTTAAAAATCTGTATTGTATCAGCAGTGAAAAATCTGGTTTTTTTTTTTTTTTGATAATTTCTTTCATATACATTCACTGCTCTGCAATAAGCTCTTCTTTTAAAGCGTATTATTATGCGCTTTATTGCCTTAGTGCTTCAAAAAACATGAAAATTGCTTACTGGGCTATTGTGTTCGCTAAGCCGCAGAGAAAGGCAGCACCCTGTTCTACTGTCTATCTGCCTTTCTCTTCGTCTGTCATAGGCTTCTAGCAAACGAAACGTAAGAGATACAGATCTGAATTTTTTACAAAATATGTGTAACTATGACCACTAGAACAACAAATAAAAATAATTCTTACAAAAATCCCGACTAAATAATAGGCGTGGCACTGCCCCCATATTTTATCATCATGTTGTTTACCAGCACTAATTGTGTGCGCGAAGTTTCATAAGAATCGGTTAAGTAGAAATAGTTAAAATGAATATTAACTTTTCATGGGTGTGGCACTGCCCACTTTTCTAACCAAAATGTTGTATTGTAACGATAACTAAATGTTTATGAAGAGTTTAACAGGAATCGGTTAGGTAGAAGTGGTTAAAACTCATATTTACTTTTCATAGGCGTGGCACTGCCCACTTTTCTAAATGTTGTATTGTAACGATAAGTAAAGGTGTATACAAATAAGAATTGGTTAAGTAAAAGTTGTTGAAAAAGAACATGGGCGTGGCACCGCCTACTTTGTTAATCATGATGTAGTATTCAAACAGAAGCTTAATGTGTGTGCAGAGTTTCATAAGAATTGTTTGAGTAGAAGTAGTTGTATGGACGTGAGGTCTCCTATTTTTCAACGGGACCTATCTGGAAGTATATCCTTTTAAATAAAGAAAAGAAATCCGAAATCGGTTTATAAATGGCGGAGTTTTGAGGGAACATCCATAAAAAAACACATGACCAATTGATAACTTTCTCCTGTTTTGAAGTCGGTTAAATATGTATGAAAGTTAGAAATCAAAAGATATACCAAAACGACAACGTAACATGTTGAAATTATACTGTATATTTTCAACCATAATATATAGACACTTGACATTTTCACAGCAGGTGTAGTAGTATGTAGACTACAACAACAAGTAGTAACATCAGAATAACATACGAATTAAAGGGTATTCCATCAGCTAATGTAATTTGTATAGGCTAGCATCGATACCACTCAGCCACCGGGGCACGAAAAAATCTCCAAAAAGAAAAAAGTTCCCCAAACGTAAAAAATCGCCAAAACAAAAAAATTCGCCAAAATCAAAAATTCGTCAAAATTGGCAAAACGAAAAAAAAACAGCAAAACTAAAAAATCGCCGAATTTGAAAAAATATTGTTAAAACGAAAAATATCACACAAAACTGAAAAAATAGCCAATGCGAAGAAATTCCTTGAAAGTAAAAAATTACCAAGCCGAAAAATTGTGTCTAGTGAACAAAATCGCAAAAATAAAAAAATAGGAAATTATATACATATATATTGCACAATTTATGTATTATTATATACCCTGTAGACAAAGTAGCTAGTATGTAGTTAGAACTATAGTAGCTAATTTTTACTTTAGACTAGTTGCCTATCTATCGTTTTTTCATATACCGAACTATCGATTTTAATATAAGGTTGTCATAGGAACCCAACTAGTTCATTTATATAGAGTTATATCCCAGCTGAAATGCTAATTGTTGTAAACTAGTGCTCTTACTAATTTTTTTTATTTATAGTTTTATAACTCTTAAGAAAAACTTTAGCTCAACCGAACACACATTCCTCATATTTCGAGGCACTGAGCCACTTTCTACTTATTTTTTTAAGAGCTAAAAATATGTTTTATGTACAAGTAGTATACCTGAAAAATATGTAAATGCTGTCCTTTTTTCGCCTGTATCGTTATTAGTCCCGATACAACTAGTAATATGATTGTCCTTTTTTCACTAGTAGCGTTACTAGCCTTCTTACAACTAGTAATATGATTGTCCCTTTTTGACTAGTATCATTAAAACTAGTAACATGACTGTCCCAAAGCGTATCTAGTTATAAATTTAGCTGCTTGGCATTTCGTGTCTAGTTCGAGTCAAAGTTGCACTTTAATGAATTTATTAAAAAACACATTTTAAATGGTGCCTTTTTCAAAAATCGTATACCAAAGCTATAAAATTTCGTCAAAATCTCCCAGTGTACTTGGACGTCTGCTGTTAATGGGTTAAATAAAATCTCTTTATTCGCTCTTGCACTTTGACTTTCAAGGAAATCATGATGAAATTGCAAATTGTTTAATTTTTTAAACCTTTTTAATTACGAAAATCTGTAACTAGAGATTTATATTGTATTACAAAATGATAAAAAATTAATGACGCAAATAAAATAAGACAAAAAACTCATGAACATGATGAAGTCAGCTAAAAAAAGAAAACGCTAAAACCAAACTGAAATTAATCTCTTTATGTGTGTGGTATGTAATTCAAAGCCATAGAAAGAAAAAAACTTTAAGTCACATTAGTTTAATACTTTACCAGACCATTAACAAAAAAAAAAAAAATGTACATGTTGCATGAGAATTAAAAAAACGATCATTATTTATTTGCCTTTTCCTACATTCTGAACGCCTTAAAGTTATTTGAAACTCATCATTTTGTGCAATCAAGTAGACTTTGCTAGAAATCTCTAGCCGCGTACGTATTAGTGTGTAAACGAGTGTATAGTGTATCTGATAAATGCATTCTCTGGATGTTGTAATGTTCGTTAATTTTGCTTATTATTACGTCTATAGATTTTAGAAATGATGATCAATTTGTTGTTTTTTTATAAGTAAATACAATCTTTTTTCATAATGTTTATTTGTTAGAGTTTTCATTAACATTATAGCAAGGCTTTTGTTATTAATTTTACATATAAATACACTAAGAGAAAAGCTATGTACATACAATTACAGAAGCTGACATAATTTGTGACTTTTATGACATCAGCAAAATCTTGACCACATTTAACATTTTATTTCGATTTAGTTATGAAAAAAAAAACTATTTAAATTAAGCTTGAGATTTTTAACTTAATATTAAATTAATAGTATTCTCTATTTCTACTTCAAGTTTATTGATGTGAAAATAAAAAATTTGTTTATTAATTAATGACATCAACAACGTTTAAATAAACTAAAATACGAATTAGAAAAGAAAAACGTTTCAAAAACTAACAGCAAAAATCAACAACAATTATTTATATCATTTATTATTAAACAATTGGAAATTAATAATTGTTAAATATTTGCTTTTAGACTAGAATAAAGTATTTAATTATTCTTATTAATTGCACTTTACAATACAGAAAAAATTAACAAGATTCTAATAACTGACCCTGGTAGAGGGGAGCAAAAGAAGATATTCGTATTTCACCGTTTTGTAAGCTTACACCTGGGACTCATTTTAGGTGGAAGTTAAAGTTCTCTTCCTTTTGTATGGTTAATTATAATGAAATTCTACGTAAGACATATTTTTAATACAAACTAGCTTTAAAAAATCCGGTTTTGTGTGCTATTTGTGTACTAATTGTAAATATGTACGAAATTAACACTTAAACACATTTTAAGTCTTGTATGATTTGTGACAGTCAAATTGAGTTTGAAGCTTTGATGTCTGTGAATAATTAATGTGAAATTTTTACGGAAGATATTATTGTAGAAAATTAAGGGAAGTTTTTTGTCCCTCTTTTAGGAAAAGGACAAAAAGACCCCTGCAACGAAGAGCTGGAGAGTTATAATATTCCACAAAATTATTCCTCGTGGTGTCTTACATAAAAGTTTTGAACATATATTATATTATAAGGCTTGCAACTGTGTATAAAAGCGGGTACGTTAACTCCCCCTAAGATAAATCGCAGATGTAAATTTTCAAAATGGCGATCGATACACGTATATTTTTTTTAATCTTTTGTGTTTTACAGTTTTGTTTATTCACATATCAGAAAAACTTAAAACTTGTTTTGAAATATACTAAAATTATTAGGAAATCTAAGAAATAGAAAGGAAACAACATAACGCGCTCTATTCGATGTGGGATTACTAATTTTGTTTTGCCTATAAAATACTTTATTATTGTTGACTCTCTGGCTCTCGAGATAAGCCAGTGCATCCAAAATAAATAAGTACGGCATAACTTGAATAAGTACGGTATAACTTGAAAATGGCTCACCGATTTGGCTATATTAAAATTAAAAAATTTTGCGTATATATATTTTCTTAAAACAACAACCAAACGTATTTATATATTCATTACTTATTGGTTACGGTTATTTTGTCAGATATTCATTCGCCTAGTCTAACTGCATCTACACTGACAGAATTTGTTTTTTTTTATAAATTCTATGAATTTTAACATTAACCCCATAAAAAAAACTTAATTAAAATATAATCAATGGCATGCTTCGTGGAATTAATGAAACAATCTTAGTTAAAATTATTTGAATAGAAATTTCAGCAAATAAATTAAACAAATTCATTGGTCTAAGATAATAATTTCGCTAAGCTAATGAAAATATTTCATTATTTTAATGCAATTATTTTATAGTTTTAATGAAAATGTTTCATTATTTAAAAAAAAATTATCCAAAGTTATTTAATTAGTTTGTCTTAAGTTCGTTTTTAATTTAATCTTTCGATCAAACTATTTTTTATTTAAGAAATAAATTCTAAAGCATGTAAATATTAAACATTCAAAGAAAAATTTGGATGTACGGAAGATTGAACTGACATTAGATGTTTCGAGACTACTTTACCTACACTACCAGCGACAGCAGCAACAACATCCTACCGAAAAGCCTACTTATTTTAGTAAGCTCAATTAACAGATTTTGTCGCCACCTCGCGGCGACTCGTGCCTATTATTAATGAACCTTTTCTAAATGTTCGGAACTTCACTTACTATATTTTCTGTAGTTGAACATATTTTTAAGCTTTTTTATTTCTGACTTACCAGTGTGAAATATCATCGATATTTTCAATGCTGTGATTTATGAATGTTTATTTTGGCCAAGTTTTTGGAACAGTACACATTCATGTTTTAGCTAAATGCCTTTAGAGTTTTAGTAATTGAGTTATGAATTTTAATTGAAATATATGGTTTTTATCCAAAGTTATTTAATTAGTTTTATTAGTTTAATTAGTTCATTTTCAATTTAATCTTTCGATCAAACTATTTTTTATTTAAGAAAGAAATTCTAACGCATGTAAATATTGAACATTCAAAGAAAAATTGCAAAACTCTTCCAGTGTAAAAAAATCCACTTAATATTATTTACAGTTTTTCAAAAAAAATTCATGTTTTTGCCTACAACCACTTGATTATTTATACATTTAAAAATCATTATTATGACTATTACATTATTTTGCTATCTTATCATGATTCCAAGATCTCGCAATTCTTACAACTTCCTTTAGGCACAACAATTAAATAAGATTGCGCCATCGCATCAGCATCAAATCTCTCACACAACATCTCTCGCTCTGCGTTAACTATCAAGCTCCTTATGTAATCTTGCTTATATTTCATGCTTTAATATTACGAATAAAACAGTCAAATATTGATTGTACGCTAATAAATAAAGTTTCACAAAAACGATTTGAAACTTTGAAGAAAAAAAATTTAACTTGTAATAAAAACCATTAAATTTAATAGTTTGTGTATGACTTGAAGCAAAATTGCCTGCTGCACATTTAGTGTGTTTTGTGGTTATAGTGGTCTACAGATTTTGCTAAGAAGAATAAATTCATGATTTGTATTTGAAAGATTAAGAAGAAGTGTTTAGTTCTGTATGCGAATGGCCTTGAGTAACAGACAATGAGTTAGGAAAAAAACGCTGAATAAATTACTTAAGTCTAATCGTATTAACTAATATTTTTTATTAAATAAATGATTTGGAAATTTTTACAATTTAGTATCAAAACCAAATTTATAAGAAGCAACAAAGTTTATATTGATATTGGATTTTTCTAGCGGGGAGAACTTTAAATTGGCAACACCTTCTTTCTTGCGACAGCCGATTTTGAAAATTCTCCGTTGTTTTAGGTCTAGCAGCAACGTTTGCAAATTGTTCAAATTGTTGATGCACTTTTGTTACACAACCATTCCCATAGTGCCAGAATGGCGCTATAGTGTGTGTGTGCATTCCCACTTTTTGCCTTACTACCTATCCCATGACTTAATAATTTCACTTAAATATTTTACAAAAGCCTGATTTCGTTATTCACTTACTTAAGTTGTATTCAACAATCAAATGTTTAAATTGTGCTAATTTTATGCTTAACAACAAACAAACAAAAAATATATTAAAAAATCAAAAGTAAAAAGCTTGCAAAAATTATAAATTTGTATACGATTTATAAATAAAACGTGTTTGGAATTCTAAAGTAATTGACATGAAACCTTTAGAAAAAAAAAACGGAAGAAACAATGATTAATTTTTAAATAAGCAAAAAACTCGTACATTGAGTCAGTCATAAACCAATTTCAAATGACACAGATTTTTTCTTTCTTGACAAATTTCTGACTTTTAAAGTAAAACTGAGACTTGTAATGATTGACACTTGCAAAGTTAGTGCTTAGAAAATGAGTTATTAAGGAATAAGGTTGATGAATATTTGATTATCTTGAATAGTTTTACTACCAACAATGTGGGTGGCCATTAACGAAGTTATAATTTACTCCCAATGAGTTTATTATATTCCAAATTGCACTAAAAGTGAAATAGTTACTCACGCAAATAGTTACTCACGCACTTACTCCGAAATAAATCGAAAATAGTCGAAGTTAATCTGAAAATTCCATGTGTAACACATATTCAAAAATGAGATAGAAAAGGCCTAAATGCACTAAAGCCCCATCATTTGGTGAAAGAATTCGAAAAATCTCAAAAAACTACTAATGAAGTTACTCCGAAAAGTCGAAAATTTTCCAAAATGCAAAAGTTACATAAATTCACCTGCAATTATTAATTTCCGAAAAAAAATTTGCGAAAATTCGATATATAAAGCTCTGTAAAACCAGTGAAGAAGCCGAATACTAGCAAAAAATTGAAGATACTTCCAAAAAAAATCTATATTTCTCCAAAAATTTATATTTTTCCGAAATACGAAATTTTAGAACACATTCGAAAATGCACCAAAACCCAGCAGAAATCCATAATTGAACTAAAGAACTCAAAAGATAAAAAAATTTAAGTGATTCCGAAAGTTTTCTTATGACAAACACAAAAAAATTAACCAAATGTGTCCTTATCCACAAAAATTTTACAAAACAAATCTAATACTCGAAAAAAATTAAAGTGCATAACATATTTTCGAAAATGGAAAACAAATTAGGCCACTTCACTAAAAACTCATAACATAACGAACTAAGTAGAAAACCCGAAAAAAATATTAAGTTACTCCGAAAAATCGAAATTTTCCAATAACACACTCGCACATACACCAAAAGTTCGCTGGAATTCGTAATTTAGGAAAAGAATCAAAAACCCACACAAACCGGAGTTACTCCGAAAGCTTAAATTTTTCTGTAAAATCGAAGTTCTGGCCACATTCGAAAAAAACCAAAAGCTCTCTAATATTATTAGAAATCTATAGTTCTACTAAAAAAATCCAAAAGATTTCTAAAACCCTAATTTTACAGTAAAACAGTCGAAGACATGAGAAAAATCTAAATAGCTCCGAAAAAATTGAAATTTCTCCCAAAACTCAATATACAACATGGGCTCAAAAATGATCTGAAAGTTGGAGCACTCCACTACAACCACATTCATTTACATGAATAAAGTCGAAAAATCTTGAAAAATATTAACTAACTCCGAAAAACATAAATAATCAGCAAATGCGATGTAATACATATTCTTCAATGCAGCAGATATTTCCATGAAACCATCAGCAATACATAATTTCGCTGGAAAAAAAACTAAAAACTCTCACAAAATATGAGCTACTCCGAAAAAATCGAAAAATCACAAAAAGTTGAAGTTACTCCGAAAAAAAGAAAAATAAGAATTTGGAACGATTTTCCGTCATCCCACGTCAAATTTGGTTTGTAAACAGACCGGTTTCGGCTATGTGTCATCTTCAGTGTTCTATTGAATACTAAAAGAAAAACACAACACTCAAAATAAGAAAATTGAAAAAAAATTTGGTATGTAACAACATTCAAAAATTAACCAAAGGCAACCCCAATCTACCAAACAAATAAAAAAATAGTTCAGTGTGCACCAAGAGTACCATAAATCCACTAGAAGCCCATAGTTTTACGAAAGAAGTCTGCCTACACACACACACACAAAATCTACTCTGCAAAAATATTTTAAAATGAAACAAGAGTTCTATAAAATACTGAGAACCCTAAATTTAAGGGAAAAATACATGTTACTCTGACAAAAACTGTATCCGAAAAGTATCCTTAATGCTGCAGAAGCACATAATATAACGAAAAAAATCGAAAACTCACAAGAAATCAAAGTTACTCCGAAGAAATCGAAAATGACCAAAAAATTGTATATCGAAAATAAAAATTTTGATGTAAATACCCGAGTTTAGTACTTGAGGATAACTACCACATTCATGTATAGTACGTATGGATCGATCCTTTGGTCATGAAAGGTTTAAAGAAAACTCTTTCAGAGATATTTTCAATTATATTCAAATAATATAGAAAGCTAATCGATGTTCTGCAGTCCCAATGAATTACGAGTTTGCAGAAAGCTCAATTTATATATAAGCAAACAATATTTTTTAAGCGATATACATATAAAAAAATTTTTGCTATTGTTTTTAAAGGCTTAGTGCATATTTATTGAAATAAAAAATCATTGCTAAATAAATCATTTTTAAATATTCATAAATTATCCAATAGTTGTCTAATAATCATGGGTCAATGATATCATTCTATTATATTTTTTATCTCAACTCAATCATTTTCTCTGGCTATATGTCTACTTTTAGCGAATACGTAATACTTTAAGCATTTAAATCGTTTTCAATGTTATTGAATACAAAGATTTGCAATATTTTATAATTAATTTAATTATTAGCAACAAAGGGAAGTACTCTCGGAGCAGTAAGGCTATTTCTAATTTCAAATGCAAGTTATATTTGCAAAAGTAGTCTAATAACTTTTAAAAAACTGTAGCAAAAACTAAAGATAATCTTAATTTTTTTATTTAAATATCTAGAAAAAGATTTACCTTAGCTATTCTATCAAAATGTTCCATATTAGCTAAAATCAATCCTTGAGCCCTAAACTTTAAGCTTTCAGCCTATTCCGAAGCCAGCTTCGCTATTGTTTATGTTGTAGTATTTAAAAAAATCCTAGAGAAGTATTATATTCAACCTTGACTCTTTTTAGCACTCTTACCCTCTATTTATTCACTTTAATAGTTTTAAAAGATTTTCAATCGGAGATTATCTTATAAATTGTTGTCCACCTGATACTTGTTTATTTATACGAATACATAAATTACAAATTAAAACGTAATCAGAAAAATTATAGAAAAATATATATAAAAACATTAAATGATTTTATTATGATGTAAAAAATGTATGTTTGCTGTATTTAAGAAAAAAGTAAAGAAAAAATCTAACAATTAGTCAAGTGTAACCAATGTACATTTTTGTTGATTTTAAATGAAATATTTGTTGTTTTGAAACTTTTTTTTCTTCAATTATTTTTTTTTTACATATTCATTGAAAAAATCAACTACAAAATCAGCAAATAACTGCTTAAAATGTTTTGTTACTTCAGACACTTGTATGTTTGTATAGTGTCTTAAAGTCTCTAGAGTATTTTAATGTTAAAAAAAACTCTATACAAATACCCCTTGATTTACATGGTAAAGTATGTTTTTATTTTGATATTAAAATAAAATCAACGTAAGGTACAGCGTAAGTGGCAATACGTGGTTTGATTGAAGAAAGCAAAATATTATGTACATACATATACTGTGCGTAAAATTAACCAAACCTGCAATATAAAATAAAAGAAAATTCAATTAAAAACCGTGGTCTACTTATTTTTCATTTTAATTTAACAAAAAGTCTATTTCAATTTTAAATGTTATAAATTAACTAACTTAATATCGTAGAAAATTAATTACTCTTTTTTTTTGTTCGGATCAATTTAACTGTCACAAGAACTAATCGCAGCTTCCGCAAAAATAGAAGATGTTTCCATTGTTTTTGCTGTTTTTACTGTCAAATAATCAACCTTGAAGTTCCATAAAAACAAATGATATTTGCTTTGTTTTTAAATTAACTAACATTATGCTAACCGCTTATTATTTCGTATTCATAATTAAAATTTTATTAATTTTTTATTATATTTACTGACTGTTTGTTATTTTAATGTCCAGTGGGAAGCGAACGAAGCTCTTTCTGGTCTGAAATCCAACACACCAAGCACTCGCCTAAAGCATACTATGCAAACCGGCAGCACGAAGGTAACATAAACTTACTCTAAAAAATCTTTCGCTTTCAAAAAATATTATTTCTTTTAAAAATTAAAAAAAAACACTCAACATGGTCTTAGCTGGAATTGAACATGTGACCTTCCGGTTAATAGCCTTGCACACTATCCACTATACTAACGATTTTAAATGAATATTCATTTATTTTAAAATACAATTGCAGCTAATTTTACGTACAGAATATTTTGAGTGTTTTTGTGTATGTTATTTTTATAGATGTACTCTTTTGGCAATAGAACCTCATACTTTACCGAAATAGTATTTATCTTACGAGCCAGAACTATATATACTCCATCAGCTAGCAACAACTCTATCAGTGAACCAGTTACTCTTTTCAACTATATTATGGAACCACCATCATCATTAATCACACCGATACTAGCAGCCACATTTTTCTGCTGAAGCTTAGTTCTCTTAACAGAGGCAACGGCTCAGTCAGTAACACCAGTGCCATCTCCTCAGCCACACCAGCAGAAGTGCCAGCAGCACTAATCAACGTAAGAGCCGAACTAACAACAACAGGAACCAAAATTCCTGGGGAAGTAGCTATAGCAGGACCAGAAACCATAACAAAATTTGATGCAGCACCAGCAGCAACGTGTCTGTTCTTAAGTGACTATGTCTCCCCCTCTCACTCTTGTCGACCTCGCTATCCGTGTCACTATGCCTCACTTTCTTAATAGGCGTAGGCGGCGCTATAGCCTAAGACCTCGTCATATCCGACGTTCTAAGAAAATCCGTTTTTCACTACATCAGCAGCACTATTTACATTTTTCACAAAGTGCTCATGAGCTCTCTGGTATACTGGTTATACAAAATCCGAGAGTTGCTACTACCAATCAAACAAAAAATTACATAGAAATTCGACAAAAACTGTAAACATAAACATGAAATAACTAGTATAAAAAAAATTGTTTGAACATAGCCTTTTCAAACGGATTCAATTTCTATTGATTGTTCGGTTCAATCTGTCCCAAACAAGCTGGAAAATCGAGGTCTAGCTGCACATACTTTGTTACTATTGTTGTTGTTATCTTTGATAGTTAAAGAGCTTTGAAATAAAAGGTGTCTTGATGAGGTTTTAACGCAAAATGTGCGTTTTCTAAACTCATTAAATTTGCCAAACACGTTTTGGTAATCAATTTCGTTATTGGTCTTAAGAAGTTTTTTCTTCTTGTTTTTGTATGTATTTGCTTAAAGATAATGCTGCTGCTGCTGTTGTTGTTGCAATTTTGTACCAAATATTTGTTGTTTGTGTAACATTTTGCAGCCACAAATATTTGTGGTATTAAAACCGTTCTTTTATTCGCTTTAGCTTTTGATAAAAGCCGCCAAAATAAATCAATGCCTATTTAATTCTATAGTTGAAAAAAAAACGAAAAGAAGACTTAACACTTTGTCAAGGTGTCATTTCAGAATGAAAATATAAAAAAAACTCCCACCATTTAAGTAAAAAATTGCTGTTAAAACAATTTTTACCTTAGATAAACAGTGATGTAAAAAAATGGCTTAAAGATTTTTTATGCGAAAACAAAGTTATAAAAACAAAAGTTAATGGAATATTTTACAGATTATTTTTTATAAGAAACTGGTAATGTAATTTATAAAATTTCAGCAGGGCTTGTGCTGAAATAAAATATAACTAAATTATTTAAATTAAGATTCCACCCGGTGGTCGAAATTCGACCACTGGACTCGTAACCGGATTTGATTTTAACCGGTTTTCAAACCTGTTTTTATAGGCAAAAAAAAAACTATATTGTGCATATCAAGAGAAAAATACCTTTCAAACCATATAAACTTCATCAATATTGGTGGATAACAAGATACTTAAAAGTGTACGACAAAAAATTGTGTGGCCTATTTATATATAAGATATATAAGATTCTTTTAAGATATTCTCCTACTTTAAGTTTCCAAGAGTTGCCTGCATTTCCTTCTGCTTATGCCAACTCGTCACTAGACAAATAAATATACTCATGCCGAATACAAGTGGATTGATGTGTTTGTATTATAATAATTCTCATTTGTTCTTTGAAAATTTTTATATAAGTGTAAGACATTGGTAGCTTTCAATATAAGCTTGAAAGTCTGCTAATGAGTCGACATAACGAAATGCCGGTATATAAACTGGCTTAACACACAACAAATTAAAACTTTTGAAAAAATTAATTGGGAGAATATCTCGAATATATTTAATTATTTTAGTTAAGACAACAATTTGTAATTACAAAAATGATTAATCAACTAGAATGACATGCTGTTAAAATTTATACCATCCCATTATTAAAATAAATTTCTTTAAAATTATCTTCAAGTCTTCTTAAATCCTTCAACATGTCTTATGCCTTAACAGTAATGGATTTTATTTATTTTTTATTTTTTTTTTGTTGATCAAAGATAATTTTTTTTGTAGTTCCTTTAAGAATACGAGCCAGAAAACAGCGATACTTTATTTTAACAAAAAATCTTCTTTTTATACCTTAAGTTTCATTTTCTGAGTTTATTTTTCGTTTTAAAACCACTTTTACCCTAAAATATTTATGTTGACCACAATGAACGTATGAATGTTTGTTTGTTTGCTGATGCGGATTTTTTTAAGTGTCCTTGAGTCTTATAATAAAACCCATAACTCTTATAAAAAGCTAGCAGCGATATTGATGTTCTTTTATAACCAGAAAAAAAATCTGTCTAGAGATTTTTTATGTATTTACTTTAGTGTATTTTCCATCCTAAAGGTAAAGAATGATGCCAAACACATTTGAAATTTAACTCAACATGCTTTTGAAAAAATATTTAGGACATTTTATTGCTATTTGACAATAAAATTAGTATTTGTCTTTGGCGAAATTTTCATGTCAATGTATTTTTTTAGTTAGGAATTTGTCTTTTTAGAGCCATGTACAGTAGAATCGCGCTAATTTGTACCACGACAAATCGAAAATCGCGATAATTTGAACAAAACTAGCGGTCCTTTGAAAAAATTGTGTTGAACCTTAAAAATTGCATACAGTGAAATATCTCTTAAGCTATAAAAGACACAAAAACAAATATTAGCATTTGCTTTTTTTTTTTTTTTGCTTTGTCTAGAAAAATCTAACGAGCTTAAAATTTTACAAATCGAAAGTTACAAGCCGCACAAAGTTTTTGACATCTGCGGTAGCCAACTTTCAGCACCGGTAGCTCCGTCGCTAGTACAACTACAGACTTCAAAAGACATGATTCCGAAAACTTGGCGAAAAATGGCTAGGCCGATAAAATATTAGTTGTAGAGACTATATTTCAACTCACGCTATCAATTTTCTATTAACCAAAAAATAATCCATGTTAATTACCACAAGAGCATAATTGTATTAAAGATATGATTCTGACAATTCTTAAGTTGATTAGATCAACTGATCGTATGATTTGGTCATGACTAATTAACGAATATGATGAACACAACCGAATAAAATATTATGAATTGGACCTTAGTACTAATTTTTCGCATTTTGAACTAAAAAAATTTTTCTTCTAAATTTACTTTACTTTTTATCGGTTGGTGCAACTAACTAGTGGTTAATTTTATTATCATTATCATACACATAACCGATTAAACGGTTCGGACTAGCAATTATTTATAACTGAAAAGTAACTAACTTCTTGTTCAATAAGAATTCTATGATAGTTGGCGCAACTGCTAAAATTCGATTGGCAATAAATTCGGTTGTCTCAACGAATCTGTTTTCTCTGTGTAGTTTTTGTCCCCTCTGCCAGAAATAGTCGTCGTTAGAACTTTGCCATTTTTTTATCAAAAGCACAAAACCAAGTTTTTCGAGTATTTTAAACTGAAGTCAAAAATATATAATGAAAAATTTTGAAGAATCTTAGTACAGAATAATAGTTTTTTATTGGATTACAAAGTAATGAGTGGCACTTATTTATCTCATTTTTTTACATAATAATAACTTACTGGTAATGAGTAAAATAAATACTCTAGCCTATTACTCATATAAATGCACATATTTTCAAACATATTTCGTTTCAACGAGTGAATTTGTTGATCAAAAATATCACAATTCCTTGTCTGTGAATTTAACGAATAACAAACGAATTTGACTAAATCAAAAATTTAAGATTAGACCTGGAACCTATCACAGATTATCCTAGTTACGGTCACGTCACATATCTAGTGTCACGTTATCTTCTGTGTTAAGTAAGTACATATTTGAATAAATTATAGTTCTGCTTTTTAATAATCTCGAATTTTAAATTTTAGTTCGCTCTTGGTTTTTCCAAAAAAATTTTGCTATTTTGTATTTTGCCATCGAATGACCCACATTTTAAAATCAAATCATAAATTCCAACATGCTTTATTTTCAAACTCTACAGTCCACAATTCAAATGGGAAAACAATAGGAAAGGACAACATCTCTTAGAGAAAATAACCATATAAGTATGTGGCATGTTGCATGCTGCACAGTATATAATCGTAAAAATGTTTCTACCAAAAAGGAAAAAAATTGGCTTGAAAGAAAATATTGCTACACAATATTCAAGATCAAGAAAGAGCAGCAATTGAAACAAAAAAAAAATAATAAAAATTACAAAAAACAAAGAAAGAAAAAGCTGTACTTACATTTTTGGTTTCGTTTTGTGGTACAAGTTGTTGTGGTAAAAGAACAGCGGTAAAATTGTGGTATTACGACCAAATACTGATGATGACGACTATGATGGCAATGTTGATGATGATGATGATGTTGAGGCGTAGAATGATGTTGCAAGAAGCTAAAAGGTTTATCGGCAAACAAACACTCGTTCATAAAATAAAAACTGGATGGATGGTACTTTTAATTTGGTTTCTTTATGAAATAAAATATAACTTTTTTTGCTAAAAAAAAGTATCATCTGCTGTAGATTTTAAGACAAAAACTTGTAGACCAGAATAATTTTCTGAAACTGGTTTTTGGTAGTCGTATTTTTCCTTGCCTTCAACTGACTCCTCTGCTTAATTGCAAAAAAGTTTTTGAATGAATGCACGATTGCTTGAATGCTCCACAGTTGTAACAGGAGAAGAACCAATAAAATAAAATCTCTATACCAAATCGTGAAAACGTTATAAACTTATTAACATTTTTATTTAGTTTAGTGGTTTAATTTACACCTCAATTTCACACACACACACACTCACATTTCAATTAATAAGTATTCGCTTCCAGTTCTTCCCCTTTTCGGTGTCTTTAGCTGCCAATAAACTGATGACATTTAAAGAGACTTTAAGACGTCTTTTAATCATGTAATTGCCAATAAAGAAAGAAAATATGGGATTTACTTGTACGTTTTTGCCACTGCCACTTTGGTTATATATTTGCATTTAAAAGGATTTTATTTGTGGTAAACATGTTGCTTAAGTAAAATTTTTTATTTCTTTATCAATTTACAGACGATGAGTTAATGAAACGTATGGACATGTAGAGGACGACGTGTTGTTGATAATACAAAACTTAATCAAATATTCGAACATTTGCCAGAGAGACTCATGCAATGCAAATGGCATATTAATTAAATTTGTTTTCCAGATTCACTGTAAATAAATAGAAAATATACAATTATTGTGTATTAGAAAAAGCTATTAAAAAAATATTTAGTATTCACTATTCATTCATATAATTTCACTACTACGATTTGCTGCTATATTATTTTCAACCCTTCCTCCACCACTGTTATGAAAAAGCCTAGATTTATTATTTCATTGATGACATGTTGACAATTTTTTAAATTTTTTAATAAATTTTTATATTGACTTTAGTGTGTACAATGTAAAGTATGTGTTTGAAAGAAATTATTTAATTAGTTCAATGTTAGCTTTCTCTATATATGAATATATATTCCAAATAAATTTTCGCTACAATAAATTCAATCTATATAAATTAAATGTAATTTATATTTTTCATTACATTTCAATTAATTTTTTAATTGAATCTTAAAAAAGTTTCAATTAATTAAATCGTAAAAGTATTTGAATTAGTTTTTTAATTGATTTTTTTTTTAATATTGTTTTTTTAATTACAAAACTCTTCAAATTTACTTGAGATATTCTAAGAAATTAAAATGCGTGAAATTTTATGCCAGTTGTTCTTCAACGTACTTGTCCTATTGCTGGTGAAAGTTGTAGTGGTACAACATGTTCCCGAGTCTTGAACGGTGAAAGTCGAGCACATCACTTAACTAGAACAAAAATGTTAACAAACTTCCCTCACTGTACAAGTAAGTTTTTTTTTTTTAATCAAATATATTTCTTTGAAGTACAATAGTTTGACTGGCATTGAAAAAACAGCTGCATGACAAGTACTTTAAGTTTGGATCTAGTACCTGTCACTAAGTATCTTAACAATGTCAATTGACCGCCTTCAATGATGACGCCATATAAAAGTGAAAGGTCCCTCTCATACAAAGTTCTAGGACTTGAACGGGTAGCTAGCTTGTTTTGTGACAGGCTCCTTCCCTCTAAGGATGAAGTATCAATCCTGAAAAAGGGAGAGGATAGCAGACCCGGATATTAACGCCCGCCTGAAATATGTTCTGCAATTTTCAAAATGATGGAAAGTATGGTGAATTTCCATCTTGTGAAGTATTTGGAGAACAAGAGTTTACTTAACTTTATTATGAGACGGTCTACAGCCGACTTGAATGCTTTGCTTTCGGGAAAATGGTGTCACTCCATACATCATTTCGGCGACAGTAAGGTGGTGTCTCTAGATATTTACCAAGCGTGTGATTGAGTGTGGCATTGTGGACTTTTATCAAAACTTGTTGCTTTCTTAGGGATCACTCTATAAGAGTTGTTTTAGATCGGACCTCATAAAAAGAGTTCAAGATTAATTCAGGTGTACCGCACGGCTTCGCTCTTTCTCCTATCATATTTCTTCATTCAGTAATAGAACAAGCCTATTGTAGATTTGGTCCAAGCCGCAAAACATTAATGATACACTCAATCATGATCTTATAACAATCTCTGAGTGAGGTCGTGCAAATATGGTTGACTTTAATACTCCTAAGATCCAATGTTATATGCTTACACACAGACGTATGACCGAACTTGCTGCTCCAACTCTAATAATGGTTGGGATGAAAGCCTAGTTGGACGTTCGATCGAGGAATCACATATTTCAAGTCTCAAAAGAAGCATTCAAGTGCCTTAGCTTTTTAAATCGATGTAAGGGATACTTCAGTCCACTGAAAATGGAATACAACTCTCGTAAAATTTACCAAATTTTCAAAGTCCATTATGAGATTATTCGATCGCGTATAGGAGAGTGTGAAGAATCTCGTCGGTGACAGTATGGTAGTCAACTTTATGGATTCACTAGAGCATCAATGAAATGTGGAGTGTGTTTTACTGTTCTTCATTAAGAGCACTTCCATTTCAGCCAAACTGTTCGCTTGTGCAAAAAGTCCCAGCAGAGGCCTTTCCTGTCACTTTTAAAATTGCAAAAACTACTCCCTCTATCTTCTTTCTCATAACCAATATTCCTAGTTCCGGCGCAAGCAATTCATGAGTTGGAGTCATCTCCTGAGTGCTGGTCAAAAAAATTGCTTTTGCTGTTAAAGTTCAAACTTCGATGAAAATTGTATATCCAATTTCTGAAATTAAAATTTTCAAATTTTCTAAATTTTTAAAAATCGTTCGAAAATTCCACATGAGTAATTGATTCAATTACGAAATTATCAGGAAATCAATTTTAGTTTTCCGTTAATCATTTTTATTGAAATCTTTGAGGGACGTACATACACAGAAAATATTATTTCTCAAAAAAGCTCTATAGAAGCAGTTTATCAAAAATTAAACTTGCTTTCAATTAATTGAATAATTGAATCAATTACTTATGTGGCCAAAAGCAAAATTTTCTAACAATTTATACAAATATTCAGTAATTCAAAATTAGAATTTTAGTAATTGAATACACAATTTTCGCCGTAGGTTGATCTACAACAACATACATAATTAATTTAATCAGCAGCTTTAGTAATTGAAATCATATTTTATTTCTCCCTGTGTAGATTAACTTATTTGGTGCAACTTTTACTGCAATTCTTCTGGTCCTTCCAAAAAGAAATTTAAATAATAAAGTTTTGGTTTCGATATTAATCCTCAATGGAAGGCCATTATCACACAACTGCTCATTTATCCAATTCATTTATTTCTGAATTTTTAACGCATTTTTCACAAAATAAGTATAATAAAATACCTAGTGTAAAAAATGGCAAGATCTTAGCTATTCAATATATATCATTAAAAGAAAAAGTTTTAACAAATTTATTAAATTTAAATAGTTGCTTAACACTTATTTAGACTTTAAAAGCATTAAAAAATAATAATATTTTTCTCGTTCCACCCCCATAAATGATTTCATATAGTTTGGAATTTGGTAAAAATCCATGATATTTTATATAAAAACTTCAACATAGAAAACAGCATCTTTAAACTTGAAGATGATCTCTCTCTCTATCTATACTTTTTAAGGCACGATTTAGAAACAAGCCAAAAATTATCAGTTGCTGGTGATTTCATTTACACAAGGTTATTTATAAAAACATAAATGCAATGAATACAACTTTTGAAAAAGTCATATTTAACACCCACATACGAATACATTCAAACACTTGTATGATTTTTATAAGATAAATATTTTAATTATATTTTAAACATTGAGTTAGTTTTTTTCTAAATTAGCATATTGAAAATTCTTAAAAGAAATCTACTGTATTTGTTTAATTTATTTTTTGTTTACTTTAAATATTTGTAATAAAGTAACCGGAAGATAGACAATAAACTAGAAAACAAATAAAAGGTAAATTGTTGTTTGTTGTATGCAGTCCATAAAATGGCAAATGTTTTAAGTTCTCCGGCTAACTGTTGTGGAGATAAATAGATAATGCAAAATGAATTATAATTAAGACGACATGCGACAAACATGCCTAAAATAAGATGGGAAGTAGAAAGTATACTTCTGGTCTTCCTTATATAGTTTCTTTATGAGATACTCAGTTTTGTCTGTTTGAAATTTTTTTTACAAACTTTTTTAATTCTTATACTTTCTTTTCTTTCAGAAATTTTGCAGTTTTTTTCCTTATTTTCCGAATAGTTTAATTAATAGCTAACTCTGCTATTATTATATTGCCCGCTTATTTGTGTCAATTCATCTAAACGTATTCATACCCTCTCTCCAATACAAAAAATATTTAAAAAAAAAGTTTAGTTCCGAATATCGATTACATTTTAACTTTACATGAGCTTGTCATTTATTTAAATGTAATTTTTCCAGTATATAAAATATATTATATGTTTGTCGACTAAAACGAGAAAGCGAATTATGTTATGACATGTTTAAAAATCAGCGTGTTTACCACTTCAAACACATCAGCATCTGAAAAAGTAACGGTACGAAGTTTACACTTTTTTTTGTGAAACCGACACTCAGTGTATGCTATGTGCCGAAACTGGGAAAATTAAATAGAGGAAGTAGCGTTTATGGACATTTGG
Organism: Panzeria rudis; assembly: GCA_956483635.1. Taxonomy (NCBI): domain Eukaryota; kingdom Metazoa; phylum Arthropoda; class Insecta; order Diptera; family Tachinidae; genus Panzeria; species Panzeria rudis. The sequence continues at coordinate 6,793,428 of OY101450.1, read as the reverse complement.
TTTAAACCTTCCAACATTGAAAGTAAGAGGAGAGACCTCTGAAAGTAGTTTATTCCACATAAGAACTGTTCGGCCAAAGAACGAATTCTCTCTGTAATACCTGCTGTGATTCACTGCCTTTGGTTTCGGGAAAAATCTCCCTACATTTGCTGGATGCTCCAGCGAATCAATAGATTTTAGCTACCATACTGTTACCGATGAGTTTCTTCGCCGTTTTCTGTACGCCGTCGAGTAACTTTGTTAGGATATAGGTGCTATAAATATTAAGGAGATCAAGTGCAGTGAAGTATCTCTAACACTCTCTTAAGAAACCGATGCGCTAGAATAATTCTTTTGACACTTGAAAAATGTGATCAGCACATCGAACGTCACACTGGATTTTTAGCAAAGGCTTCTGATTCCCCAATATTTATAATACATACATTCATAATTACAGATGGACAATCGCGGATTCTGCTTAAGCTTTTGGGAGTTGAAATTTGAAATGAAATATATTATGGTATAAGATTTTATTTTGCAAACTCAATGGAAATTATGTATATTTTAATCGTTTTGGGAGAGGAAATATCCCTGCTATAATCTCCAAAGGAGTAGATAGGATGGGAAGTTTGGCAGGTCATTAAGAAAAATAAGAAATAGTATCGGACAAAAAATTGAGCCTTGCGTACTGCAAGGCTGAATTAATTTTGAGCTCGTTTGATTAAATCCCATCTATAATAACTCGTATAATGCTATCGCTGAGAAAGCTCGATATAAATCGAGGGAACTCATTGCCAACACCAAGAGCAACAAGTTTTGAAAAAAGTGCACTATACCGCATTCCATCAAATGCCTTAGAATATAATATCTAGCGACACTACCTTACTTTCACCGAAATGGTGTATGGAGTGACACAAATTTTCCGAAATGAATGCCAGTAAGTATCCCGTAGAGTGTCCTCTACGACAGCCATACTTCACAAGATGGAAATTTACCATATTTTTCATTTCTTTAGAAACCTTACAACCTTACAACACGATGTGTGTTCACCAGCATGAAATAAAGCGCCAAGGAGAGTCGAAGAGCACTGCATCAAGACAAGTGCTGGGAACCGGTCACTAGTCTAGTTTTGTGTCTAGGGTACTTTTATAAGGAGAGTAAGAGGCCTTGAAATTAATTTTAAGCTTTATATAATCTCTTAAAAGAAACTCCAACTGAGTTTCAGATGGTACTCCTCCAGGCTTTTCCCTCACAAATGAATTTTGTTGGGTACTCCACCAGGTTATTCCTTAAAAAACTAGTTTTACTTGCGAAGCTATGAGACGCAAAACTCTCGAGCAACACCCAACAACAAAACCAAGCCTGACTGTAGTTTAGAAGTATGTAATTGCATTGATGCGAGAGTTGTCCTTCAGCCAGGTGATATTTCAAGACGGAAGGAACATATATTGAAACAATAGATCTTCTTTAGAAGCAATTGACAGCAAGAGCAGATGAAATGGGTATACAAAAACAAACTCCATTGAATTTAGTATCAGTTCAACTTTAAATTCCCCCTGCCTCTAAAAAACAAAGTCAGAGAAAAACACATTCTTACTGGGTAATCAAAAATGATTATCTTTCAGCTGTCCATTTTTTTTAAAAACAGCTGCCCAAATTTAAGAGCAAAAATTACACCTGTCGGCCCCAAAACCAAATTTCAAACCATCTGCATAATTAAGGTTTCTTCGTGACATGGAAAAAAGGAAACATAAAATTTAAAGGAAATTAAAGTTAACAAAAAAAAATATTTTTAATCACACTCGTAAAATATTTAAATACTCGTATGCATTTAAAGTTCTTGGAAAAAAGATAATAAAAATCCTACAATAATAAAGCAACAATTTTGTTTATTGTCATATGTGGGTTTAGATTCCTATTAAAAACCCCAAACAAAAATACCACAAAATTGTACAATAAAATATTCAAACAAACAACTAAAATTAAGTGGTGGCTTTTATAGATCATTTTTTTTCATTAGAATAGAGTAAAGTTGGTTACATAGATGAATGATTTAAACACCTGAATGAAATTGTAGTAATATAACATAAAATACGGTTTTAGAACTTATAATCCCGAGTGTATAGGGTTTAATAATAAGGCGAGGTCGATGTTGATAGTCTATGGCGGCCATGTTAAGTCTGTTGTTCATTATTCAGTCTCTCGATACCAAATTACCATGGGAAGTTACCCGATTTAGCAGCATGTACGAATGATAAAACTCGTCCCTTAGCAACAAATTCCTCTTGACTCAAATATTGACGGGAGCAACATGTGCTAGCAGGATGGCGCCACGTTCCTTAAAGCAAACGCAACAATGGAAGTTCTACATGAACGACCTTACCTTATTGGAAAACCCTTTGTAACAAATATCAAAAACTAATAATGTTTTAAATAAAATACTTTTAAATGTAAACAAGCGAGCAGAAAAATACTTTACTCATGCACACAATAGCAATATTGTTTGCTCAGATTTTATTTTGAGTGTACGATAATTAATTGTAAATTAAACAAAAAAAAACTGGTAATTAAATGTGGAAAAATACATAAAAAATTGCAACAAAAAATACGCAACGCACCTGTGTAATGAATTTTTGCTTTAAATTAAACGTAATCACTAACACAACACTCTTTGGACTTAATACTCGTATAACAATTTTATTGTTTAAAATGAATTTGAATTCGTGTTTTTTTTTTTTAATTTTCAAAAAATTATTTGTAACGTTTAATGATTTATTAATTATTACTAATATGTCGTTAAATAATTTTTTCCAATTAATTATTTCACTTTTTCGAGATTTTGTTAATTATTTCCTTTGTTTCTAAAACTATTATTATCATACATAGATATTTAAATTTTTTTCTTTTGTTAACAAAAAAAAAACTAGTGCATGTTGCAGCAGCAACGCTTTCGCACAAATTCAACCTTGCGGGTGTTTAAGACAAGATGTTGCGAGCACGACATTTTATTCAAAACTAAACACTTTCAATGCACATTTTGTAGCTGAAAAGCCGGCAGATACAAAAATTATACAGATGCATACCAAACATGCAACCACCACCACTTTTGACAAAAAAAACGATAAACTTAGTAAAACGGAGCAAAAATATTTATTTTGTAAAAGATTCGTTGTGTGTAGTTAGTAGACAAGTTCAAGATAAAAGATACATTTGCATTTGTTTTAAAAATAACATGTCTTTCTGGCAAACTTCACATTAAATCTTTAAATAAAACTTCGCAAAATCTTTGAACTGTTCATTATTTTAATGTTTAGGAACTAAAGAAGAAATAACTTGCTAAAATACATTTTAACTCGACAAATGTTTACACAAGACTGTTTGACGCAAAGTAATCGTTAAGCTTATAGAGGTTGTCAAAGTATGGCTCTTCATTTGTATTCGTGTTTGTGATGTTTAATTACAATTAAGGTAAATTTATTAAACCATTGGGAAGCGGAGCGTTCAATATTGTACCGGTAGGGATTAATACTGGTCTATACTAATGTACATCACAGCGACCTCCTTTGTCGGTATTGTAGCAGAGCCGTCGTCGAAGTAAAATAATTAATAAAATTTGTATACAGCTTAACAAATTAATGTCCCTACTTAACACCATAGGCGCTGCAACACTGCTCTAACAAAATGTACCAAAAAAAATCGCAATAGCAGAGTTGTAAAAAGAAGAAAGCTCTCTCTGTCTCTCTCTCTCTCACATACACACTTCACTATCTGTTATTTCTACACTATCCCTTTCTCAAAGAAGGTAGCAAATTAATTAATTAGCTGAAGGCATTAATTTCTTGGGTGAAAATGGGTCGGATCACTTCCGTATACATCCAATGTAGGATATACGACCTAAGTCTCCATATTTTCCCAAAGTGCTCTGAATTTTCCTGCGATAAGGAGCACAACGTTATCTGCATAGGCTACTAATGTTATGCCATATCCAATCAGTTGAAAGAGGGGATGCCTTCCAAAACGTATATATGCAACGTCAAAGCATTGTTTAAATCAAGCAATTATACTTTACAACACTGCAAATCAAATGGATTGTCATCAAAACGAATTGCCAATTTATATAGTGCGCGTTTTGCGTTTATTTGCATTTGCAGGAATCCAATATCTTGTCAAAGTTCGCACGGTTGCATTTGGGAATACGTGACATTGTTGAACTCCAAAGCAACATGCGTTTAGGAAGAAGCCAGGATTTTATTTATGCCAGCTATCATAAGAGTGGAGACAGAACTCCACCATGCAGAGTGTCTCTTAATTGTACTCATACCCATGTTCCTTGTTTAGTCTGTGATTATACCACCCTCGAATGGAAAAAGCAAAATATTTTTCCAATTATTTGCATGGCAAGACATTTTCACACCACTCATATCCAATGGGTTAAAGTACATTATGTTTAATAGCTACAAAAACTAAAATAAGCACACATGTTGTATTTTTTAATAACAAAACGTATGCAACATTTATTTAAAAAGAGTATATTTATAATCCAGTGCTGCCAAATAATAGGTTTTTACTCAAAGACGGTATTTAGGAAAAAAGGCTCGTCTTTCGTGTTTGTTTGACGTTTGCGTTTACTGTTTTATGAATGTGTTTGAATTTTTTCTGTTATGAATTAGTAAATAAAATTTAAATTTTCAAAAAGACTTGAATCAAAAACTCATGTTATGAATAGTTAGGATATTTGGTAACAACTTCAGTAGAGAAAATATATAGTCTTTTTTGAAAAGTCAGTGCGTGAATGTGCAGAAAAATCAATAACTAATTTATATCTGTAATACTGTATCAGTAAGAGTGAAACTTGGAGTATAGCCATTTATAGCCATAAATTTACGAGATATGACCTGAGGGAGGGCTACTTCCCATATGACTAGCGTTTCCGATCAATTACGACTCATTTTCGACTGATTTTTGAGTAAAAAAAATACTGTCACATTTCTATCATCTGCATGATCAATTTATGATTGCGCACAAGCCGCTTTTTAAGCATTTGCGGGAGTCATTTACTATTAATCACTTTTTAATCATATAGGGAGTCATAAAAGACTCCGTTTGGTGATTTTTGCTAAAACAATATTCCAAATGCTAAGTGGATTTGAACCATCCTTCCTCTAAAGTGTTGCATGTGTGCAATTCCATATTTCGTAAATGATAATCAATATTTTCGAGCAAACCTTTTTTTTTTGTACTAACCTATTTTTATTTTATGATTAATTACTTTATGAAGTACTTTTATATCAAAGTATATGAAAGATTCATGAAACAAATTTTGAAATTTTCACAAAGATGTTGACTTGAAGTTAAAAGTACGAGATAATTTGATTTTATTACTTAAAATTTTTAGCATGGCAGCACTAATTGAATGAATAGATTTTAAGAGAGCCTATTAATGCACGGTATACATGTTGCTGTAGTTGAATTGCAACATGTTTCTGTTATTATATATAAATAATAATAATGATGGTAAGAAAAATATTTAGTGCAAAACATTGAGATTTGTGTAGTATCTATCATTAATTTGAATGTCAAAATTTTATTATTGATTGATTAATAATTTAGTTTATTTTATTAGTGCGAAGATTAATATTTCTCTACTGAAATATAGTTTTTTTCTTTCTATACTATTTTTAAAAAAATCAGGGAAACATTAAAAGATTCACCAAAAGATCATTAACTTATCTTTTGTTTTAAGAAACCCGCCATATATACTGAGCTATAATGGATTTAAGTCTTCTGTTAATTTTTCATGCAAATTTTCACTTTTGATTAAAAAATAAGTCTGAGTTATAACCAGGACTGTGAACTCTTAGCTAATACATACTTTAATTCTTGTAGAAAGTAGTAAGGTAATGTTTAATTTATAAATCAAAATTAATAGATTTTAAGTTATTTGGCTATAATTGCACATTTCCGCATATTCTATCAATGTATGCAAGATTTTATTACAAAGCAATATTTTGAGGATTATGTATATCAATTTTAAATTTTAGTAGAAATATTGATAATTTTCAGGGTTATATTTCTGAATCTTTAAAATTTGATACATTTTGTAAGTAAGGTATTACATTCAAATTCCCTTTATGCTTGTAACTTTCCTTAAATCTTTCTTTTTTTCTTTCTTTTTATGATGATTTTGTAACCATTTTTTATTTATTTCTATTTCTAAAAGCAATTTAAAGTTTTTTATGTTAACACGTTTCTATCAGCATGACGTATTAACATCTAATACCCATAACATGCATACCTACTCTCCCAACAATACAAAGTTACGAATGCGTACATTTTCCTATCTTCAAAATTATCGAAAACAAAAACAAAAAAAATTAAAAATACATTTAGATACATGCAGATACAGTCAAAGTAAAAAAATCTAAACAATCATAGGCTTTTATTCGTACAAACGAAAATTAAACAGTCATTCATTCATTAATGCATCCCACTGCACCATATAAACTAAAACTAAGCGACCGCACAACGACGTCATATTGCATATATACAAAAAGGTAAGAGGCAAGACATATCTGGTGAAACGGACGAGAGAAGGAGTGTTACAACTAAACTGATACTTTGAATTTTAGCGTCTAAAACTAAACTGAATAGTAAAACGCATTAATGAACATTTAAAATATAGAGTTACACTTGGTGGAAGTAAGCAGCAGCTTAGAAATATATCCATCCGATTACATATTTCGTTTTTAACTTAATCTTTTGGTTTTTTTTCTATACGGAAAAGTGTTTGAAACAAAGACAGCAGAGAGTACAAAAAAAATGAAGATGCAAACAAAAGATAAAATACTACGAATTCAAATACTAAAACGACCTTCTAAATTAGATTAAAAAAAACCAACAACAACTTGCAACAAAATAACAACAATATGTTAATTTAAGATGCTAAACATATGTGCATGCACTCATACACAGACACACGCGGAGACAACATCCCATTTGGCCAGACTGCCTTGCATGACATTGTCATCTACGATTCTTGTACGAATTGTCCTTAGGAAAGGACAATCTGAGCGACGAATTAATGCAAGTTGTCCTCTGGTAAACACTCTTGACGACAATATGAGCGACAATGTCTTTCATTTTGTCCTCAATCCACCTTTGTTGAGGACAATACGAGCGACAATGTCTTACATTTTGTCGCCATTAACATTGTGGAGGACAAGATAAGCGGCAATGTCTTAATTGTTGTCCTCAAACCAACTTTGTTGGGGACAATATGAGCGACAATGTCTTATATTTTGTTTTTATTAATATTGAGGAGGACAAGAGGAGTGACAATGTCTTAATTGCTGTCCTCAATCCAAATTTGGTGAGGACAATATGAGCGACAATGTCTTATATTTTGTTTTTATTAATATTGAGGAGGACAAGATGAGTGAAAATGTCTTAATTGCTGTCCTCAATCCAAATTTGTTGAGGACAATACGAGCGACAATGTCTTACATTTTGTCTTCAATCAAGCATATTAATAAGTTGACCTCCTATTTTCGATGTTTTAGGTGGTGCAGCAGCAGGGTGGTAAACACGAAAACTTATAAACATGCAGCCTCAGTTCGAGTTCCAGCTAAGTCAGTCAATAATTTAAATGAAACGGAAAAATACAAGTAAGCAAAAATATTAAATAATTAAGTAGGTGACATTGTCGCTATGTAATCGTTGACGACAAGGTAAATGACATTGTAGCCTATGTAATCATTGACGACATAGTAGTTGACTTGTTTGCTTATGTAATCATTTACGACAAAATAGGCGACACTATCGCTTATTTAATCATTGACGAAAAGGCAAACGACATTGTCACTTGTATAGTCATTGCCGACAAAATAGACGACAATATCTCCCACGTAATCACCTTGTGTTATGTGAACAGCAATCTGAGCGACATTGTCGCTCATTGAATCGTACACGATTTCCGCTACAGTTCTTCGAAAGATTTGTTCCGGCTGTCCGACATTTGTCGTCGAGGATTTAAAATTGTCGTGCACCCTTCACTGATGATGTCTTAAAGACGTGGCCAACTGGGATGAGTGGGTAATTAAGAAAAACTACCTGTGCATAGAAAAGTGACTGCACATTTCCCTCTCTGTTTCTATTTGCTTTTCTTTTCGTTCAGTGAGGCGTGAATATTCTTAAATGTGATTGCTTTTCAAACATCTGATGGATGGCATATGTTTGTTCTGGGGAAATTAGAAAAACTACACAACAAACAAACAAAAATTATTTGAATAATCACACACAAGTGTGTGCTCAAATAACCCATGAAATTTAAAGAAAAAAAAATACAAATAAAAAGACGTTTGATCGTAGGAGCAGAATGTATTTTTGGTAAATTTATGAGCATTAGAACACAAGTTCTATTGGTATTCTTCCACAAAACGAATGCAGCGAGAAAAGGGTTAAAAGGTTCAGAGAAATTATCAATCAACTTCAAATTATTAACAGCCGTATTCTTTTTAAGAGGCTGTAATTTATGATCTTATTTGATTAAACACAACGTTTCCAAACTTTTGAAAGTTTGTCTTGTATAAGTAATTAATCCACTACGGACCAACATGCTAGAATTTTGGCTATAAATATGTATGTCTACGTTCCTAAAAATATTGCGTTGGAAATTTATATATTAGATATACATTTTTTAACTCAAGATTTTGGATAAACAAAATAGTTATTGCAAAAAAAAACGACTGCAACCCCGACAAACTGACGATCATAAATTCATTTATATAAAATAATTCTTAAAAAAAACACCATATGGAGTTGCTAGTGTAATTCTCAAATTATGCTTTAAGTAATAATTCCTTTTCATTGGCAAGGAACTCCTCACTTTTAAACATCATATTGTACTGATTGTATGTGTAAAATCTTATAATAATCGGCTAAGTAGAAGTAAATAATTTGAAAAGTAAAAGTAGTTAAAAAGGAATATTTACATTTTGTGGGCGTGTACATTCTCTAATCATAATATTGATATCCTTTTCAAAAAAAAATTTTTTTCAACTATGATAATAATAATAATAATAATAATAATAATAATAATAATAATAATAATAATAATAATAATAATAATAGTATTCAATAGAACACTGAAGATGGCACATAGCCGAAACCGGTCTGTTTACAAACCAAATTTGACGTGGGATGACGGAAAATCGTTCCAAATAATAATAATAATAATAATAATAATAATAATAATAATAATAATAATAATAATAATAATAATAATAATAATAAGCCGAGAAAAGGACAGGTGATCAGACATGTAGACGGACATCGAGTCTAAAGTAAAACAAATTAAGCTACGCGACCAATCTGAAAATATAACCTTTCATAGGCAAATCGATCTATACATGGCGGGGATAGATCACAACGTTTTGTACTATTTTAACTAAAGAGCTAAAAGAGAAAAAATGTCAGTTTAGCGTTTATTTTCAAAAGGCACTAAATGAAAAACATGCGCTTCTTGGGCAGTTAAAAATCTGTAGCCCTAACGCGAAAAGCGCTAAGTTTTCATCGTTACATTTTTAGAATAAGTTGCTAGAATCACAGAACTTTAACTAAATTCACACTTAGAATAAACCAATGAAAACTTAATATCGTCACCTTAACGTGCAAACGTGATAAGTCTACTTTTAGCCAAAATGCGATTTTTTATTGAGTATGATGATACAACTCAAAATACATCATTTACTGAAAAAAAGAATGTTGCCGTTTTGTCATTTTTACTTACTGTTATGGGCTGACATGCAAATGTTCTAAGTCCACAGAACATCAAATAAAACAAAAAATAAGCGCTAAGTCCACGTAAAATTTATTTATATTATGTATATGTTTTTGGAACAAGTTCAAAAGTTAAAAAAAATGCCAAATAATAGTCGAACTTTAATTCAATTCGACATTAAATATCACCGTCATGAATATATAGTCATGAATCACGACTACAATCTACAGTGGAAAAATTCGTTAAAACGCAGCTTAATTTCGTCACTCTTTAAAAAACAAAAAAATGTTAATTTCATTAATTTATTATTTCAGATATTTTCTTAATTTAATTTAAAAAAAAATTTTATTTGTTGTGGGTTTAGTTTGTCTATAAGAACCAATGAATTACAAAAATCAGTAGCAACCTATTTAATACATACACACAGAAGGAATGTAAAATCAACAGCACGCAATTTTGATTGGAAATCGTATTTAATTTACAAGAAATAATTTGTAGTTTAAGTCTGTTGGTGTTTATTTGCTTTGTTCATTGCTACAATTCACTGTTGTGCTCAGTTGTGTGACTTTTTGTTGTTTTGTTCTTGTTTTTTTTATATTGCCGACAAATAGCCGACAAAAATCGAATTACCAACGAAATTTTACTGCTGCTAGTTTAAAATTAACACTGCTTCATATTAATTTAGATCTAACCTTAGATCTCTTTGGTTTAATATTTTTCACTGTTAAAACATTTTCGTTACATTTCATTTTACATCAACAAGACTATAACTTTAATTGTAAATAAATTTTATGTTAAATAATCAATTAAATCATGTTGAATTAAAATGAAATTTGTTTCACATACGATGGTATTTATTTAGGGTATATCTAAAGGAAGGTTTGAAGCTGTTGTGACTGCGGTGGTTAGCGCGTTGACCGCCATGCAACTGGCACGAGTTCAAATCTTGGCTGGGGCATCCAAATACAACACAAAATTTTCTGATGCCTATGCGGATACACATCATGTAAGTAAAATAATTACTAAAATGGCTACATTAAAGTCATGTTGTTTCAAATTCACGTTGTTTTAACTTGAAATAGCTTTGATTCAACATGATTCTTCATATTATTTCAGTATCAACTTCATTTTGATTTAACTCTACGTCTCCACCTAACTTGAAATGCTGTTGTAACTTAAAGTTATGACTTAACATTAACTTGAAGTTAATGTTAAGTTAAGTTAGGTATAGACTGTAAATAACTGTGCTGGAATATTAAATCAACATGAAATATAGTTATTTCAAAAGAAAACTGTTATTTCAAGATCATATAGTATGTCGAATTAACATAAAACACCTTTGAAGCAAAAACACTTCCGAAAAATTTTTAATTAACCTGAATTTCGACGATTTTGCTATGAAATTTTTCTGTGTGTATATATAAGAAATAAAATAAAATAAAATTTAAGCGCACAAAAAAATGTGGTATGTCACACTTTAATCCGCATTTGAGGTCGAGTAAAATGCGAAAAATTCAGTTTTTCGACATTTTTAGCGGGTTTTCACAATTTACTCGAAATGTTGAGGGTGTACGAGCAAAACATGCCTTATATACATTTAGGTAGGTGGGTCTAGTCAAATGTACAGCCATCTTTTTTTATGTGCCGTTGTACTTATTGCTTTTTATTGCCTTTTTGTGTAATCTTATAGTATAATACAATGACTTCTACTCATTTGTTTAGTTATTTTCACTTACCAGCTTAAAATAAGACGAAAAGTTTTTAATATTAAAGTTTATCTTGTTTTTAAACTTTAACGGTCAATGATATTCGTTATGCAGCACTATTAACTAACACAGGCATGCTGATGTTGACAAATTAAAACAGAGTCATTAAAAAATCAAATGCAAACAATCGCTTCATTGCTTCTGTTTGTAAAGCGCTTTTTGCTTCAACAAAATCAAGCCACAATAACAAATTATTTCAAAATCAAACATTATATTCACAAAATTTATGTATTTAATTGTTCGCGCAAACACTTTTTTAATTTCTCTACTTTGATTTACTTTTACCACACGTTACTAATTTTTTTGCGAAGAAAACAAATAAAAGCACTCGAAAACACACCACACACAACTACTGTTGCCAGATTTGCCGATTTATCGTCATTTTGACGATTTTGGGTGTCGAAAATGGCATTTTGACGACTGGACGATTTTTAAATTTGAAGATTTTTAAGAATTTTAAGCAGCCACCATTATTTTTAAACTTTTAAAATAATTTGAAATTGATCAAGAACTTTGCAACTTTTGCTACAATATTTACTAAAAGTAAGGAGTAAAATGGATGGTTATGTCATACTTAATGTTGATATTTTTAGTATTACAGGCTTTTAAACCTCTTCCTCTCTATAATTTATCAACTGCTGCATACATACATATCAAATATAAAAAATTTTAAACACTAGAAAACAAGGCTTATCGTATCTCGAAAAATGTATTTAGGGCGATTATTACATCTTGGCAATAGCTAAAAGCTGGCTTTTGTCTGACGGATAAACAGTTTATCACTATTACAAATTTACTTTAACCTACCAGGTAGGATGCACCTGACTTTAACTTATCGCTCACTTTCATTTAAAGTAAAGTTTTAATAAAGGTAAACCTTTTATTCGTCCGACAAAATCCTGCCTTTAGCTATTGCCTAGTTGTATCAATGACCCTTAAAGTTTTAAAAATGGTAGCATAGATATGACTGTTATTAGCTTTTTAGCGGTTATAACTTTGACTTAGACCAAGATTTGTTTTTGAAAAGTTTTTTACGCATAAAGATGGTATTAATGAGCACGTTAGCTAATGTATGTATGTATGTATATAATCTTTTGTTTTATATACACTAACAACAGCTGATATCTTTATTTATAAGAATTTCGTTTACTTTATGTAAAAATTTTTAGTTTATTTGTTATGTTCTTCATAATAAATTATTATGCTCTTTATAACGCTGATTTCTATACAAAATATGTTTTATTAACTTCGAAAAAAGTGTTTTTTTTACTTTTGACGAATTTTTGACGATTTCGAATAATTATTTTGACGTTTTTGACGATTTTTCGGTCGAAATTTGACGAATTCATCCCTATTTCATCTGACAAAAAGCCCGCTAACTGACAGTTACAGAAAACACAGAGTATAGTAACAAGAGTACAAAAACAGAGACAAAACACTATTTTTTAAATGGGAACGAAACGGAAATTCCTATGATTTACTTTTTAAAACAAATATGAAACTAAACGATATAATGGAAGATTATTAAAAATGGATAATAAACAGACTTTTAAAACGTTTTTTTTATAAAAATTTATTAGAAATTTTAAATAATAATTCTTTGTATAACAAACAGAACACCCTTTAAAAAAATAACAAGGAAAACAACAACTTACATTAAAAAAATAAATTTGAAAGGTGAGTTTCAGTTAAGATTCAGAAAGCCGTTAAATAAATTTTAAGTCTGAAATTTTAAAGTACGGCCACACTAAACAGATATTTAATAGACAAAACCCTCTTGTGAGATTTTAATTTGTGTGAAGTTTGTGCAAGAAATATTTGCATAGTGTGACCATAAATAATAAATAATTTTTCTCACAAAAATTGATATTCGAGGCATTTCGACCTGATAAGGGTTCAGTTAGACGTGACATAACCATAACCATAGAAAACAGCTGTTCGAACCAACCTTATGTATAACAATGTAATTGATTATATAGGTGACTTCCCATAACGTCATAGCCATAACGATAACCATATTATATATTTTTCTATTTTGTTGTTATTTTTTATATTCGATGAATTTTTTAATTTATATTTTCGCGTGTGCTTCTTTGTATATTCGTAGATTTTATTTTTTAGCATATTTTCTAATAAAATGGATGAAAAAAGCTGCTTATGGTTAAGGTAAAACTAATCGAAGGCTGTAAGTATGGTTATAGCAATGGCCACGTCTATGGCTATGGTGTTATGGTATGGTACGTCTAATTGAACCTTAAAGCCTAGCACGAAATTCCGCCTGAATTTCAGGTTTGAAATTTTGTCTTTATGTCTATACAGAACAATAGCTGTGTAGACAAGTTTGTTTTTATTCGCGCAAATTCAATTATTTTTATAAATTACAACTACAAAATTTACCTCTATGATACAAAACATGTAAAATTATTTGAAAGAAGAAGAGCAAACAATTGTCTGAACATTAATTTTTGTTTTAGTTGACGGAAAAAGTCTCCAGTAATTGATATTCCATTCCTGTATTAAACAAAAATTGTGTTGAATTTTCTTTTCAGCTGCATACTGTCAAACGCAAAGTTGCTTGATTATTTTTACACCTGAATTTCATTTTTTTTTCTTTACACATACTTCTTATGGCAGCCTGAAATTCAGGTAGAACTGCTTACTACGCTTAATATAGTCAAACAACAAACTAAAGAACTCCTTAATTTTAAAATAATAATATGACTAAGTAACTATTATTCTAAATTAGCTAAATAAAAGCCATTGAATAACAATTGTTTGGTTACTTAAGGGTCAGTGGAAATTTAGCTGCCCAAAATTTAAAGTTTAGCCTTAACAGAGATATTTGATTTTATCAAATTCTCTTCTGTACTCAATTCCTCTTTAGGCTGTTGATCTGCTGGCAATAGATTTCCCGTTGCAAATATATTTTTAGGATCCAATTGTTGCTTCATGGCTTTATATAAATTTGCTCCCGTCTGCGATATAGTGTTCGTATACCATTGTGCACGTATTTTACCAACACCATGATGATGTGAAAGTGAACCACCAGAAGCCAGTATCTCACTTCTGGCACAGTTTTCTATATGCTCAAAAAGATCAAAGGGATTTGAGAAACCCTTGTAATTAAATGCAAAATAAAAATAAACACAAGCACCGGCATCATAAGTTTGCGTGACACGACAGGAGACTGTGAAATGATGAATGCTTTTCGCATGACATTCCTGAAATATAATTGAAAAATATTAAAACTATTATTCTGGGAGTTAAGTATTATATATTACATAAATATAAATTTAAAATTTTAGATCAGAGTTTCTTTATATTTATTTTAATCCAAGGATCGAATGTCTAAAATTTGGGCCGAAACGTTTTATCTGAAGCTCTGCTTCACTTTGAGCTGTATGACTTTTTTTTCAAAAAAGCAAATAAATTAACAATTTCGAACATAATTCCTTTTTTAACCGCCTTCAAAAAAAGGGGAAAGGTTATCAATTCGTAATGTATTTTTTTTAGAGGATGTTCTCCCATAACTCCGCCATTTATATACCGATCTCGGACTTTTTCTTTATATAAAAGGATGCACTTCCAAATTGATCCCGTCTAAAAGTGGGCGGGGTCACGCCCATACGAAGTAAATACACATGCATTTTTATCTACTTCTACTCAACCGATTCCTATAAAACTTTGCACACACATTAAGCTTCTGTTTGAATACTACATCATGATTTAAAAAGTGGGCAGTGCCAAGCCCATGAAAAGTAAATATTCTTTATTAACAACTTCTGCCAAGCCAATTCGTATGAAACTTTGCATAGGAATTTGGTTATTGTTAGAATACAGCAGTATGGTCAGAAAAGTGGGCAGTGCCACGCCCATGAAAAGTAAATTTTAATTTAAACTTCTTCTACTTAACCGATTCTTAAGAAACTTCTTCGCACACAATTAGTTCTCGTGGAAGTACATCATTATGACAAAAATTATGGGCATTGCCACGCCTATTTTGTATCATTTTCTTTTTCAAGAATTATTTTATTCCAAAGTATTACTATAGAATAATGTTCGTAATGTTATATTTGGAAAGAACTAGATATGATCAATATTTCAAGGAACAAGGGAAAAATCAACCGCTTATTACCACTTGTTAGGTGATGCCATTGAATGTGATCGCAATTCTTATACATACATCTTTATACGAACTTTTAGAAAATTTTTAATACGAAAACTATCTCACTACTAAATTGGTGTTTATCACAACAAATCCCAGTGCTACCGTTGGATTATTTTTCTTCATGCCCATTTTTCTGATTTTTGTTCCACTTTAATAAAAGTTTTTTGTTAGATTTTTATACTTAAGTATATATGACCATGTGAAAAGCTCAAACCAGTAGCTAAATACTGCTATTTAAGTCATAAACTTTTCTTTTTAAGTTTCGAATATATATTCGAATTTTCGAAAATTTATATAAGAACTGTTATAACATAAATAATGTTACAGTCAAAGATTTTTATTTTTGCTTGAATTTCGAAATTAAACTCATCGAAAATACCTAAACGTTTTTATAACTTGATTGATATTTGAGTCAAAAATTCCACTTTATGCCAAAACTAATTACAAATTGTTTAATATGATTGGCAGCATTGCATGAATACATATGTACATATTGATAATTGAATCTTAGGTTTTACCTTTTGAAGGTTTTGAAAAAAAATCGAATATTCGAAAATACACAAAAATTTTAAAAACGTTGGTAGTTTTTTTAAATACCAATATTTGCATAACCAATTTTTTTTTGTCAAACTTTAAACTCAAAATTTGTATGCCTTATAAGTAATAAATTTTACTTATTGTCAAATTTGGAAATTGATTTCGAGTTTTCCATAAATGCTGGTAATTGAGTAATAAAGTTTACTTTTTAAAAATTCCCAAATTAAATTTGAGAATACGTAAAATTGTTAAAACATAAACATTGACACACTTTAAGTCATAAATTGTTATCTTTGTCAAAACTTTGAAAGTAAACTCAAATTTTCGAAAATACGTAAAAAAGTTTACTCTATCCAGAATTTCGAAATTAATTGCAAATTGTTTAACATAATTAGCAGTTTTTCATATATGTATACTGATAACAACATACTGGTCACAAAGGGACCAAAGGACCCAAGTGGGCCGGTTGTTAGAAACCGGCAGCCTGTTCAACCTAACCATACTGATAATTGAGTCTTAGGTATTTCTTTTTGAAAATTTCGACAATTCGAATTTTCGAAAATATTCGAGTATACATATACATCTGTACATATTTACTTGACAAGACTCAAATATTTTTACAAATACATACTGACATTTGAGTCATAGTTTTTTTTCTTTTCGTCGAATTTCGAAATTAATCGGCCATGTTTTGTATTTCATGTGGAATTAAAATGTGCGGAGTTATCAAAGCATTGTTATTTTACGAATATCAAACTTTCGATTTTTTTCATAAATACTGACACTTGAGTCGTAAATTTTACTTTTTGCGTCACCTAAGCTCGAACCTATAATCAATGAAAATTTAAAAATTATATTTCGTAATTTATAGAACTAAGAAGTGATATTGGGCCAACATTTTTTTATTGGAAATCAAACTCTATATTTCGAACGTACTGGACGAATTAACAGCTTTGCGTCTTTGTTAAGAAACATAAATTTTTAGATTCAATTAGGATTTAAAAATTTATATTTAAACATATATTTTGCTAATTTCGAAAATTAAGGATTAAGTTCGAGTTTCCACTCACCCTTTGCAGGCAAGAATAAATATCATTGGATTAAGCTTTAGAGCTGAAGGGGCTAGTGCAATAATTTGGTAAGCCACATGAAATCAAAAATTGGTTTTATGTGCTCATTCCCCTGCTAGGTACCATAGCTTTGCATCCTAGAGAAATTTTTAGATAACTTCTAATATTCTGCAAATAATTATGCTGCGTGTTTACAGTAGAAAATTAAAAAACCGTACATTTTTAAATTTCGTTTCAACTTAAAAGTCGATTTACTCGATATTTTTCTTTTGTGGCTTACCGAGTTATTGCACCAAACCTGTCAATTGTTATCTTATAAATTTCGAAATCATGTTGGATATTTCAAACATAGTTTAAAGATTTATAATATA
Organism: Panzeria rudis; assembly: GCA_956483635.1. Lineage (NCBI taxonomy): Eukaryota > Metazoa > Arthropoda > Insecta > Diptera > Tachinidae > Panzeria > Panzeria rudis. The sequence goes on along the minus strand of OY101450.1, from coordinate 6,775,759 downwards.
TCATTTTCGAAAAGAAACGTAATTTCTTTAATAATTTGAAAATTCGAAATAAAGTTCGAATTTTCCAAATAAAACTTTGTAAATTAAAAGTCATTTATTTTAAAATAAAATTCGTTTGCTTAAAATAAAACCGAGGAATTTCATAAAATAAGACAAAATGATCAGTATTTTTGGATTCATATCGAGCCTTACCCGCAAGAAAATTGTAAACATCAAAAAGTAAATTTTGCAGGAGAAGTATTTTGCAATTATTATTCTTTTAAATTGAAGTAGCGCTTTAATATTGACTATAGAGGATTTACTTGGATAAATATATATAATGTTATGTTGTAATAAATTTCCTATAAGAGAACACTTATTTTTGTGGGCTAAAAATCAATTAATTTAATGAAATTATTTTAAAGCCATTATTTATTATCCGCAGCAAAGAGCTATCTGTTTTAGTATTAACTTTTTAATTCATGTCGTAACAAAAAAATGTAAACGTTCAAAAATGTAAAGGCAAAATGCATTTAGGATAAAATTGCTTTTGCTCTATTTTCGTAAAGGTTCCCAAAATTACTTTGAAACTTTGACAGATGATAACCGTAAATAATCGATTTTGATCAAAAAACGAGAATCGAATATTATGTTGGTTACGATTTTCTTGCGATTAAGGTTCGATATGTTTCAAATTATACACAATGACTTAGGAACTTATCACTATTTTTGAAATGGAGTCTAGCTCCTTTTGAAGCTTTAAAGGTTATTATACTTACCAATTCAATACGCCTTTTGACGTTATGGCACAAATTATAGCAGCGATCCCAGGGCACTGATGTCTCGAAAGATTCCGCAACAATATCATGAAGCAAAGCTAAATCCTAAAACGGAACTAAACTTATTAGAAACAAAAGCCTTCACATAATAAATAGATCAACTGACCCTCATATAAGCAATAACAAAGGTCATAATATAGCCTCTTTCACCATTTTTACCACCACCGGTAAGTCCTTTATACTTCTTCGCTATATTTATAATCAGCGATTCCTGGCGATCCACATCTTCTAATTCACCTTCAAACAGTAAAGTAGCAGCACAGATTTTACTCAAATCGAAAAATTTTATCATGGTCAGATACTTCTTTTTAAATGCATCCATTATATCTTCTCGCAAGCCCTTTACAGGCTTAAGACTTTGACCCATTACAAATTGATTGTTATCCATTAAACGCACCGATGCCGGTTGGCAACGCCTTTCGGCTACTTCACGCATAAAGTTCACTCCACTTTCAAAATCAGGAAATACTAAGGAGTTGTAGCGTTTTACTGGCGGTAAAGGTCTTACTTTTAGGACTACCTCTGTTACTACACCAAAAGTGCCTTCGGAACCCATGATAATATGGTTAAAATCGGGTCCGCAAGAAATACGTGGAGCTGTGCATTCTTTATCCAAAACACCCGATGGTGTTACCAGTTTCACTCTTACCACCAAATCTTCTATATTGCCATAAACATTTTTTTTCATGCCCGATGCTCTTGTTGCCACCCAACCACCCAAAGTGGAAAATTCATAACTGTCCGGTTCATGTCCCACCGTAAGACCTTCTTTACGTAAAATATTTTCTAAATCCTGGCCAGCAACACCGGCTTCAAAACAAACCGTTAGATTTTTTCTATTTAGCCACAACATACGATTCATTTGTGTCGTATCCAAAATACAAATCATACGCTTCTCTTTTTGTGGGCAAGTTGTAGCACCCGATACTGAAGTACCGCCACCATAAGGTAACACTACCACATTGTGTTTATGGGCAAGGGTCACTAACTCCTCTACCTCATCATGATTATTGGGCCAAGTTACTATATCGGGTATTCTTTGAAATTTGTTGTGACTTAAGTAGTATATATCATGCAAAGTTTGGCCATGGCATCGTATAAGACGATCTATACCTTCTTGGCTGTAAGAGATACCGGTGGCTTTTAAGTCTTCTAAGAACTCTTTAAAAATGGTGGGCTGAGGAAATTTTTGTGGTAATGAAGGTTCGGGCTTGTTATCTATGAAAGTAACATTGAAAGTATTAAGTACCCAGTCGGTAAAATAAGGCAATGCAGCGCCTTGTAAAGGATATCTGAAAGTATAAAGAAAAAATTTTGTATTAAAATAGGCTCACGAGAACTAATTGTGGGAAGTTTCATAAGAATCGGTTAAGTAGAAGTATGTAGTTTAAATGAATATTTACTTTTCATGGGCGTGACACTTCCCACTTTTCTAACCATATTATTGTATTATAACGATAGCTAAATGTGTATGCAAAGTTTCATAAAAACCAGTTTAATAGAAGTTGTTGAAAAAGGATATTTACTTTGCATGGGCGTGCCACTGCTCACTTTTTTAATCATGATGTAGTGATCGAACAGAAGAAGCTTAATGATTGTTCAAAGTTTTATAAGAATCGGTGGAGTAGAAGTTGTTGAAAAGGAATGTGTATTTATATTTAATGGGCGTGATCATGCCCACGTTGCAACGGGAGCTTGTAACGGCATTGTCAACGCTTACCCAACTGTCAAAATATTCAGTAATGATTAGGGATGCCAAACGGGATTAGGTTTTTGAAACCCGGGATTCGGGATTTTTAGCTTTAAAAAACGGGATCCCGGGATGGATCAGGATTTTTCGGGATTTTTTTTTTACATAAAGACAATGAAATAAATTTATTGTTAGTAGTAAAACCAACGATATCTTAAGACAATGATATATTGAAATCTCTTAATCGGATTTCTATGACCCTTTTCGTAGATCAGTTGAAGAAACAAATAAAGTAGAAAACAAATCATCTGAAGCTGCCAATCCAACAATTGCAGCCCCAATCAATAGAATTTTTTGTGCCTTTGGTTGGGGTGCGTAGATTCTTGCATTCATTTTTATTACGACTCAATTTAGTTGCCGAAAGTCTTGTATTCTATTTGCTGACAAAAATTAGTTGAATAGCTGATGTTTCCTTGTAAAAAGCATCTACCTTCATAAGTGGTAAAAGTGAACAAGAACGTTGATGAGACGGTGTAGCGGCCTGTCGAAATCAGTAGTACTGATCCGTTCTGCTAATCTGATTTGAATATTCCAACACTCCACTCTTAATAAAATAATTTGAATTTACATTAATTCAAATATTGAACTAAAAAGCCGAAATAATAAAATTTTCAGAAAAAATAAATTAAATTAGTGATTTTTTTTTTTGGAATTGCTATAATTTATGCATTTTAAATTTATAATCGCACTATTTCCCAAAATTAATATTTTACTTATTCAGTAGAATATTAACTGTTTATAAAAACATATTGACATTGATTTCTGAGGGGTATTAGTATGTATTACCTAGTTCCTATGCGCATTTCAGTGGGGCTAAATGCAGATCATCAGGGAACCTTTACCCAGAAATCTCATAGCAAAGCGAAAGATATTGTAGCAAACTTTTATTTAAATAAATAAGAAGCTTAAACAATATCAAAGCTTAAACATGAAGACAGTACTCACTCAATGATGTTTTTTTTATTTTCTTACTTTACCATATACTATACAGGCAGGCTTTTTCCTGCTCTAATTGCAGATGAAAGAAGGCATATAGAAAAATAAATGTAATAACAACAACAACTATACATTTAATATAGTGTGATGTCAAACAAGTGTTTTCGGCCGGGTGCTGCCATATTTTAAATTAGTGATTTTTTTGGGAATTGCTAAAATTTATGTTTTTTAATTTTATAATCGCACTATTTCCCAAGATTAATATTTTACGTATTCAGTAGAATATTAATTGCTTATAAAAATGCATTGACATTGATTACTGAGGGGTATAATTTTGGGAAATAGTGCGATTATAAATTTAAAAAACACAAAAAAAAATTATTTGCTAAAAAAACTGAAAAAAACTGTAAAAAGTATCGTCGTATCGAAGTATCGCCGATATATCGGAATCGGTTACTCCCTAATTTTAAGCTCAAAAAAATAGAAAACTACAAAAAAGTATAAAATTTTTTTTGGTGACTTAATTTTTCTAAAACGAATAATATTAAATCTACTCGATTTACAGGATAGAAAGGCTGGTCTCGCCTAATAATTATATAGAATATACATATGTACATAGATTTATGACAACAATTTGACTAATTATTTTCATTTCGAGTTAAACACAAAACAGCCCCAATAGCATCTCAACAAAAAGGAGAATTTTGTGAACTAGTATTTTTAAAATAGTACAAACTTTTGACTTTGTGTTTGTTGGGTATAAAGCTTATAAACTTCAAATGAATATATAAATAAAATACACTCTTCTATGCAGCTAAACTAAAATTAAATTTTACGCTTATAATATCATTCGATCGACTGCCGGCCGACCACTCTAGTTCTAATAATTAATTACAAAAAATAAAATGTCATTAAAGCTAACGATATGCTAACTATATATGACACATTAAGCATATCGAAGCGGAAGCACCTTACCCAATTAACCAAAGAGCAATATGGCAGTACAAATAATATCGAAGATACCGTTTCGTTCTCTCATTATTAAAGTTCTGAACAATCAATCTTCTATAATATCGATAACTTATAAATATTAAAAGGAAGGATTTAAATTACACTGTACAACAAAATAAAATTTAATATTACATCGACCGCTTCCTTTTGTATGGTGACTTATAGTTTGAATTTTACGTAAGATATACTTTCAACATAAATTCACCTCTAAAATACGGTTTTGTGGGAAATTTTAGCACCAATTGTGAATAAGTACGAAATTAACCCTTAAACACCTCTTAAGTTTTGAAGGATTTCTGGCGTTGAAGTAGAATTTGTAGCTTTGGTGTTTTTGAATTTTATAACAAATATTTTTGTAGGATGATGGTTCGATACGCGTATATTTTTTAAAGTGCTATTAGAACAAAGAAAACTAAAATGCAAAATCAAAAATTGTTCCAAAAACCACCTATATTAACTGATACCATTCTAGCATTAATTTAAACCTTTGGTTTATTGGGTGAAACTAAAATTTGTCTTATGTTATTTTATTCATAAAATACTTGTTATATTACAACTTGGTAATTTAAAATAATTTTCACAAATTGTTACTAGATTGTGCTGGATTGTCTTGATAGTTTAAAAAAACAGGAGAACGAGAAAATAAGGGAGTGTGGATTGACAGCTGCTAATTTTAGTTAAACGAAATATGTTCACTTAAATCTAAATTTATATTTATATTTAATATATATTTAATATTTGTACGTAATTATTATTCGAACTGAAATAGCTTTAAGTCAGAAGTTCTGCTAGTCTGATTAGATATTCTAATGTTCCACTCTTAATAAAATATAATTTCAATTTACATTAATTCAAGTATTGAACTTAAGCCGAAATAATAACTTCCGACTCAAATCTATAAGTATTTAAATTAATTTAAATTAAGTATTTAACTTAATGCAAAGCAAATTACAATCAAAATCAAACGATTCATGTAAAAAATGTATGTGAAAATGTGTTTAGTTTTTGGAGAGATTTACGGATCAATCGTCTGGATTATAGAAACCTCTTTTAGATTCTGTTCAAATTACCAACGAACGTAATAAATTATTCGTTATTAAAAATCATATTAAAAAATAACAAATAAAACTGTTGTACTCATGATTTTTATCTGTTCAATTTATCATATGTTTTTAAATATTTAATTTTTTTTTTCTTTTATATCACTCACCTTTCGCCGCGAAAACTTATGACATTATTTTTAACATAAAACTCTGAATCCTTATAACCCCAACCGTACCATTTGAGGACATCCTGCCTGTGGAAGAATTTAAAACAAGAACATAAAAAATAATTAGGTCAAATATAAGAATTTTTACAAACACTTGGTTAAATAAAACAGACAAAAAAACCAACCCTCCCGCTAAGAATTAATACAGGGAATGAAATATTTATGTGCAAAATGATGTGTTGTGTGCGTGAGAGCGTGTTTAAGTGTGTGCGTGCTTAAGAAGCAATGCGGGGTGTATTTCATTATAAAGTCACTGACACTGAAACAAACCTTCTCTTGGGGAACACACCACTAACTTCCTTTGACAGACGTTCATCTAAAATTGTAAACGCCTTTGTAGCGCTATTTTCCTTTTTTCTACTACTCGCCGCTTTATCTTCCTTTAAAGTTGTTCTTGTAGTAGAATTATTTATTAGTTTCGAGTTAGGAATATGATTAATACTTTTATTTGTAGCAGACATTATATTTAAATATAAAAAAAAACCAATATGTTATGCAGTATATACTGGTTTAATGAATAATATCTTTTATTTTTATCGATTTTTAGCCACAACTCTAGATTTATGATTCTTCTTCTTTAAGGATTTTTATTTGGCATTTAAAAAGTTTTTCTTAACGAATCACGGTTTTTATTACACATTTTTATAATAATTCATATTTTTAATAATCCATATTTGTTTGTTTATTTATATTCTTGGATTATTGTTTTTTTAGTATTTTACTTCAATTTATAAACTTGAGATATATTTTGACAGCCTTCTTTTTACAACTTGTCTTTTTTAACTGGCTGACAATTAATATCAAGGGGGTTTATTTCGGTCTAAAAGTTCTATATTAATGACAACATATAGAAATTTCTCATATACACGCAGTTATGCACACTTTTACAAACATGTAAACATTTGCTAAAGAAGGGAATTTAATTTTAGAGAAAACAATGAGATAGTGAGAGAGAAATTCTTATTAGAGTGAAAATTGAGCTCCAAGTAAAATCAGCGCTGCCACTTTATGTATAATAACTAAAAAACGGCACTTTTTTATATTAGTTAAAATGAAAGATGATTTTCCCTAGAGAGAAGAGAACCTGTCTCAAGAAAAGTCACTGCTGACTGATTCAAAAGGACTAGCAACCGGTTCGAGTTCTGAGACTTTACATGAGAGGGACCTAGGTAGCTTAAACTGGTACCAGCACAAGCACAGCAGATTTAGCAAATGTGAGAATTTGTGCATCACGCAGACAACAGATTTTTACTCTTTTCCGATATTTTCTATCAACTTAATGCATGAGTTAGTAAATTTCAAAGAGCTTATGACAAGGTACATTAAACAGCTATCACTACGAGATCAGCTGTTCTAGTAAATTTGAGAATGTATGCGTCACACAGACAATAGATTTTGACACATATCTGGTATATTTCTATCAACAACGGCCATGTGTTAGTAAATTTGGGGGAGCTTATGAATGTGTGCGAGACACAGACAATAGATTTGACATATTTCTGGTATGTTTCTACCAACAAAATACATGTGTTTTTTGGTGTTGTATTTGTTGTCATCGTGGTTGTATCTGTATTATTGTATCATGGCTTATGACAATAGATTTGACAGTATCGTATTGTGTTTCTATCAACAAAATGCAAGTATTTTTGGTGGTGTATTTGTTGTCGTTACAGTGGTACCTGTGATGAATCTGCCTTGACACTGACCCGTGCCTTTTACATAGCGTTGTCATTGTAGGGGTCAATTGACATAACGAAGATACTCAGAGATAATATCCGCACTTAAGGTACTTTTCCTGTGGTGGTTTCTTTAATACCACTCATATTACTTTACTTTATTAAACAAATATTTTTGATTTGAAAAAAATCCGGTTGTTAACATTTTTGTTATAATTAAGTAATGTGTTCTCTATACATCGCTCACATGTCGGGATCATATTGTACCACTCAAATTTTCACCAGTTATAGGACAAGTACGTTGAAGACAATTTGTACAAAATTGCCCGTAGGGAAGCAAGCAGTCACAAACTCTTTACACGCAATAAACATTATGCCTTTTCTGTTTGCTTTGAAAGAGGTGCCTTTTTTGTTGTTGGTGGGAGGTGTGGAGAAGCTTACGGGGTAAGAAAAATTGCAGGAATCGAAATTTTAGGGGTTTTTCAACATTTATCTTTGCCATTTTCGTACTCTCAACAATAAGGATGTGTATAAACGTCATAAAAGATATGAAGAACAAGTCTTAAGTACAAGTAACATACACTTCGTGACTTTGTGTACGGGTTTTAAATGAAATTTGTAATAAAAAAGGATGGTTGAAAATGCATAGTGTGAAATGGCACTTATGTAGCATTTTATTGGGAAAATTAATTAATATCAGCCATCTGGCAGCACCAATTGAATTTTTAAGTGCAGGAAACTCACATGTTTGTTGCATTCTTTTAATTAAATTATTCTTAGATTTTATTAATAAGTCAATTTTTTATAATATTTTATTATTTAGATTTCGCTTTTTGTGCTTTCTTCTTTTTCTCTTAGTTCAGGAATATTGTTGTACTTTTCGTTTTCTAAAGAGTTTTATTGCGCGCGCATTATTTTTATGAACAAAATGTTTTTGCCGGTAAGACAAAACTAAAGCAATTTATTTTTCTTTGTTATTTTCTAATTGTGCAGGCTTCGGAAATACAACATACCTATACACACACACACACACATATATATATATATATATATATATATATATATATATATATATATATATATATATATATATATATATATATATATATATATATATATATATATATATATATATATATATATATATATATATATATATATATATATATATATATATATATATATATATATATATATATATATATATATATATATATATATATATATATATATATATATATATATATATATATATATATATATATATATATATATATATATATATATATATATATATATATATATATATATATATATATATATATATATATATATATATATATATATATATATATATATATATATATATATATATATATATATATATATATATATATATATATATATACATATATATATATATATATATATATATATATATATATAATTTAACCTGAATACATTTATTACTTCATTTCATAAAATGTTATATGATTTCCTAAAAATAAATTTGATATATACGTCATATTTGATATATACTTCAAAAATTTTTTAATTTTTAAATTTATCAGGAAGTTCCAAGGATGAACTGCAAGGTCAACCGTATGTTTTTCCAGTTTTGAAAAGTAATGGCTTCTTTTTAAGTTACTTTCACACTTTTGCCGTTAATAATACTTATATGTAATTAAGAGTGCATAAGAAGATCTTTAGATTATGTTCTGATTTTACAAGGATAGTACAATTTTCAGTTATTTTAAACCCCTTAATATTTCAAGATGCCATTTAAAATTTTTAATTAAAAATGTTTCTTATTCAAAATTATCTATATGAAAAAATAAAAAATATTATATCAACAATACACTTGTAATACAAAATGCTTACAACAAAAATTTATTATTCCGCCATCTAACGTTTTTTTTCAACTAGTGCTTATTTCGTGAATGGTAACACTTAGCTCATGTCTGATTTGACAGATAATTAGTTTTATCCTTCCGGGAAATATTGCGACATTACTTTGAAAATCATGGTTTTGCCAAATCGATTTTGCCAAAAAAAAAATCATCTTTTCAGATGAAGCTCATTTTGATCTTGAGGTCATCATCTGACTCATCCCGGCATAGCTCAGCACCAAACATTCTGCACAAAAAATTTTATTTTCAAATTCCTTAGTTTCCGTTTATGTCTTGTATTTTAAAATACTGTTGCCAGAAGCAAATTTTTCTGAATGGAGGTATAAATTAAGTGTATTTTGAACTTGTATTCGTCTGTTATTAAATATAATCCTTAGATTTTGAATTAAATCGTTGACAAAAATATTATTGACTTTTATATATCCCTAAAGTTCAATTAGAGTAGCAGAGTCTCTACTAAGCTCTTTTATAGCCACAGTCCAAAGGTTTTAAAGTTTTACTTAAGTTAAGAACACACTTCTTTGTATGTATGAAAAAATAATTTGTAAACACATAACTTTTGTAAATGAGACGAAACAAATAATTAAACCAAAAAAAATATGCTATAATACTACAACAAATTACAAATTTTGTTACATCAGTTAATCGACTGAAATTGGCCGGTTTAATTGTTAATCGAAAATAGGCAATTTTGAATTAACCGATCAGTTAATCGGGTAGTAACTAACCGGTTAATCGATTAACGGTTAACCGACTGAATACCCTACTACAGATAGAATGTACCAAAATTTATTAATGAAAAAATTAATTATATTGCTTAATCAAACCAAGTATGCGAATAAATTTTCGTAACGAATTTTGTATAAACACTGCTTTAATATATTTTATTTAATTAATGCCTAAATAACATGGCCACAACTCAAAAGAAGAAAAACACAAACATTTCCAAAATCAACGTTTTGTGTCATAAATCAATTCAAAGTTCAAATTTCCTTCTGTTTACTCTAAAATATTAGCTCTTTCACAATCTAGTGAAAATGGTCTTGGATCATAGCAGTTGCAAAATGGTATAGTATATTGTTACAGTCCTGTTTATTTTGTTAGTGGAGAGTAACAATAGCTGAATTCTGTATTTGTTGCTAATTGTTTTGCGAAAGAGCAAATGCAAAATACTGTGGCTTTTTTGAGAAATATAAGGGAACTCTGTATATTTTGTTGTTGGATTTAATGCAAAAAGCTAGGATATTGAATTCGCTCTTTCGCAAGACTTTTGCACCGTATCTTGGTGGCCTTTGAAGATGTATAGTAGAGATTTAAGGCAAATATGTATATTTTTTGACATTTCATCTCGCTATATCGCCGTTGAAGGGGAGTTTTTTTCCCCTTTTTAAGAAAGGGATAAAAAGGGTCATGCAATGAAGAGCTACAGGGTTAAAATGTTTCACAAAAATGTTTCTCGTGGTGTTTTACATAAAATTGAAAAATATATCTTATACCTTAAACGTAAGTCTTACAAGATTTCTCATATCGAGTACTAATTTTGAGTAAGTACGAAATTAACCCTTCAACACGTGTAAAGCTTTGAATAATTTCTAGCGTTTATTTTGAGCCTGAAGCTTGAGTGTTTTTGAAGACTTGTAGTAGAAGTTTATGGTTAATATATTTTTGCGGAACATTTCATCCCGCTATGTCGCCGCTGAAGGGGAGTTTCTTGCCTCTGTTCTAAGAAACGCACAAAAAGACCCATACAACGAAGAGCTAGAGTGTTAAAATGTTTCACAAAAATGTTCCTTCAGGCGTTTTACATAAAAGTGATAAACATATAATGTACCTTAAACTTAAGGCTTACAAGAAAAGGGGGGAATACAACTCCCCTCAAAATGAGTCCAAGATGTAACTTTCAAAACGCCGATACACGTATATACACAGTCGCTAGAACCTTTTATTATTATTTTATTACACACCGTTATAGATAATGTTCTCAAAATAAGTCCTTTATATGTAGTCACAGACAAACTAACGTTTAGATAAACTAAATAAATATTTTAATATTCAAAACATAAACCTTGCTTGTTCTGTTAATCGAGTTAATTTAAAAACGCTCGATTTAGAGAAATTAAATCCGGTAATAGTAAAAGTTGTTCAGACTTTTTTGAAGTTTCATATTTTTAAAGCTTAGTAATATGTTATTTGGCCTGCAGGCTTTGTATTACTTCTATGAATTAATAAATAAATAAATAAATAAATAAAATATCATATTTGAAATTAATTTAATATATACGATTTAAAATACATCAATGGGGGTTTTTTTTTTTAACGAGAAATTTTTTTTTGATTCGGTTTACAGAACAGGGCCGAATATAAAAAAACTGGTTTACACAGAGTTTTAATACTTAATTTTGTTCCACACAATTTTATCTTTTTAGTTCCTGTTTATTATTTTTCTTGGGGTTTGAAAATTTTTGAGTATTAGTTTTCCATCCTCGCTGTGGGTAGTAAGACGTTAGAATAAATCCGTTTATTATTTAAGGATGTAGAACAAACTTGAATTAAATCCAACAGTGTTATAGAGACTGTTCTTAAAATAATTCCATGAAATGTAGTCGCAGACAATCTAAAGTTTAGATAAACTAAATAAATATTTTAATACTCAAAACATAATAACGGAGTTCAGTGTTTGATGCAAATAGTATTGCGAAAGTGCAAATGCAAATTATCGAAGGTTTTTTACAAAATCTTTTGCATTTTGCTGTTGTATTTCATTAAAAAAACCTACAATATTTTGCATTTGCACCTTCGCCATTTGCATCAAACACTCAACTCCGCTAATATAAATAAAAACTAGTTTATACAATTATTTTTTTAATGCCTAATATTGTGCCACTTAATTGTATTTCTTTAGTTCCTGTTTGTATTTTTCTTGGGGCTTAAAAAATTTAAGTTTTTAGCTTTCCATCCCTGCTGTGATAAGCCGTTAAAACATTGAAACGCAACAATCCTTTTGATTGAGTAAATGCGCCTACAATTTAAGAATGAAGAAGATACTTGTATTAAATCCAACACACGCTAATACTAATACATATTATAGCTTAAAAGAATTTAGGGATATTAATTTTTATTCATTTTTTACGCAAACAAATATCTGGCACAATACACGTCTGTATATAAGGCAGGACAATTTGCAATATGATAATATTTAAATAATCTTAGTACGCAAAAGATTAGGCGTTATTTTTGGAATTATTATTGCTACTTTCATTCGTTTCAAATAGTGTTTCTTATTAAAATTCGTTTATTATTATTTCAACACGATTCAACCAACACTGTTGCTGTAACAACGCGAAAATAACTACTGTTGCAAAGTATCTCGAAAATTTTAAAATTTACTAATGCATTCATTCACTTCAAATATTTTAGTGGCATTTTTTACTTTGAGTTTCAAATGTTTATTTACATTTAGTAACATCTCGTTACATTATCATGCATTAAAATAACTTTTTTTTATTATTTGCAAAGTAAATAAGTTAGCATACAGATATATCGCTCATGATTTCCTGGCAAATATTGTGAACCTATAAGAAAAAACTAACGAGAAAAACAAAAAACAACCGCCTGATCATGCCTTTAACATCAATGATCAAATGAAAACTATATATTTTTTAATATTTATTTTAAAAAAATAAGCAAACAATACATTTTACATCACAGCCTTAGTTTTGTGCAAATAAGTGTGATTTTTTTATATTTACTTAAAAGCTTGCATTTATTTAAATTGATTATTGAATTTTTAAATTATTACTCAAAACGTGCTGTCTATTATTGTTCCCATTGTAAAGAAATGTTAAACAAAAGCTTATAATAAATAAGTCAACTAGTATTTCAATAATGAACTTTGAGTTATTAGCATAGGAATAAAATTATGTGTAAAGCGCTTGAGTTAACAGAACACTGAAATTAAATTAATTTTGTTACTTTAAATATGTGCATGCACATTTGCATTAACAAATAGAATAATTAATTTGAAATATGTACATGCATAGTTGCATACATATTTCAAATGCATTAAAAAAACCATGGAACTAAAATAATGAATAAATACAGCGTTACTCAAAACAACAAATGGTCGTCCGTCGTCAGCATCTTTTAATTAAAAATTTTCCTGAAGTTATCTTAATTCCTAATTATCTTAATACTTACAATAACCGTTAGTTTAAAAATATACTTTATAATTTATAATCAACCCTGTATAACTTAACTACAGTAAAACAACTAAACACAGCTAATTCATTCTCTATTTCAGTCTCATACTCACTCTCTCTTAAGCACATGCTTTTGTTATGACATTTCATTGGCCGCAGAAATAATAACAAAAATAAACAATTAACAGGTCAAAAGTTTTACTAGAATTTTCATCATTTTAAGGAAAAAAGGTATATAATTTATAACAAATAATACCAGTAATGATCAGTGAAGAAGAAGTTGCTAAGAAACAATGGACCGAGCAGGAACGTTTGGAGCTGGCGGCCAAATTAGATGCTGATTTGGATGCCTTTATAGATGGTTTGGAAAAGAAGCGCTATGAAGATGGTTGGCCAGAGGATCGTTGGCAGGAGGTAAAAAAAAGAAAACATTAACATTTCAACTAATTAATTTACACGTCTAATTTAAAAAAGGAAATGGATAAACATCCATTTTTTATGAAAAAAGCTCCACAACCGGGTGATGAAGTCCATCCTATGCTTGAGGGTCTGCAAAAGCTGAAATATGATCCAGAAGAAAACACAGCGGAAGATTTAGCTTTGCACTATAAAGAAGATGGTAATTTCTATATGAAACATAAAAAGTTTCGTATGGCTATTTACAGTTTTACCGAGGGTCTCAAGGCAAAGTGCGACAAGCCTGAGGTTCAGTCAGTTTTGTACAACAATCGTTCAGCGGCACATTTCTTTTTAAAAAATTATAGGTAATTTTGGTAAAATATTAAATATCATATACATACCTATTTTAAACCTATATTCATATAGATCTGCTTTGGCTGATGCCCAAAAAGCATTAGAGTATAAGCCCGACTATACCAAAGCACATTGGCGTGCAGCCCAGTGTGCCTTTGAACTCGAGCGCTTTGAGTTGTGTACACAACTGTGTGAAGAGATTCTCGAAAACGACGTAGACGATAGTAATGCCCAAGAATTGTTAAAGAAAAATAAATTAAGAAAATTGGAGAAAGAGCGTAACGAACGTAAAGAGGCTGCAGAGAAAAAGAAAAAAGCTGAGCGTTACCATCGTTTGCGTAATGCTTTGGAAGAACGTAAAGTTAAATATGACGATCAAAAACCTGGGAAGCTTAATGTCACAGAGGAACTTTTAAAACCCAAATTTCTACCTTTAGAAGATTATTCCGTGCATCTAGACAATGAGACCTTGATATGGCCAGCAGCATTTTCTTATCCAGAATTTCTTTACAGCGATTTTCAGCAACAATTATCTGAAGAGGCTACGTAATACAAAAGAACTAAAAATAGAAACAAAAACTCATTTACTTTTTTTTTTTGTTCTAGTATGTCTGATGTAGTTGAGTCATTATTTGCAGAACCCTTACCCCTAGATAAAACTAATAGCTACTGCCCTGATACAGTAAATGTTTATTATGAAAATCGTAAAGTCGGATGTGTCCACAAGATTGATCTGCAAAAGACTATTCGGGAAATAGTGCAAGAAAAAGGGTAATAATTTTAATATATTAACATAGTCAGTTATTGCATTCTATTAACTCAAAATTTTAGGTTTTTCGTTACTGGCGGCTCTTTATTGTTTTATATAGTACCTAAAAATTCCAGAGTTGAACAGGAATTCATACATGCGGAGAGAAGATGTTTTCTTAAATAGTGCAAAATATTTTGCTCCCTGATGTTACTATTTGACTATTGAAAAATATTGTACAATATGTACATGCATGTAAAAATAAACTACACTGTTTTAAAATGTCCTATAAATTATAATGTACATATATGTTTAGGTATTACCATAACCTGGGCTTGTCTAAACAAACATGCTAGAAACAACAATTATTGTTCTTTACCGATACTAAGAATTATATGTAAATGCCAAATAATCAGTTCAACAACTGTCTGCGAAAATGTAAACCTGCATCAGATTTCCAACATTTAGTTTTTTCAAGTTTTTTTTCCCCATATTTGTATACTTTCAGGTACTACCATTTAAAAATATAGCATGTGATGCTACCAGTTGACGTATCTGCAGCAAACATATTGAAAACATCAAGCACTTTTTGTTCTTAATAAATAGGAAATGACTATTTACTACCTTACCGTTTCTTTTATGCTTTATTGAGTGTGAAATGAAAATCCTTATTTTTTTTTTCTTACCAATATTTGAAGCGTTTCTTTATTTGAATTTAATATAAAGTCTATTATGTATAGGTATAAAATGTTTGTAAATTCTATATAATTAATACAACTAAACCATAATCGCGCTTAATATTGCGTTTTATAATTTAAAAGCCTCAAAATATGAAAATGTTATATTTGCGCTGGCGTTTGTTTTTTTATGTTTTAGAGCAAATATATATTTTTTGTAAATTTTTATAATTTGGTGGTAAACATTATTGTATTCGAGCAATATTTTCCTAAAGTCTTATGGATTATTTAATATGTATAATACTTTTAACATTTGCGTAAATAAGAGTAAAAATACATTTATTTTAAAGCCGTTTTTAAGATAAATTTTTGATATGTGTATGTAGAGTATTGTAAAAAGCTATATTTTATATAAAAATTACAATTTAGCAACAAAAAAGGTTTTTAAATTGTTTAACAAGCGTATTAAAATGTCAACAACGTTTTTATTAAAATTTAATTAAAATGTAATAATTGGGCTTAAGTTTTGAAACATTGTAGTTTATTGGTCGATTATGGATAACAACCGAATTTCAGTTGCGGTGTCAGAGGGCAACTGAACATTTGTGGTTGCCATAAAAGTACTAAATATCAACTGAAATTAACAGCTCTCAGTTGCTAGTTGCCATCCGTAATATCGTTTGTAGCAACTGACAACTCAACTCAGGTTTTGTTGCAATTCATAATCGACCCATTAGTTTAGTAATTAGCATCAATTGATTTAAACGAATTTTCTTTTTTAATTTTTTTCTTTCGCATTTATATTTTGATAACATTGATTGATTATCCACAGCTTTTTTATCTTAAAAGTACATTAATGTAAAAGCAGTTTAGATACGTTGCACACAGTAATTTATTTTATTAAAATAATGAATTTAAAAATTAAATAGTTTTTAAAGAGTTAAATAAAAAACATTTTAGATGAAAAGGAAAATACATTCTGCTATAATGTGAAGGTTTGTATTTTTGGGTGTTTCTTAATCAATCGTCCAAAGGCAGCTGAATAGATTTTAATGAAATTTTGTAAACAGCCAGCAGGACTAAAGAATAGAACACTTTTTATATAGGATACTTATAATCCCCGATTCAAAAGTAAATGCAGACGATGCCGCTGGTAGTTTTAGTTACATATTAAATTACAGATATTTTACAAAGATCTAGAAATTATAACCGATAACATTCTTAAACAGATATCAAAATTAAACAATAATAATGTAGGATATTTTACAATTAATTACTAATATATAAAACTAAAAAATAAAATATATTCAGCCCTGTAACGGTTGGTGGTAACGAAATCGATGAAATGTGGAAACGCTAAATCAACAGTAATAAGCGTCATTAAATAATTTCGATAATTTTAAAGGAGCTTGCGTATGTAAACGATGTTGTTCCAGATTTTCGAATATTAAATAAAATAATAGGCCATGTTACAAAGTTCAATTCCGTACGGAAACGGAATTCAATCCACCCTAATATGTTAAGCCCTAGCTGGAGTATACCACAGCATAGTAGCGCAGCCAACAGTCTGGACACACCTGACAAATTTGCGTATTTTAGTTTTCTTTTTTAGACACCAGCTGCTACAAAAATGAATTCTCTTTCCGAACGGAATTGAACTCTATGACATGGCCGAATATATTTACGTACTTAAGCTTCAAATCGGAATATAAATTGATTTTAAAAATCACTTGCATTAAGTTATAAGCGACGAAAGTCTTCATATTTTTAAAAAATATATAGAACGAAATACAACAACCGTAAGTAAGCTTGAGCTTGTGTGGCACATGCTCTTATATTTTTGAGGGTAATTTTTACATAAAAGGAATAAATGCCATTAAAGCTAAAAAATATTTTATTCAAATTAAAAATGGCTACAAAAATCACAAAGATTTAACATATTTTTCATACATCATTAACATTAAAATAAACACTAATATTTGAACTTTTATAAAATCCACTTACGAATCTTTTCGTTACTCAAAATTTTGATGATTTCTTTGCAAAACATTATTAATTTTAAGTTTTAAAGGGGAAAAGTCAATTTTCTTAAATCTAGGTAAAGAAGCAAATTTTTTTGAGCTCATAGCACCAACCGATCCTGTCATATCAGTACTCGGTTCGGGCGAATCCAATTTTGTGGATTGTGTCATTAGATTTTTTTGGTTTGAGCTTTGATTGAGCTGTAAATGATGTTGCAGTTGCTGTTTAATACGCATAGATTGTTTTGGCGCCAATGTGGCATATTTATGTAGTAATCTAGTGGCATCTTTAGTGGCTTGATAACAATTTTCATATTCTAATTCCGCCTGTTCCAATTTCGCGATGCCGCTTTGTGTTGGCCGATGTGACTCACTGGAATTGAATGTAATAGCTGTACTAGGGGATGTATTATTAGTCGTGGACATATCATCAAATTTAAATTCTATTTTTTGTACTAAAGCTAATTGTAAAAGTTCATTATGTAACTTTTCTTGAAGCTGGCCGGTTTCGTTTATTTCTTTATATGGTGATTTTTCTGTATTGTCGTTGTTATTTAGTTTTAGTGATTTTTTGTTTAATAAATTGACGGTATAAACGTTTTCCGAAATTTTTTGCGCGTTAGCAGATTTTTTCGATTTGCTAGAGCTTATGGCAGGAGGACAAGAGGTTGTCGATAACTTCTTGCGTTGTTCTAAGATTTTTTGTGGTGAAGATATGTACAAGTTTTCCTTGCGTTCACGTTTCATTTTGATGTTAACCAAATTTTTAAGACCCATAGCGGAATTCTAAATGAAGTTATATCTTAATACATATCTACATATTTGGTTTTCAGGTTCTATTACAAAAACAAAACTTTTCAAACCTTTGAAGAACTATCTTGTACTTACCTCTTTCTCCATCGACTTAAGCGAAGTAGGTGTTGTTTGTTTAGAAAGACTACTCGAACGGCGCCTCATTTTGACGGTATCACAACTATTTGGATAGTAAGAAGGAATTTTATCGTCAACGCTTGTTATAGATTTGCGTGGTGTTTGATACAAATTTTCTTGCACCTCTGCAGTATTCGAAGACTGTTTTTCGGCCGGTGAATCAGTTGGAGTGCTTGTAGATATGTGAGCCGGTAAAGGTTGTTCCAATTCCTGAGCCGCTTTAATGGTTAAAAGGTTTTCATATAAACTACCAGTAAGATCTTTGCTAAAAGTTGGTGTAACTTCGGTATTTGTTAGTGTAATACTGTTACTACCATTTATAGGTGAACAAGTTTGCATATTCTCATATATATTGCTTAGTTCAGATTCAGCCACTGGTAAAGGAGTCTTGCGCAAAGGTAATTCATCATAAAAACTATCATTTGTAGCTGCTGATAAAGGTTTCTTAATTTCCGAGGTTGCATGTTCTTGGTCCCTGTTTTCAGTAACTTGATTATTTGAGGAGGATGAAGAGCTAGTAGAACAATAAGAGCCCGTAGAATAGCCCGAAGTTGTGGAAGATGTAGTAGAAGAAGTGGCAGTTGTGGCAGATTCCTGAATATCCAATTTTTTGCTTATAATAGGCGCCATAATACAATAACCAGTTAGTTCATCTTCTAATATAATTTTATTACGTTTTTGTTTCCTTGTTGTAGGTAACGCACCATTGGCTCCAACTAAATTTATAGAGGAAGTATTACAGGCAGAAAAATTAAAGTTTTGTGGTAACTGAACCGAAACATTTAAACTCTCCATCGAGCCAGATTTTGATTTCAAAGCATTTACTCGTGAAATCATTATCGCAGAAGAGGTGGGAACTAAAATTGATTCATTTAAACTTTGCGAGCTGTAGTTGTGGACAGCAGCTGGTTCATCACAGTCAAAATCATCATCCACATGTGCATCTAAATCGCTTGAGCTGTTCAATTGCAATAATGCAGCTAATTTGTCTTCATCGAAAGTATCCAAAAAATTAATTTTTGACAAATCTGGGCTGGAGAAGCTATTACGTTTATTGGGCTTTATATATGGAGTTTGTGATGTTAATATTTCATTTGCATAAATAGGCTGTAAAGGTAGAACACAATCGCCATCGTTTATAATATCCTCCATGGTACAAGCAGGTGTTTCACTTACACTCTCTGACCTTTTAGATCGGCCGGCATCTAATATATTATCAAATATATTTTTATATTTTTTCTTCTTGGCCAATTCTGATTCGGGATTAGTATTGGAGCGTGGTATATCCCCGAATATGCCGAATGGATCCGATTCAAATGTATTGAGCCTTTTGCGATGAGGAGGAAGAGGTGGTAATGGTGGAGGGCTGTTAACCTGTTCTTCTTGTATTGCGTCAATATTGGACAAGCAAGGTTTCATTTCTTCATAAATGCCTGATGCAATTGAAGTACGTGATAAACGGCGCGACAAGCGAGGAGGTATATTTCCTTCAAATATTTCTTCATATATATCAGATGCCCGAGAAACACGCCTGGACCAATTTATGCTGTTATTCGCATCGGGTATTTGGGGTAGAGGACCCAAAGCAGAGAGGGCATCATTGACAGCTCTACAATGAGACATTTTGAAAAATAATTTAAATATATTGTAAAATTCCTTATTTTTCTGAATTTCATTCTCAATTTTCGTCGAGTTGTACAATATTCTTTTTTATACATATTAGTATTAAAAATCGACTGGCTTGTTTATTTGTTAACAATATTTTTTGTGAGTTGATCTATTGCACATTAGAGTGACCCTTATTTTGAAAAAATCGATTTCTCCCAGTCTCACACCCCACAGTTTGATGAAAATAGGTAAAAAAAAACTGATCCAGCAAAATTTTCAGGTCAACCGGTTGGGGGTAAAGGCGAGGAGACAGCCCGCTCAAATTTGGGGAAAACCACAAAGTTTTGTTTTCTCGCCTCATAACTTCCAAAATATTGATTTCACAAAAAAGTTTTATAGATAAAGATATTCAGGCATGTTCTGTATTCCATGCGGAATAAAAGTGTTCGGAATTTTCAAGGCATTGTTATAAATAATAATTTGCACAACAATGCTTTGATAATATCGAACATTACCATTCCGCATGGAATACAGAACATACGCGATAATCAGTACAGTAGTTTCAGAGATATTGTGGAAATTGTACGAAAAAAAATTATTTTTATCAAAATTTTTGGTTTGGCTTGTTTTGTTTGAAATATAGTTTTCTATATGTTAATAGAAAAATGCAGAAGTTTCACGATATCTCTGAAACAACTAAGCAGATAAAAAACAGCATTGGTGCGACTTAAAGATAATATTGTTGTCGAATTTTGGTATTCTGTTTTAATTAAATAGGACAACCCGTTTTCCAGTTATATTAACATTTCTTGTAACTCTAACACATTTTTTGTTCGCTTCTAATTTTCTGCATATTTAATTGTGAATAAAATCAAAAGTTGTGGATCGATTTTGATGAAATATGGCTTGTTTTGTTTGAAATATAGTTTTCTATAAGCTGTAGAAAAATAAAAAAAAATTATTTTTATTTTTTAAATTATTTATGAAAAAAAAATTTTTATTCGTCAAGTTCCACGATATCTGTAATACTGATCAGCAGAGTAAAAAACATTATTCGTGTGACTTAAAGATAATATTGTTGTTGAGTTAGCTTTTTTGTTTCAAATTAATAGGGCAAACCGTTATCCAGTTATGTTAACTTTTGCTGTTCAAATGCTTCATTTTTGAAAAAAGCCTATATCTCGAAGACTAGAACCAAAACATTAACTGAATGCAGATTCGGATTCAGCGGTTAAAATTACATAAGAAACCGTTTTCAGTTGTTCCATTCCAAAACCTTGCAAATTTGTGTTTTAGTTGAAAGTTTAACATTTATTTTATTAACTATTAGATCTACAGAAAAGTTGTTAGAGAATAAAATGTTGCACAAGCAACATTTTCCTCCTATATATATATATATATATATATATATATATATATATATATATATATATATATATATATATATATATATATATATATATATATATATATATATATATATATATATATATATATATATATATATATATATATATATATATATATATATATATATATATATATATATATATATATATATATATATATATATATATATATATATATATATATATATATATATATATATATATATTTTTTTTTTTTTTTTTTGTTTTGGTAAATTAATATTTTGGAAGTTATGAGGCAAGAACACAAAATGTTATGGTTTTTCCCAAATTTGAGCGGGCTGGCGTCTCGCCTTACCCCCAACCGATTGACCTGAAAATTTGGCAGGATCATTTTTTTACCAATTCTCACTAAACTGGGGTTGAGACCGGGAGAAATCGAATTTTTCAAAATAAGGGTCACTCTAATGTACATATTATAATATATAGATAAAAGAGTAACGTTATTGAGTGACTGACTGATTCATCATCGCCCGGCCCAAACCACTAAAACTAGAAAGTTGAAATTTCGTATGTGCGCTCCCCTCAGGATGTATAGATCCACTAAGACGGGGTTTTGGTAAATTCAAACGCTAAGGGGGTAAAAACGTGTAAATTCGGTAACCTTATATCTCCAGATCTAACTAAGGTAGACATAAAATTCCAAAAACAGCATAATAACATCAAAAAATAGCTTGTCTGCGGAAAACACCCAGGGTTTACGGCGGGAATCGAACCCCCGACCTCTGGACTGACAGGCTAGCATCGCTACCACTCAGCCATAGGGGCTACAGAGACGGGTGTTTGGTACTTTTTTGAAATTTTTACACTTAGGGGCCGAAAAAGGGTAAAAATATAATTTTGGTACTTTTTGTTAACCTTTTATCTCCTAAAGTAATGAAGATAGAAATTAAATTAAAAATGCATTCTTCTATCCTTACGAAGCCTGCAAATATGTTTTGGTACTTTCTTGTAATTCGAATATATAAAGGGCAAAATTGGTTGCTCTTTTTGGTACTTTTTTCCATACAATTATTTTTTATGCAAATTGATATACATAGTGAATGAATATGTTTGTATATTTTCACTAAGAAAGATGTTTTGAACATTTTAATTCTAAGGGGATTAAAAGGGGTAAAAGCGGGTAAAATCGGTAACTTTATATCTTCGAATCTAAGTAAAGGTAGACATAAAATTCTAAAAGCATCACAATAAGATAGAAAAATATGCGGACAGGTGTCTGAAACTTTTTTAAAATTTGTACATTTAGGGGCCAAAAGAGGGTGAAAATATAATTTTGGTACTTTTCTTGTTATCTCCTAAAGTAATAAAGTTAGAAACTAAACTTGAAATTCATTATTCTCTCCTTAAAAAGCCCTCAAAAACAGTTTTGTACTTTTTCAAATTTGAATATATAATGGGTAAAATTGGTAGCCCTTTTTGGTACTTTTTTCCATACAACTATTTTTTATGCACATACGTTTGTATATATTCTCTAAGAACGAATTTTTGAAAACTTAAATTCTAACGGGATTAAAAGGGGTAAAAACCGGTAAGATCGGTGTTCTTATACTCCGAATCTAAGTAAGGTAGACATAAAATTTTAAAAACGTCATAATAAGATAGAAAAATGAGTGGATAGGTGTTTTGTACTTTTTTAACATTTGTACATTTAGGGGCCGAAAAAGGGTAAAAATATAATTTTTGTACTTTTTTTGTTAACCGTTTATATAAGTAAAGGTATTATAAGTAAAGGTGGTTTTTCGAAAACCTACTTTTTTGAAAAATAAGTTTTAAGAAATTGTACGTTTTGAAAAATGGTTGTTGGAAAGAATACTTTTTGAAAATGGTATTCTTTTGAAAACGGTTACTTTTTGAAAAGTTACTTTTTGGAAAAGGTTCTTTTTAGGGCTCTGTACAACAAAAGTGTAAATTAATCTTATTGTTTTCGATACGCTGTCCGTCAGTCCGTCTGTTTTTCTGTCTGTCACAGGCTCTTTTCTCGAGAGCCGTAAGAACTACGTGCTAAAGATTAAAGGGTGTTCTAAAGCGAGCAACGAAACATGTTGAAATACTAATGTAATATACAGACACTTTTATATAGACTCTCGAAATTTTCAAAGTTACGTGTTAATTGGTGTAGTCTGTAGAATATTTAACACAACAAAAATTAAAGGGTGCTCTGAAAGTTAATGTAATTTTGACTATGTAGTTTAAGCAGTTTGCTGTATCTTGGAAACCTTAAGAGGCAAACTCTTGAAATTTAAAAAAAAACTCTAAAACTACAAAATTCCAGAATTAAAAAAGTCAAAACGAAAAATCGCCAAAATGAAAAAAATCGCTAAAACGCAAAAATTCGCCAAAACTTAAAAGATCACCAAAAAGCTAACCAATTGTATGGTTATTTTTAAATGTCTTAATTAATTTTTCTATATCTGCACAACAATGTGGTAGCGAAGCTCGCCGGGTATAGCTAGTCTTAATATAAAACGCAAAACTATGTAGCTGCTAGTTTTTAAATTTTACGGAAGAGGTAAAAAAGTTTATAAAATAGTACAATTTATAGTGACTGCGTTGTTATCTTTTTATTATAAAATGACAGTAGAAGCCTCAAAATTTGTAGGGACATGGGCTTCGATATTTATTTATTTATTTATTTATTTATTTAATCTTAACGGATATAATTCAAGATTAAACCTTGCTGAATTTTAGGGTTCAACGGGTTCGGGTTCAGTCTTCATAAACAGGTTCGGTTTCAGTCCCTAAAATAAACCCAATTTAAATTGAAATCTTCAGATTTTTTATAATCTCGTATGATTAAAACTTGCTCAAACTGTAAGGCATGTCAAGACCACGAAAAACATCGCAAAAACTTGCTTTATATGAAATATAAGAATGTTACGGTTGAATAAATGCGCCAAAAATGTAAGAAAACTATAAACTTTGAAAAATTACGCATATCGCGAATATAGCGAACGCTAGCGAAAAATTAAAAAAATTCGATTAAAAATCTCTAAAGCTGCAAGGAATGGCAGAAGTTCGAAAAAATTGCGAAAATTCGCAAAAACTTGACAACAGCGGCATGATAACAAAGTCTAATATGGTTTAAAAATAGTGTAAACTGTAAAGGGCCTATCAACTTGCAAAAAGTCGCTCCTATCCCAAACATTTCAAAAATTCGAGAGAAGTTGCAAATTCGTAAACAAGCCCTAACATTGACTAGGGACCGCCAAGACAGCATATTCACGAAAAATTGATAAATATATTTTAGAAATCAATAATATTATAAATAACAAAATTTCAGAAAAAAAAAATAGCTAACCTGGCGGAAATCGCATTATATAGTTAACTTTGATGTCGCAATAAAAATCATATTACATATTTGTTAAAAATTTACTTAATTCGTTTTTTCACTATTTTTTTACTATACAAAAACCTCTATCTTTTAACGTATTGATTATTTTCGAATAACAGAACCCTCTATCTTTTCATAAAATTACCAGTAATGCAAATTTTTAAAAATAAATTACACACAGTATTGAGTCCAGGATTTTAAAATATATTATAGAACAAGGATTTAAATAACCTATCAATCAATGAACGAAGTACAGTTTTTATGCTCTCCTGAATTTGAATATAGGCCGTCGATATACTTTTTTGTATATCTTCTTTACAACTTAAAATAACTTTACAATACATTAAGGGTTCCCTAACTACTTAGCACACTATCTTAACTATCTTAGCACATACAATCAATACAGCACTCAGTACACTTGGTGAATTCTATAAATTTTTATATGTGCATATGTATATGTAAGTCACAATTGCTCACCTTAGCTCTGTATTTTTGTCCGCTATCTTGTTAAGCTCAACAAATAAACCGGGTCCTCGACTATTTCTTCTCTGTTCAAAAAATACTTGTCTATATAGTTCCAAGTTCTTAATCGATTTTTTAATCCATTTCATATGTTTGCGACAACTCAATTCAGTATCCAAAGCAAAATATATGAAACAATCACGACGATTGTGCGTCCAAAACAAGCCATAAGAATGTTGCTTAGTACGTGATGTGGCCAAACTTATGGTCACACCCGGAACATTAACCGATACATTCAGTTGAGCCGATTCCTCTTCAATATCCTGGGGCACGGTATGAAAATTTATACGCAAAAAGCATGGTAAACATTTGATAGCCTCAATTTTCACCTGACACTTTGTCCATGCTTTGAATTTCAATGAATCAGGGCGTTTATCGTATATGTCGAGCTTAACATCCATACACATTGAAATTTCATTGAAGTCCATTTTTAGGACAACTTTAATGGTAATTCTGAGTTTTAACAAAATTTTTTTATATATTTTTATAAAATCAACATTTCCAATATAAAAATATCTGCTTGCAAAATTTTATTTTCTTTTATTTTTTTCTCTACTTGTTTCTTCTATTTTACCTGATACATTGTGTGTGTACAAGAACAATACCAAAGGATTTTATTCCTGCGGTAAGGAGTTGCCAGAAAATTGAGGTTATTAAGTGCTAAAATCGGCAAAATATTATTAAGCTCTCTATACACTTCGCTAATGTACTAAGCATCCCTGCAAAAATGTCCATACATGCGTGTAAAGCCTAGTTCTGCCTGAATTTCAGTTTCGAAATTTTGCCACAGATTGTGGACAGAATACTCACTTTTGACAGCTAAAAAAGGTTGTTCTCATGTGTTATGCAGTTTTACATATAGTTGTTGTTTTTACTAAGATTGTATGAATGAGATAGTCAATTAGAAACCACGTTAGAAAATAAGACTTTCTTTCTCTTTCATACAATCTTCGTAATGTTGTAGTATAGTGACGGATCTAGTTAGTTCTCTATGATTTTGCTTTTATTTCTACACGGAAAAATATTTGTGTGGAGAAATTTGTTTTCATTCGCGCAAATTCACTTAAATTTATCAATTATAACGTGCAATCATACTCTGTGTGGGTATGTTAATATCAAACCATATGTATTTTCTGCAACCAGTGCTTTTGCGCAGTAAAGCTAAGTACTCTGTTCAAATTTGCGAAAAATGTTGATCAACATTAGTTTTTTCATACGAAAAATATGACAAGTAACCAATTATAATAGCCCTTGAAAGTATGCTGCAATTGTGTACGTTTTTAAAAAAAACCCAATGTGTTTGTTGTAAATTCCACACCAAAAAGTGGTGCTTATATTATTTCGCATGAAGACTCAAAATGTTCTAGATACATTTCATATAAACAAAATAAACAGAGCACTACTTCTGCAACAATTTTTCATGAGAAATTCGTGACAATTTTTTATATGAACTTTTGACAGCAGTTCGCACGAAATGATGAACACAGTACCATGCTTAAGTCAAAGACATAATATTCCGGTTGTTTTGTTTGGTATGGGTTGTCTCATAAGAACTAATGTTTGTTGTCGTATAAGTCAAAAAAAACTGTTTTGTCTCACTTGGTGTGGGTTCAGCCTTACACTTATAAATTAATATGTGGTAACTTATAAATTATTGTCCAGATTAAAATCTCTTTTTAACCGACTTCAAGGATGTTCTCCCAAAACTCCGCCATATATGAAACGATTTCGGATTGATGTTACTCTAACGTCGCCATGATATCGTGAAATGTCTCTCTTTACACAAAAAATTACTCATAATTGGCTCATATATGACTCATAATTTCGCACTTAGGTACATCACATACTGACATGAAATGACACGAACCTGATCTTAATCTGATATTATATAAGAATTTTATATACCGATGACATAGTAATAATCTTTTATTTTATTTTAAAATAATATACATGTTTTATTACTTCAAACCATATATGTACATGTAAATATAATTTATGAGATGATCCATTACATAGCAGAACATAACACCTACATATATCGTTCCTACGATAATTGGATCTACGTTCCGGAACCCGAGTCCAACTCGCCCAAACATTGTTAGCTCAGCAGCAAAAAAAGCTCAGCAGAAAAAATAAATAAATAAGTTATTTAAAATGACATGTATCCGTATATCATAGTTTAGTCACAATGTATATCACTGGTAGATCAAAGCTACGTAAAATTTGATTACCTAGCTATTACTACATATATACGCACGCCTTAGGGGCTATTCACATATTACGTAACGCTATTTTTGTAGATTTGTAGATTTCGGTATAAATTATTTAATCCGTATCAAGTCTTTCAACCCTCCCCTACCCCCTAAAGCGTTACGTAATATGTGAATAGGCCCTTATTTGCAAATAAGAACGTAGTGCTACCAAGTATTGTTTTCTATTGTAAATTACTAGCTCACGAAAGCAATTACTGCTATTTGCAAATAAGAAGTTTGGGCTGCCACCTTTATATAAGTTTGTTAATAAAAATTAATAAATAGATAAATATATTCACAAATACATGAATAATCAGTGATTTAAAAAGTTACAATAAAAAGTATTTGGCAGCATTTAACATTTTTATTTAGAAATAAGCTCTGCGTATAGACTAGGAATTACCAGTGATGCCAAACTTAGGTCATGTGCTCACTGGGTTCCAGTTTGGTCCCGTTGAAAAGTGGGCGGGGTGACGCCCATACGAAGTATATAGAAATGACTATCCAGACTTATAGCTTCTGTTTGAATACTAAATCATGATTAAAAAAGTGGGCCCGGCCGGTCTCCACATACCAATTTTTATGCTGGCAAATATCAAATTGCATATTGAAATTTAAATTATTGTTTTAAGTTGTATTTTTTATATGAAATTTTGGCAATTACTGCAATAAGTAGGGTACATGTAGGGTACAGTCTTGTACTGCTTCATCACAAATTTTTTTTATTTTAAAAACAAAAAAGAAACGTTTATTCTGAATTCTACATGTAAGAAAATTGCAATAGGTAATGAAGTTTCCAGACACTTCCTAAAATCAATTGTTTACAGCAGTGATGCCAGAATGAAGATTTTACCTTAATTTTGAAGTTTTTTTAATCAAAATAAGATTTGAAGATCTTTTTCCCAAAATGAAGATTTTTGGAGTTTAGTTGCTTAACACGTATTATTGTCACACGGCTTCTTTAAATTTATTAATTAAATGAACGTTAGTTCAATAAAAGAATAAAATACTGTAGAGAATTGCCATTTGGTAATATATAAAGTATACTTATTATGTATGTACATATATAAAAATGTATCATGGCGTTTTTTAGTACAAAAAAATACCTAAAAAGTCTAATAAAACATATATATACATATTAATATATATATTTTCGATATTTAGAAAACGTTACTGCGGAAGACTTTTGGCACACAATCTCAAAATACTAGAGCAGATAGTGAGTTAGTGTTTCCAGGCTGTAGAAATTTGCATTAAATTTAATATGTCTCCTTAATTCATCTGCAAACGTTGAACGGATATTTTCAAAAGTAAATTTAAATTAAACGAAATACAGAAAGAGATTAACAAATGCAATCCCAATTAGTAAAAAATACTAGTAATGGGGTATTTATTATAGACCTAATTCAAACTAAATGTTGTATTGTTTATTTCGTAAAATCATAAAAATTTTCTAAGCAATTTTTTGTTTTAAAATTTTAAGACTTAAAGTTTTGATATTGCAATGTATAGCAAATTTTTATGATTTTGCAAAATAAACAATATAACTAACATTCAGTTGAATCGGCTCATAGTTTGTAAAATGGTCTAGAAAGAAGTCAGATATTTTATACTTTTGGCACTAGAAGATTTTGAAGAAGCTTCTTTAAAGTCAATAAAAAGAAAAAAACAAACAACGGACGACAAAATTTAAAAGTTGCGTTTAATGAGTTACAAATTGTTTCCAAGCTGCATTCACTGAGTCTACAATGTAAAGATTTGAGTTGTTGCAATAATCGAGGTTGCGCTCATCGAGGGTTGCAGTAACCGAGGGCGCACTGTACATATATTTGATCTTATAAATGTACAATATATAACTATATATTATTATAAGAAATTTATTATTTGACATATTGTCACAAAGTACAGAGACGAAGAAATGAGTGATAAAAAATGAAAAACTCAGCTTTTTTCCCACTCGGCTATTGTAGAAAAGAGAGATATATAGTGATGTGAAGATGTAGAAGTAAACAAAACAAAATAAAAATTTTAGCTCACAGTGAAAAAGAGTTTAATTAGCATAAAACTGCAAAAAATTATTGCTTTATAATGTAAAAAATTAAATAAAGCATTTAAAGTGTGTTTAAGTGATATTTAAAAGTTTAATTATTAATTTAAGTGTAAATGAAGTGTTCTGTTTGCCTGTGCGTGTGTTTGTGCATCTGTTGTTGGTTCGGTAGCAAAAGTGGCTGAAAATTGTAGAAGCAAGCTGCAAAATGTATAAAAACTGTAAATAATGTGTATGAAATGTGGAATTGTAATTTTTTCGTGTATAAAATAATAAATTTATCCATTTATTTACGAAATAAACAATTTGTTTTAATTGCAAACAATGAAAGTTTTTATTCTGTTTTGTAGTCGGCTTTCGTTTAAGTGAATATGCAATATCTTCCCTCTCTTTTGTCGCGTCTGCTTAGCCTGTGATATTGTCAAATTTGATTTAAAATGTAATTTATTTGCTCGTGTTTAAGCATTGTCTATATGCATTTCATTAGTGCTTTACCAAATCGTCAGAATTTCAAAAACCATTTGATCATTTTGTATGAGTTTCAAAGCCTACTGTACTCAAATGGTTTTTGAAAGTCTGTACATAACATAAGGGGTTTGTAACTGCTCAAAAGTGTGTTTTAAGTCTACTGACGATTTGCAAATCATGACAAAGCACCAATGAAATTCATTTAGACAATGCTTATACACCAGCAAATAAATTATCATATTATATTATATTATCATTTTAATATAAGTAACCTGTTTGAGTTTGAATTTTGGTTTTGGAAGTTTACATATTAATTTTTATATTTGTATATATATAATATGACCTTGAATTATATTTATATAACACATGACATTTATTTTAAGATTTTTTTTTCCAAGAATAAAGATTTTTCCCCGAAAATTTCTGGCACCACTGGCTTACATAGTTTTTCTTACTTTTTGTCGTTTTGGCGGGGAATCTAGTAAAATTATTTCATAGTTCGGTCAGTTCGGTGTTCGGGTTAAAGTTTTAAAAAATATGGAAGATTCTTGTATGGAAATTGAAGACCAAGAAAATTTGTAAGGCAATAAATTAAATGAAAAATGTCTACTAACATAACGAAATTATTTTAAGATATGTACGCACTCTGGAAGATGTGAAGGGCATAATTAAACATGCCAAATTGGACGAACGAAATCTAACGCAAGTAACACAGGTAGGAATAACTAAAAAGTAGTAACTTTGTATATTCCAATAAGAACATTTTAGGCTTTATATTATCCATCAGCCGATATTATTAGTGACAATCTAAAATTATTGGAGTTGGATGAGCATATGCTGAGTCAAGTACGTGAAGGCCAGGTCCTGCAATTTAAAGGCGGCCTTAATGAAAAAGTAGTTCTATGTACAGATGAAAAAACCTACGACGTTAAATCTGCCGAAATTTCGAATAGCTTATTATTAGTGCCTGATTTGAAATTTGCTGCCGCCACAAGCACTTCTCCTCTAAAAAGTCCCCGTACAGGTAATAATACTTCGGAAGAAAGAAGTTTGAACGACAGTGCCGACGATGACTTAGATATTGCGCGCAGTTTAGAACAAAGAAAAATACTGAAAATATTTCACGAATATTTTGAATGTCGTGAAATAAAACCAAAATTTCGAAAATTGTATGACGTTTTGCAATTAACTCGATACTCGGGTCCTGAAAATGAGGAGTGCATTGATCGTAAACTCTTATTTTCTTTTCAACAATTGCTGGACACCGTGCAATGCAGTCGCAAAGAATTTGTTGAAGGATTAAGAATTTATAGAGCCATTGAATGCGAGGGTTGGATGCGTGTCTTAGAGTGCGAATATGAATTTAGAATAGTTAATTTGATGGTGGGTCTAATAACAGAAAATTCTTGGGCCCTTGATGAGGTGGAAAGAGAAGAAACAATAACTGCATTAGATGGCATAGCACCTAAAAAAATCGTAGAAGGTTTGTTTGATTTGTATACCCTTCCCAGTAAAGGAAAAGAGAATCGTTTTACATACATAGAGGAATTAGTGGCTCGTATTGTGGCACAAAATATTCTGCAGCCTGGCTTAAAGTTTCGAATCGATGAATTTCTAAGCAGTTGGCAAGAGGCCTTACCGGAAGGCATGAAGTGTGAGGTAATTTAGTTTTATATTAAAACATATTAAATGATCTACAATAACTTTCAACTCAAAGGAAAAATATTTAAAAGGTTTGGGCATATTTGATAAAGAAGGTGCTACACCTTGCATAAAATCATTATCGGAAGACAATTTGCCTTTAAATATTCATGATCGTATGCGCTTATTGTTTAAAACGAAAGCTAGATGGACATTGGATGAAATCGAGCCGTACATAGAGTAAGTTCAATTAAAAAAATGTGTACGTTTTGTAAAACTATTTGCGTTTTAGGTGCTTTACTACACCTGTGTTATCAGTATCATCTTTAATGGCCAAACAGGCGAGATCTCTAATGGACAATGGTGTTCGTTACTATGTAGCTAAACATTAAGGTATATTTTATTTAAAACTTCTTTTTATATACATTTGTAAATTTATTGTTTCTTTTTTTTGTTGCGCATCTTTCTGGCCTGTTTTAAATCTTCTATTGCATCTTGCATTACTTTTACGGCACTTGGTGATTCATCATTATTTTCGCCTGACATATGCGATATTTGCAGTTGGCCATTAACGGAGGGATACCTATAACAAAATTTGCTAAAATTCACTATTCAAATTAAACAAATCAATTGAAACTCACTTGAAACTAAACCCTCGGGGAAATATTGGACGTGACAATAATGTTTTTAATTCAGCTCTAACGCTATCCAATTGTATGCGATTGCGACGCCTTTCGATTATAAAGGGATCTTCATCCTGATCACTACCCCTGCAATTTTACAAAATATTTTAATAATGAAAAGAATTAAATAGAAAAAAGTACACATACGATTCATCATTAAAACCATCTATCACCATATCCATTTCTTCGGCATGTTTTTTCATCCAGCCTAATTCTGTTTGGGTACGTTTTAATTTAAGTTCTTGCTTATCGACTTCTCTTGCTAAATTCACACGTTCCTTTACAGCATTTAAATAACGTTCAGACACCGGAAATAAAGGCAAATCTTCAGCTATAAAAATTAAAAGAATTTATTAAAAAGGTATGATTTAAAATTTTTGTTTTATCATACTTCTTCCTAAAGTTTTATACAATTTGATGTAGCTTTTGACTTCTCCTGGCTCCATAAACATTACAGTTATGCCATCTTTATTAGCTCTTGCCGTTCGACCAGATCTATGTACATAGTTTTCACTTGTACGGGGTACCTGTACAATTTTTTTACTAAATAAAGTTACTTTAATGTCTGAAACCAACCTGGTAATGTATGACATGTTCTACGTTGGGTATATCTAATCCTCTGGCGGCAACATCTGTAGCAATTAACAGACCACAAGCATCATCTCTAAATCTTTCTAGATTTTTAAGACGTTGCTTTTGTATCATGTTGGCATGTAATGCTAGGGGATTACATTGCAGTAAACCAAATAAGGTGGACAATCTTTTCACACAGTCTATAGAATTACAAAAAACGATAGTCCTGCCAGGATGACGTTGCACAAAAAAGTATAAATAATAATCTTTATTCTCCAAAGGACAAATTAAACGACATTCCGTTAGAGTCTTTGCAGTTTCTAAAAAAGAAACGTTAAAAAGTTTATTGCGGTAAACATAAAATATACCTACGCTGGGATCTGGTAATATCTACTATTTTAGGCTGAGATATACCCAATTCTTCTATAAAGCTTTGGACTTTCATTTCTGAGGTTTGTTTAACAAATTTTGGTTTTTTCCCGTAATTACGTCCTACAAAAAAAAAATTTAAATTTATTTTAAGGTATTTTGCAGTTTCAAGTATAACTTACTTTGCATATGCTCTGGCAAATCATGTACTAAGGTTAAAGTAGCTGAGAATATAAAATTCTGTCGCGATTGCTTTTTCTCCTCATTTTCATTTATTACTTTTAATAAACTTCTTAACTCTTCAAAATGACCCTTTTCTACCATACGATCAGTTTCATCTATGACCAAGAAACTAATGTCTTCTATTTTCGATAAGTGCTTATTGCCTTGTTGATATAGTTCCCATAGACGTCCTGGCGTGGCTACTACAATTTCAGGATGCTTGCTTAATACGCGTTCCTGTTTAGCTAAAGCTAAACCTCCAAATATGGCGGCCACTTTAATACCCGTATATTTCGCAGCGGCTACTAAATGATCTTTCACTTGAACTGCCAATTCTCTGGTGGGCGTTAAAACCAAGGCATAAAGTGCTCCACCTTCATCTTCAATTTCTTCCTCTGAATCAATAAATTCGGTAGCATCATCTACCTGCATGGCCTGATCATCTTCAATTTCTTCAAAACTACTTTCATTTGCAGTTTTAATTCTCTTTCGGCCTAAAGGTTTTCTTATGCCAGTTCTGGAATTTTTCGCTTTCAATTCCATAATACCAGCCAGCATGGGTATACCAAAGGCTAAAGTTTTACCACTGCCAGTTTCAGCTGCTCCCAAAATATCCTTTTTACCCAAAATAGCAGCTGCTAAAGTACGAGATTGTATTTCAGTGGGTGATTTGAAACCTTTTTCTGCCAATGCTTTAAGAACAAGCTGAGGGACACCCAAACCATTCCAGCCCTGAAATTATACATTTGAAATGTATGTAATGATAGATTTTAATTTTAAGTTTTTAATACCTCTAGGTCATCAATGCTGACAGATTTGCTATCTACTAACTCAGGCACATGATCTCCATCACTATCTGCAGATGACTGCGAATCTTCAGGTGGCGGCCTTAACAATTTAAAACGATCTTCAGCTTGTTTACCGGTTTTCTTATTAAGTTTTTTTGAGTTCTTAAGTACATTATATTTTTCCATTTTAGTTGATGCCTGATTTTTATCTTCTTTGCGTTTCAATTTGCGTTCCTCTCGCTTTTGGCGTCTTCTTGAAAGCTTTTTGCTTAAATAATCCTCCTTTTTCAAAGCCTTTTTCGCAGTCTTTACTTTGTTGCCACTGTCGATTTGATCTGAGCTTTCTGCATCACTGTCATCCTCGTCAGATGATTTTTCTGTTTTTCGTTTCTTAGCTTTTTGTTTAAGTTCCATACGTTTTTGTTTACGCGATTGTTTAGCCTGTGTAGAAAGGACATTATTTTAAGCAACATTTTTAATTTCTACTATGAATAATGCTCCTTATACCTTAGCCATTCCAACCAAATTTGAGTCATAGTCCTCTAAAACTTCCAAACCAATTAGGCCCTCTAAGCCCACACCTTCTTCGTTTATGACACTGCCTTTAATTTTCACCTTTTCCCACATCTTATCATTTGTTTGTGCTGCCTTTTTATTAATTTTTAAACTTGGTGGCTTTATTTTAGTACTGTTCTGTTTGTTTTGAACCATTTTAATAAGTATTTTCAATTAATTAATTAAATTTAGTAAATGTAAACTCTGCACGTGTTTTTAAAGAAAAATATTCTGTTTTGTTTATGATTCTGTTTTGTTGATTCATTCTTGTGTATTTGGAAGGGGGAAGAGAAAACAATAGTTTTAACAGAGTCGTATTTTATTACACACACAGGGTTGCTCTATGAATAGTCGATAACGATACATAATAGAGCAACTGTAATTCGAATCAAAAAATTCTGGTATGTCATGGAAATCGATCGATTCAAATTGGCGCCGATTTCAAAACCCAATTCTGAAAGATGACTTATTTACGTTTTTTATTGTTTTGTAACGTAAAAACTATTCGAATAAAATATTTTAAGCCTTGAAAATATTAAAAAGGATAAATAAGTAATCTTTCAGTAGAATTTGTTTTTGAAATCGGCGCCGATTTCAAATCGAACGATTTCCATCACATACCACATTATTTCGAACTGGTGAAAACATACCATTTCGAAAAGTTTTGTTTTCGAACCTAATTATAGAACTCTTTCGAATTTCATTGAGAAGAACCACTCCTAAATTATTTTTATATGAGGAATCCTTACAAATATTCCTTTTATTTCGAAATTAAATGTTTTACATGTTTATACACACATAATTACATATTTAATTTGGTTGGTTTATCTTTATTATTGGCTTTAGTCTTTAAAACTTTTTTATAATTTTCAATTTTCTTTAAAATATTTAATCTATTTAATAACTATAATTTGGCATCTATCAATGTTACACAAATTACTTGGCATCGCCAGTAATACCCAATTTCTTTTTCAATGATTCTGGCATTTCTGGTGGTGGTGGTCTGGGCATACGCAAGTATACTTTGACTGCATCATAGATAAACCATTGGGCAGCAGTTAAGGTACCAATCATTACAATTCTGGGACCCAAACCTCCCCACAAGCCTTAAAGAACATATAAGAAATTTATAAATCATTAATGCCGTGGAATTAAGAAAAATTATATATTTTAACTTACCGGACCAACCCAATTGTTTGGCTACATCGAAGGCCGACGCTCCCTTAGCTTGATTCAATTTGGATACAACTGTATCGGCTGGATGGGAAACAATAGCACAGAAAACACCAGCAATATAACCAGCAGCAAAGGTAACCAGCAACTGCTCACCTTTAGTACATTCTTGACGTGGCTTAGGTACAACGTACCTAAATAGTTCCAAAGAAATCAAATTTAAGATCTTTGTTATTTAGGTCTGGTTTTTGAGATGTGGATTAAATTTAAACTTAGTTTAACGTAGTCTGAAACTCCGACTTTTCCGGCGAAACGTGATTTTTTTTATTATTTCATTAAAGACCAACATTTAAAGCAAAACTAAGCTGTTCCGACAAAATTTTGTATACAAACTTGGTAATGGCGACACAAATCTGTTTTCAGATTAGCTAAACTTAGTTTAACTGAGATCTCAAAAATCAACCTTAGAGGTATAAATATATGTAAATCTTACATGTATAACAATTCCAAAGTTCTTTCAAAGCAAGCAAACTTCATCATTGTATAGGGAATTTGACGCATCCACAAGGGCACCAAGCCTTTGTAAAAAGCACCTATGCCTTCTTGTGCCGACATCTTTGGCAGAGCTTCTCTCAAAGTATTAGCAAAACCAGGTGTGGTTTGAATTTTCACCTTAGCTGCTTCCATAGGAGCCAAGGCAATATCAGCAAAGAACTCTGCCGAAGCGGAGGCAGCCAAATACAAACCCGTCCTGTATAGATAGGAATTTTCTTCACCGATAGCATTAGAGTACATAACTTTGAATACTTCATAAAGACCAAATTTGCACAAGCCTTGCATGGAATAGCCAATGAAAGTGGGTGCCCAACCCTTCGATAGACCTGTAATACCATCTTCTTTCAACGTAACACGGAAACCATTCACAACACTTTTATATTTGCCAGGATCGACTTGGAGGCGACATTTTACTAAATCCAACGGTACGACCATGGTATGAGTACTACCGCAAGAAATAATACCACCCAAACCACATAAAGCGAAATACATGTTTGAGCCGAATTCACAGGAATCTGAAATCGGAATTTGAAAAAAGTTTAATCTTCGGTCACGGAAATGATGTTAGACGTATACCTCCTGAAGCAGCTGCAGCAGCTTGGATATTATGGTTCTTTGTTAGTTGACCATTTTCCAAAGCTGGTTCACAGCTGGCTGTTGTAAAGGGTTTTTTGAATGGAGAATTCTGAGCAGCCTCTATTAGCGATGAGAACAACATTTTGTTGGGCTTGCTGCAAAAAATAAAACAATTAAAAATATACTTGTTTTTTAGAATTTCCCTCCTACATAAGTATGTAGTATGTACAGTAAGCATATAACTCTACAATTTTGCAAATAGGAAAATGGTATACCATAGTCGAATAAAGCATAAAAAGTAAGAAGATCCGGATTAATTTTTATTTCGCAATTGCAAAAAAGTTTTCGCACCAAACGCAATTAATTTTTTTATCACATTTGTTTTCAAAAATACGGAAGTTTTATACATGTTATCTTCATATAACTAGCTATTGATGCAAAATACGGCTGCAGCCTAATGTTCCAACACCCCTGCCTTTCTCTAAGGGAAGTATCCCACCTGTATGAAATCGCAATTATACAAGAGAATTTGAATTTTCTTAAAAGTCCCGTTTAGTGCGGAAACTTTTAAACGATATTCGTAACTTGTACAATATTTACCACCACGTAGTAGTATACCAAATTTTTCGTAAATATTAGTTATAAGGCTAATGCACACGAACTTCTGTTTACACGTTGAAATTTCAAAGCAACTTTTTTTTGACAATTACATACATACATACATATTTAAAACGAACATTTATTTCAACTATTGAAATGTTTAAAAAAGCTTAATAAAAACCGCCAGAGAATTTACGCCACGCCATTTTCATTCCACTATTTGTTTATGAAAAAATCCTAAAACCAATTTTTTCAAACATTTCATCGAGTAAATGTAGTCTAAATTTTAGTAAACGACAACAAAAATACTTGATAATCAATTTTACGCTCAATAAATAATTAAATTTCTTTGTCAACCACCACTGTGATAGTTCAAGTTTAATGGTTCATTAGACAATTACGTACTAGTTCGTGATGTTTTAGGCCTATTCAACACGAGCGCTAAACAATAGTCTTTTTGAGGTTATGCTGTGTTGTAATCTGCCAAAAATGATGTAACTTTCATTTCAAGGCAATTTTTCACAGAAGGTCATTAACACTTTACATATACAATGTTTAATTTAAAACCAATCAAGTACAACAAAGAAGATAAAAGCAATTATACTTTATAAAATTTCCTTTTATAATTTTTTTTGTATGCAATTTATTTCAAATCATCGCCTTCATTATTTAATAATATATTGTGCAAAAATACTAGATATTTAAAAAAAATTCGTATTGACGT
The DNA here is from genome assembly GCA_956483635.1 of Panzeria rudis. Classification (NCBI taxonomy): domain Eukaryota; kingdom Metazoa; phylum Arthropoda; class Insecta; order Diptera; family Tachinidae; genus Panzeria; species Panzeria rudis. Next base: position 6,736,943 of record OY101450.1, on the reverse strand, counting down.
TAATGACGTTAAATTTTCTTCACTTGCTAATATATTTATGTACATATTACATAACGAAATAATTTTATTAAATTTTGCTAAACGTTATATTTGCTTGAGGACTGTTTAAACCGTTACCTTTCAAAATTTTGTTTATTTTTGATATTAATTTAAACTCACTTTTTGTGTAATAAATTAATATTATAATTAATTTATTTTATTAAAGGTAGTCAACGAAATTTATCTTGTTTAAGAAGAAATTTCGTTTTAATATTATTTTTCAGCGTATCTTACGCTTTCGTTAAACACCCAACAACTGAAATGATTTTTAAATATTTTACAAAAATTTGAATGAGAATTTTGCCAAAATAATGATTTTTTTTAGTTTTTCATTCAAAAGAGTACTCTTACATATTTGCATCCATGCTATCTCACGAGTACCGTGCTTTGAGTTTAAGTAATTTTAAAAATAAATTTTCATTAACAACGTCAAGATAGACAATGAAGGCCAATAAGTGTAAGAAAATTTTTCAAAAAAGAGATTTTCTACTGCAATAAAGAGATTTTTTACTTAAACAGTTTCTCGGAAAATTTTAAGTATGCATGTCTGTATATATCGAGCCATATTTTCGATTTAATCGTAAGCGACAAAAATTACAGTTTTCAGGAGTAGTTTTTTTTTTGTTATAATCAAATCTGTTTTTATACATCACGAGCCTTATTTTCGATTTAATCGTAAGCGACAAAAATTACAGTTTTCATGAGAAGTTTTTTTTATTATATTCAAATATGTTTTTTATACATAAATTGTCGCTTATATAAAATTTTAAAAGTTCTCAACAAATCTGACATTTTGACAATTCTAAATTATGGGTAGGCGTATAAAATTTCAATTTCAACAAAAGAGTTTATTTTTTATAATAAGTCGTTTACAATCAAATCGAAAATAGGGCTCAATAAATTGTTGCTTACGATAACATTTTATAGCCTCTATTATCAACAATTCTGACATTTTACAATTCTAAACTATGGGTAGGCCATAAAATTTTAATTTCAATAAAACATTTTTTATAAACAGTTTTTATAACAGTTTTTTTTTTATAAAAAGCGCTTACAATTAAATTGAAAATAGGGTTCGATATGTTCTGTTGTATAGAATAGAGATTCCGAATTTAAATATTTTGTTAGACGTTGATTTTTACAATGTGTATTAAAAGTACTTAGCGTCATCTAAAAAATTTATTAAAATTTTTTTGTTCTCGTATATGTAAAAGATACAGATTTTATTAACGAAATTCAAAAGACCGTAGCTGAAATTTCAATGCAAACCAAAAAGCCTGAAATTTCTGAATTTCTGCCTGAAATGACATTTTTTGGAGTTTTGGACCGTATTATAACAGCTTATAAGTATAAGTATAGATGGGACTCTACCCAGTCTTTAACCGATGTAGGTAAATACCGGGTATATTCAATTTTTGGGAACTTATTTGGGTATTTATAAAAAGCATTTGAAAAACATAATTTTATTTTGACCTCAAAATTTAAAAACAAAAGCTTTTAATATACATTTTTATTTCTTCATTCTTTACAATATTAGTGATTTCTTCTATAAAGTTAGCTATTTTTCATGAACAGGCGGCTTTAGCGGTTTCTAATCAATATTAATGCTTGCTTTCGATGTTGAAACTTCTCGCGAATTTTTGCAATGTTCGGGAAGACGCGACTTTTTGCAAGTTTTTAGGCTCTTCGCAGTTTACACGATTTTTAAACCATATTAGACTTTATCATACCGCTGTTAGCAAGTTTTTGCGAATTCTCACCACTTTCGCGATCTTTTTTCCGAATTTTTGGCTTTGCTCACAGTTTTAGCGATTTTTAATAAAAATTCTGGCTTGTTTAAAATTTTGCAATTTTTCAAAAATTTTCGCGATAGGCGAAACTTTTCCAAAGGTTTCGGTTTTCTTAGACTTTGGTGCTTTTAACTAATCGCAACATTATAATCTTTCATATATAAGCAAGTTTTTGCGAATTTTCACGATTTTTCCCGAGGAGCTGGCATTTCTTGTAGTTTTGGCGAGTTTAATCATAAAACTTTGCCGCGCAATCTGCTCGTTCATTAAATTTTCTACAACAAAATTTATACCCAGCCTTTGGGTAAATACCAGTGTATTTACCCATTTTTACCAAAATTTACTAATTTTACCGGGTATTTACCAATTTGGTATTTACCCTTTTCCCATCTATTGTTATAAGCTGATTTGGTTATTTTAATTTTATGCTTTTCCGCCTTAAAATTGTATTTTTGACTGATTTATGCATTACTTACGGGGTTTTTGCTAACAAAAATTCCTAAAACGAAAAAGCCACCAAAACGAAAAAAAGTCGCCTAAAAGAAAAAAAATCGCCAAAAAGGAAAAAATCGAAAAATCTTATTAATATTATTATTTCGAACGTATTTGTTTGTGATTCCATATTGATTATTAGGCTAAGGTTTGTAACGTTTAATTCAGAAAGAATTGGGCATGATTTATTAATCCAAGGAAAGAGGAAAAAATTAATATCAACTTAATTTTTAAAAAAATCACCAGGCTAAAGACTTTTTAGCTTGACTTTAAGGGCCGCTTTTTGAATACGAGATTAGAGATTAAATTAAATTTAATATCTGTATTTAGTCTTTAAGTTGTTTTTCTTAATTTTTTTTTGATAGTTTAAGCGCTCAATTAAAAATAGTCAACACAAAAAATAAATGCAGATATTAAATTAAATTATGAACTTAATTATTTTTCTATTATAACTCGAGTTTTCTGTTTTCGTATATTAAGGCCCCTATTATGATTCACAACTAAATTGATAGTTGAGTCGTAGTTGTCAAATTCTTATTATGGATTACATAATAGTTTAAAATGTATTTCAACAAAACCTTTTTTCCAAAAGTTAATTTTCGAAAATTCTCAAAATGTGCCGAGACGTATCTAAGTAAATAAGTATTTAAAATGACGTAAGTTTCATACAGACACATACGCACATAGTTACATACGGATATCATCGTAAAAATAATCAGAATAGACTCAAATGATGTCAAAACATCGAGATCTGCACAATGTATAAGGTACACAAATACCAACGATTTTCTTTTCCAATCGAAATATATAAATATAACCCCCAATAACTTTCTATTTTTGATAGCGAGAAGTTAAAAAAATATTCTTAGTTTTTTAAAATGAAACAATTTTTTTTTATAAATATTAAAGTTTTTTTGTTAATTTATATTTGTAATACTTAATTTTATTTGTAGTAGTGTACAAATGTTTTGATTTTTCGTTTTTAAAGCAATAATATTCCATTTTGGATTGCATAAATTGCGCTCTCTCAAGTGTATTGAATTCACACAATACCTGTATGGTTAAAAAGAGTAGTTTTTTATATTTTATTTACAGAACGAGAGTGGGTGGGCCCATAGTTTCGGTCTCCATTTATTCTTTTCCATGATAAGTACTTCAAGATATTTTAGTGGAAGAAAAAAATTACAATTACTTTTTTTTCAAAATATGTATAAAAATATTTAAATACAAAAACAATTTAAATTCAACTTAATACAAATTGGCATTCAAATGCAGTGTTTTTTCTATTAAAAAATGTTTTTTCATAAAAGTTATTCGTTTTTACCTTAATAGTTAAACTATTAAAAAAAATAATTGATGGAAACACATTTTTAAACTTAACTAAACTTATGAATTAGTATTGGCAATCAAATGAAGGTGGAATTATAATTGTTTTGATTTTTTTTCTTTTTCTATTTAACTTAAAAATGTTGTAAAAAACTATGTATTTTTTAAAATTAAAAATGCTTATCTCTTTAGTTAATTACAAATTATGGCTATGATTCGGAAGTTTCCATATGTCTGTGTACTGTAACTGGTGCAAGTATCAGATGAGTGGCTCCTGTAATATTTGTAGCATCATCGTTATGATGAGAATGATGCACAGGAATAGTTGTTGGTTCATAAACTCTACTAGGTGATTGATATTTTTTAGGTGACGTTAAATTATAACGTGAATCCTTTGATGGAAAACTATTGTAATGTGTTTGTTGTTGTTGTTGTTGTTGTTGCCTATTGGTAGGTGATGATATGGATGTTGATATAGACATAGTATCAGATTTACTATTTCGTTTATCGTGTAATAACAAAGGCTCAGCCAGCGTAAAGCACTGATGATCGGAAGAATCCTCATGTGGTGTCATTGTGGAGTAGCCATGATCAGATTCTCCATTTGGAGGCCGTCTGTAACTGCTACCCGTACTCATATGATATGGTGATATATCAGCTGCATTCATAAGATTTCTTTGAGCTGCAGCATGATCATATCCGCCGGCATTTGGTCCTCCGGGAGGATCATCATGAGCCTGACAATCATCGAAATTAAAACGTGACAATGGAAGACCATAATTTTCTTCTTGCATTGAGTCCATATAAAATTGCTCCTGTGAGGAGGAATCTACATTGTGACGATAACAATAGATGGCAAAACCAATGACTATAGCCAAAACTATGATAGCACCTCCAACAGGACCGAAAGCAGAATAAGTACTGGGTTTTTGTGAGGGGTTATAACCGTGGGCAGCCAATAAGTCAGCATCATCTAAATCGCCGTAAGGTGAAAGTCCAGATAGGACTCCTATAAAAAGGTGAAAAAATATATAATAAAGTTAAACAAAAGTTAACAATATATTGTGCTAGATAAATAGAATTAACGTTTTTATTCATGTTAAGAACTTTGTCATAAATAATATTAACTGAATATAACGTTTGTTTAAAAGAAAATTTTGTTCTAGTCTGTCTGTATCAATGTTCAGTAACTTTGTGAAAACTTTTCAATGATAGGAAATTATTATCGTCCTGTGAAATACAGGATGAATACTAGGGTATTCATTCGAGTAATGTTTGCTCGATTAATCGAAGAATTTAAGTCAAATAATGTTCGATAAAACAAAAATTTCCAATTTCGAGTAAAAATTTATTCGAATAATGTAGGTATATTAATCGAATAACTCGAGTAAAAAATTGTATGCAAATTTTCTTTTTCTCGATTGCATATTTTCCGATAACAATGAAAACTGGCAACATTTTAAAATTGTATGAAATTTGATCTTCAATTTAAACGTTAAGTGATACTGTAAGACAGCTATTTCAAATAAAAGGAGATTTTGGGTGCAAGTGGCTTACTAGGTTGTTTCAAATTAAATTTAACGAAAACGATAATCGAAATTATCCTAACGGAAGGCATAAATGAAAAGTCAAAAGTATTCACTAAATCATATTTACGTTAATGTATCAAGGAAAACTGTAGATTCTTATAGACTTCTGCCAGTGATGTATATGTTTCGTTTGCAGTGAATGTGGTATTAAATTAATTTTAGTTTGATAATTTTAGAGAGTGAATTTGTTTGTACTCTTAATCATCTGGAACAAACCTAATGTGAGAAATTTTCGAATAAAAAATAATTTGTCATTCTGTAAAACAGTAAAGAACTAAAGGTGTTACTTTTGTTTAGCTATTTTATACACTATCCCGCAAAGAAAGACGCTGCAAATATAGCTATGGGATATTTCCTGATGGAAAAACATCTCAAAGCAAAGCATTACGATCAAACAATTTTTGTACAAATAATTTTTTTACTTTTGTTTTCATCAATAATAAGTATAAAATGCTAAGAAAAACTGCTTTACTTTATTTATCTATACAAAAATTAGAAAAACGAGTAAATTTGAACATTTTGCGATTAAATCGAATAATTTTAAAGAGTGAAAATTATTCGAATAACTCGAACGAAATCAAAGTATTGCTCGTTTGATCGAGTTATTTCAAAACCTCAATTTCGATTAATTGATTAATCGAACAATTGAAAATTCAATTAAAATTAATACCCTAATAAATACTAAGAATATTTAATTTGTTTTGGTGATTTTAATGTATTCAGATTAATTACTACATAAGCCAGCCTGGAAAAACCGGATGTCTTATATAATTATTTAATTTTTCTCGATGCGAAAAGTTCTCACAAGTTACAGAACATGAGTACTGTATTTCTTTTGTAATTCTCATTTGTTCTTTGAGAGTTTTTATATAAAGACACAAAGGTAAAAACTTTTCCAAAAAATATATGGTATAAAAAGCAATATGTTTCACAATAAAAATCAGATAAATAAAAATCCCACTCAATTTTTCTTGAATAAAAACTCACCATTAAAACATGCCGATTGTGCACTACAAAAAGCAACTGCAAATCCATTGCCATCCGCATCCTGTTGGCACCATTCGCAACCCATTATCGCCAAACATTCTCTTTGTGTACCAAAGACATCGCAATTTATGTTGACACATGCAGCCAATAAAACATTTTCCTGTTGCAACATTATTTGTGACTCAGCCAGATAGGGCTCATAGGGAGGTTCACAATAATCAAATTGTTGCGTTATATTTAAATAAGATAAATGTTCTTTGTTTGAATTTTCATCTTCTTCATCTAAAGTTTGCATTAAAGGCATTGGACATTCACAGGGGCACTCACAATCTGCTTGGTCCATGCGTTTACAGTTCAAACATTGGCGATCTATGGTACTACAAGGACAAAATGCTCCACCATCACACGTGGAGTTGAGCACCGCAGCAAATATGTTGCTGCCCTTGAGCAAAGCTATGGCGTATTTGGTTCTTTCGCCATGCACCACATTGGTTAGAATCTCATTCAGGGAGGTATTAAATACATAATAACGTTGTAGGGTGCGATTTTGATAGTTGGCACAGGCCAATTTACGTACCAGATTTTTATGATTTAGAATATCGTTGGCCAAATAAGATTCTTTATGTGTCAAATGTTCGTGAGGTCTTCTTTGATTTTTTAGATTGGATTTTGGCTCCAACATTGAGGGATGGGCTATCAGATATCCTTCATTTTCAAAAAGCAGACACTTAATATTGTGCATTTGACATAAAGGTGTAGAGTCTAAAATCATTCTATAGAAATAGGCATAGGGCAGATCTAAAGCCACTATAGCCACAGGCTGATCACGCTCTATGGAATGTAAAGCATTTGATTTGCCCTCAAATATCGTGTGAGCTATGGTTATAATATAACCTGAACCGCCAGCATCTAAATATGGCTCTGTTGTTATTATTTTGCCCGGATGTTGTAGGGCTTTACGATACCACAGCCTCTGGGAGGGATCATAGTTGTTATTTAGCAAACAGCCTGGAAAAACCTGCAATACACCATTGACGGAGGCTATATAGCGACGTATTATGTAGTTCCTTAAAGAACCTCTGGCATCTTGATGTCTTTTTTTCAAATGTTGCATGGCATTGTAAAGTGCATTCACCTCCTGACGTATTTGAGGTCTAAGGCCTGGATTAGCTAATAAACCCGTAATATCCTTTAAATAAGCCATTATACTTTCCACAGTATGCAGTTGGGATTGGGGCGAACTCATGCGATTGTTATGTAGGAATGTAAATGGTGACTCAAAGGCCAAAGAGCTTAAAAACAAGGTTGGCACATCTAAAGTTGCTATTTGCCGAAAATAGCGACAAAGATTGATGTCATCTCTACCCCGAAATAAATCCAAACGATGATACATTAAATCAATAGTTGTATAATACTCCTCATAATCTCCTCCCGGATGATGGTATATCGCCATATTGTTCTTGGAGGAAAAATGATTTAAAGTCAAGGGCAAAACTTGAGCCAAGGCTGTTGCAGGTTGTTTCATTTCCCCCATAGGACGTGCAGAGCTCTTGTTATCTTCTTGCTTTATGGTATTGACCATGCATAATATATAAATTCCCAATATATTATGCCACTGGTATGTTCTTAAGTATTTCTGCTGCCTGCGATTTTTATTTAAATAGATAGTTGTTGAAACATTACCATTTTCCTCTGTTAAAATTTTTTGCCTGATGGCTGCAAATTCGGTAGAGTTTTCCAAATATTGTATATCTACTGGGAAGGGAGTTTGATTTTGCGTAAATGGCCTAGGAAAGGCTGGATGGGCTAAAGTATTGCCGTTTGCTTCGATAAGAAATGCATACAAGTACTCATTACTGTTCATAGTAAATTGCGGTTGCTGTTGTTGATAACTGATGATATCCTCTATCAAATCGGACAAATATAAATCAACACCAACCACACCAAATGGTAAAACGGCATGGGTTATCGAAACAATGGAATCTTTATAAAAAAATTGTTACTATAAAATTACTTCTAACACGTTTAATTTTAATTAAAGCAAATTTACCTTTACTATTTGCCTCCACTATGGGTGTATGCACTTGCCAGGTCTTTTGTATATGTGGCTCTTGAAAGTCTGTGGCAAATATAGATGTAGCTGCCTTTATAATAATATCCTGTTGAGTTTTTGTCAACATAAACAGCTTGCCCGTTAAAATGTGTTCCGGTTTATACCAATCTCTGGTATCTATATTATATTTAGTGTAGTTTTGGGAAGAAATTTCTGCCAAAAATTGTTTTTCATACATAATGCGCTTTTCGTCTAGTAATTAAAAAAATGTGATAAAATTTTTAAATTTAATTTCGTTTCAAATACACTTAAAATATCCTGGCAAAAAATTGAAAAAATGGCATTAGCTAAAAATATTGATGAACTCAGCTCAAAGATGAATTCAGCTCTGATGAACCATCAATGAATTTAACACGTGGTTTTGTCATAGGACGGAAGTGATCCAAAGAACTGAATACTCTACCCTTAGAATATTAAATTCAATACCTGTAGTGATTGGTATGCAATGAAAATGGTAAACCTTTGGAGCAACTTCCAACTTTTTTTGCTGATATTATTTTACGTAATTTTAATGAATGAAATTCATTGGCCTAGACTCATTAATTAGTTGCAAAAATACGTTAATCTGATGTACGCATACATTGTTCTAATGAAAATATTCATTGAAGTTCAATGTAAAACGGTTCATTGAAAGCATTCGTTGTTGTTATTCTTTAACAAAATTAATGAACCAGTTCATTGATTTAACGTAGTTAGTACATTAGGTCAAAATTAATGAACAAATCGTGAAACAATAAAATTAAAATTTTGGTTCAGTGTAATACTTACCCAATACCACTCCGCAGACATTTATAATAATTGGTTTTTGCAATGATCTTTGACCTCTGGCCAGCACATTTAAAACATGCCGGGGATCGGAGAAATTTATAAATAGACCTCTGGTTATGTAAACAAACTCTATGGGATTTTGGGAGTTTATCAAATTGGCATTTTGCAATCTAGATATCATACGAAATGAGTACTCAAAACCCAACGAATGATTGGTCAAAGCACGGCTCAAAGTTAAACTGTTGATATAATTTAAAACTTCCTCTTTTCTTTCGCGACTTGTGGTATATAGACCATTGGCCGCATCGTAGGAAGAGGCATCCAATAAAAGCATATTTTCCATCTCATCTGAAACACATACCAACGATAATAAATCGTTGGGAGATAGCAAGTGTAAAATGTTTGATATGTATGTTTTGGCTAGTTCTAAAAGTTCACCACTCATGGCCGAGCCCACATCTAAAAGCAAAAATACATATTTTCTTTGTATAGCAGAGGTATAAAGATAACGAAAATGTATTTCATTGTAGAATTTCATATAAGAATCACTGGCATCGTCACTGCGGGACAAAAAGTATATGTGTTTTATATGATTTCCCAAATATTTGGGATTATTGATTTGAAATTTCTCCACATTCCAAGGAGTCTTTAATTCATTTTTGAGCAAAGAAAGTTTTAGACTTTTAATTTTCTCCTTTATGTAGGCATTGGCCTCTAAAGTCAATTCATTATTTTCATTGAGCAACGAGGTATCGATATAATTGCGCATGGTACGAGCATAGTCAGTCTTATCATAATTAAGTATTTGTATTTGTTGTTTGTTGTAACTTTCGGTGGTTGTGGCAAAACTTGAGGAGTCTCTATCATAACAGGACTGTATAAATGTGTTAAGATATAAAGGTTTTATGTGAGGACTTAAAGGTTTTTCTATATCATTCAATTCCATATCAAACTCCGGCTCCACTTCGCTATCTTCATCTTCCTCCTCATCATCCAAGTCTTCTTCGTATTCTGCGGTAAATTGCATAATTTGCGTTATATTCGTTTGGAAAAAGTCTCTTAACTCTTGGACTATATGTAAAGCTTTTTCTAGCTTCAGCGCTAGACGTTTGCTAAAGTTAAGTAAATCATGTTGCATTTTCAGCTCCAAAGAAGGCTCCAAATTTTTGTCTCCAGTCACAGTAAGATTTTTATTAAATGTTATGGAAGCCGTTGAAGAAAAATGCATGGAATCAAAAATTTCCTTAAAGAAATAAAAAACTATTAATACAAATATCGCTTCTCATCTTCTCATTTATTTACCTGTATTTTGGCCACTCTCATTTCGACATTTCTCATATTTTTTATACGCTCATCTATATTTCTTAGCAATTGTCTTACATTTTGCTGGCTATTGTAGTTGATAAAGTAAGCACTAGCTGGCGTTTGTAAAAACTGTGTTCCTGGACCAGCACTGTTTGCCTGGTTCAATATGCTAGATGGCACCAATTCTATGGTTTCGTTATTATATTGTAAAGGCACTTTTTGTTTAACAATATTCATGGCTGGTATATTAAAGTCTGCTGTTTTAGGATCTTCAGCTACCGCCTTAATAGTATCATCTTTGTCTTGTGGTCTTTGTGGGTAGTGGGTATTAAGAGTTTGTGTTAAAGGAACATTAATTTGTTGCTGTAGTATATTATTCGAATTAGTGTTTTGATAAGCCATACAAGTGTTGATGGCAAGGAATACCAACCATAGAAATGGTTGGCATATAATGGACGTTATGAGCATATTTGAGTTTTCACATTTAAGATTTTTTAATTTCAAGAAAAACCTAAAATGATAGAATACATATAAAATTTTATATAATTTATTTTTAATTTTCAATAAAAACAGTTTTATCAAAAAGTATAATTGAGGGTTTTAGAGCACAAGGGGCAGTGTTCGAAAATAAACTGAACGTTATTTTGTGTACTGTATACACAAGCAGAAACGATATCTATTTTTTTAGTGTTTGTGTATATTTACACAACCCGAACACAACACATAACGATTTTTAATGCAAGTAACAAACATTATGTAGCGTTTTGTTTTTTGTGATATTGAGTTTGTTAAAAACAGTATTTTCGTTGGGTACAAGATCACTAACAGAAATATCGTTCTTCTTTTTTAAAGTATTTTCTACACAACCACTATTTGCGTTTGTGTATTACAATATTATACCGTACAGAACATTCAAATACATTATATAAGGTAAATTTTCGAACACTGACAAGGGGTTCAAGTGTAAAACTAAAAAAGTTGAGTTAGATGCAGCAAACTTAATACTAATATCTATCATTCTACAAAAATTCATACGTGCATGATAACATGCATAATAAAGCCAAAATTTTGGGTATGAAATACATAGGAATAAACACTTTGAAGCTTAATTACTCAGAATTTTCTTTTTAGCACTTGAACCCCTTACGCTTTAATTCCATTAAAATAATTTGTATATAGAATATACAATTTTCATTGTTATTGTTCTTAAAAAAAAAAATATCAAAAATTTAAATTGGTTTCAATTAATTTCGTAATTGAATCAATTACTTACGCAATAAAAAATTATATTTTTCTAAGATTTTTTCCAAATTTTAGTCAACTCAAAACTTTATTTTTAGTAATTAATAGAATATAATTGATTAAGCAACTTAAGTATAATTTTCAAGAGCATAAATACTAGGGATGTAACGATACGCCGTTTCGGCGATACGATGATACCGATACTCAAAAAGAAATATCGCCGATACCGATTAACAAACTCAACTTTGCTTCCAAACAATCTATATTAAAAATATACATATAATTAGTAGAAAAACAAGTAAAAGTTTATTTAAGTAATATAAAAACTTTTTATTCCTTTATAATTTAAAAAAATAGTCGCCATACTTTTTAAAAAAATCGATTTTTTAAAGGACATTTATCAACTGATATTTTTCTAAATAACTTAATAGAATTTTAAAAATTCTTCTAAAAGTTTCCATTTATTCACTTAACTTTACATGAAAACACAGTTTTGCGTTTAAATTCGCATAAAAGGAGACAAGTTGCGAAAATGGGTAATTTTTCATCCTTTCTCCTTGAGGAAAAATCTTTATAAAAAATTTTTTTTCGAACATCGCACAGAGAGAAAAAAGGACAATCTAGCGACGGAAAAATAAAAAAAAAATTATCGAGTTTGAAAAAAATTTAAACGCAGCATCAAAGCGGACAAATCAGTTTATTAGAAAATAAAATTTATTTATCACTATGATACCTGGTTCGGGAAATATGTCCTTTATTGATTTTTATATGAAATCTGTTGGCGTATTGAATCGCTGTTGGCGTATCGAATAGACGTTTTTGGACAAAGTAACTTTTTTTTTGATAAAGTGTTGTATCAGCTATTTCAAACGGCCTTACTTTATATATTTACTATTTCAGTTAAGGTTTACAAGCGTAAATACAAACAAATTTTTTTTTACTTTTCTAAATATTTGTAGCGATACAAAAAAAGTATACCCGAGAGTCCCTGAAAATTTAGTTGAATCTTATTGTAGATATATATTATAGAGCAATATTGTTCCAAAAATTAGCTGCGGAAACTTGCGTATGCGACTTTTACATCAGTTTTTCTAAATATACAGCTTTACTTGTTTGTACTTCTGTATGATTTTGTTGAAATTTGCTTCCGAAACCACTTGTTATTATATTAAAATACCAATGAAGTAGTCGTTTTCAATTTTAAGATACATTTTTAATACATTTTTAAAAAATTTTAATACACTTTGAGTTTTTTTAATGCATTTAGAATTTTTAAAATTGGTCGGTTACAGCAACATATAGCGCCCACTGTGGTAAAAATAGCTACCTAACTTTTAACACAACTTGTAGTCTACATCCTTCCCAATAATTCATCCATACATTTCTTATGGATCAAACTATTCATTTGCAAGATATGATTTTTCCGCCGCAAGATTGGCCTTTTTCTCAGTGTGCATCGTTTCCAATTCGGTAATTGATTATCGAAAAAGAGAACTTCTTGCAATGACAAGGATACGTAAAACTAATTAGAAATTATCCAAATTTGCAATATTTTCGGATCGCGTATTCTACATTTTCATGACCTTATTTGCTAGGAATCAGATTTAAAAAACAGCGAACTTAATTTGAATTCATGGTAGAATTAAAAAAAAAATTGTTTACAAAATAATATTTAAAATTGATATTAATAAGATTTAAAAAACAACGAAAAATAAAAAAATATTTTACATACACATTCATATCTACTAGATCTATATTTGTGCCAAATATCAAGGAATTTCGGCAAAAATTGTCCAATAATGTCATAGACAAAGAAGATTTGTATTTATTGCGAGTTTATCATTTAATTTGATTTTAATTCGGAAAGCAATAGCTTATAATAATTTTTTTTCAAATTGATTTCAAATGTTTTGCATCTACCAACCTGTCAGTCACTTGAGAAAAATTCCTAATTAAGGAGTGCCTCACAATGTATCATTCTGAAGTGTTAACGCCAGATGAAAAAGTTAAAAGATGATTAAGTTTTTTTCTTTCTACATGTTTTGTTGTTTACAAATTTTTTTAAATACAAAACTTTTTAACAACCGACCAAAAAAGAGGGGTATTATAATAAGTTTGTACTGTGTGTCTGTGTATCTGTGCGTCTGTCTACGATAACGCAGAGCCAACATGGCTGGATCAATTTTGATTTAGTTTGAAAGGTGACTTATTCTTATCTATGTTTGAAGAAAATCAGTCCAGGCGTTGAGAAGTTATCGCTGTATCCTCTTGAATTTGTGTGTCTGTGGCACCGTAGCTCCCAAACGCCTGGATCAATTTTAATTACATTTTTTTTAAAGTTGATTATCTAAAATCTTTTAACCTATGTTTGAACAAAATTGGCCTAGCCGTTTTGAAGTTATCCTCCATTTTCTTCGGCAGTTTCGAAAATTTTTAATTTAATGCTATTATTACACTGTGGTAGTCAAAAATTCGGGCAAAGGTTCTGATAGTTCATCTTATATTATTGTGGGACAACTAATCGAATGGCATTCACCGTTTTGTAACGGGCCCCTTTTTAACCCCCTTACCAAAGCCGGACAAGTATCATCCAGTACAATTTTCATCTTAGCCAAATGCTCCCTGACGTTTTTATGTCCAATAATTAACGTAGTTACCCAGCTTAAGCTTCATACCCCAGTGCAATCCTGGGTTCTGAACCACAAATCGTCACACCTTACTACTTTTTTGCGAGTTCATCTGCTGCCTTGTTTCCCTTTATACTGATGTGTCACTTAATCCCCATTATTGCTACCTCTTTAACAGATGCACACCTATTGACTTTTGAAACACATATGTACCAGCACGAGTTTGGAGGACATTTTCGTTTGCTCCACGCAACTAATCACCCACTGACTATCCAATGCAATGAGAATTCTCTTCCCCTACTTCCTGACTCACCAACAAGTGATCCAATGCATGCTTTAGTCCGAGCATCACTGCCTGATAATTGGACATATATTTCCCTAAATGCAAGACACAAGAGAGGCCTGGCTGTGGCACTTGAGTAAATACATGTTCTTGCTCTTCCGTTCATAAGAGACTCGTCAGTAAAAATGCTTGTCACTCCCCATATACTCATTGTGTATGTTACTATCCGAAATGAGAGTCCGATGCAGTCTTTCTATTATCCTTCTACTCATGCGTTCCAAATGCATTTTAGTCTGCCTAACTTTATGTATAAGTTCCAGAATACTCCTATAACCCGTGTTGGATTCAAGGTGATGCTAATAGCCTTTTTACACTATCTCACAAGCCATTCGACTTCTGTAGAAAATGCAACGCCGATGTAATGAGCTTAATGAAAGCAATAACAATACATTATATCAGGGTTGCATTTTCTAAACAAGTAGGATAATCTAAAACTAGCTTAAATGGTAATCCCATCACTGCTTCCAATGCTTGCATCGGCGTGATTCGTATTGCTCTACATAGAACCTCCGCTTGACTGCCTGTTGAGAAACCTTCGGCCACCAGATAACCGATACGTAAGCAAGTGTAGGTCCAATAATCAGTGCAGGTCCAGTAAGCAGCCTTAGACGAAATTCCCCACCTTTGACCACACAACCTTCTACAGTAATTTAGTATCCTTTTTGCCCTTCATATCTTCAAATCAACGTGATCGTTCCCCATTATTTTCGTATCTAACGTTAACCAAAAAGACAAAGGATTGAACTGTATACCATATCTCCTTCGACGAAAGAGCATAGCATCTAATTTGTTATCATTGATAGTTACTCCTCGTTCAATATACCACATCTCGTTTACCCTGAGATACCGTAACAATATATCATTAACAGGGATCGGACTTTCATGCAACTAAAAATAGATTTTAAGCGCTTAACGTATCTAAAAATGAAAAATATGCGCAAATATATGCATTTACCTAAGAACAAAGTACAAAACTAAAATAATATGAAAATATTTTTTTTAATATATTTATTATTATTAGAGAAAAAAAACACAATTGGGTATAAAAACTTGTATTGTAAAAATATGCATTTATGGCCAAAATATACTCTTACCATTTGTACTTGCATATGCAAGAATATGAAACTACAAATTGATGCCAAAATTTGATGATTCGCATAGATAATTAGTCAATACCTCTTATCTATCAGCACAAAAAACATGCATTTGCATGAAAGTCCGAGCCCTGTTCATTAACAACACATGTTTACAGTACATCGCGCTCCGGAAAAATTTTAGCCGTTACCGAATACATATTTTATGCAGATCTTAAATATATAATTAGAATTTTTTATCAGCTTTAGTTTTCGATATGTCAAAAATTAAGGCACTTGCAGGACATATATGAGCATAACTTGAGAAGGCCATGCTCTATTTAGTTAAGTAAAAAATCCAAAATTCGAGAACAAAATAATCTTTAAGCCACACAAACATTATTTCTAAATTTGCATAGTAGTGTTGGCGATATCGTAAAAGTTAGAGCAAAAAAAAAAACAATTTTTTATAAATTTTTTTTCATTTTTGTTTTTAAAACTTTATATGTAACAATATAACGATACAACTACCTGCCAGTTTTTTGTACAGTAGCATGTAGTGAAATATATTCCAAAAGAATTGAGCCCTTTTTCATTGAAATTGGTGTACAACTTTTGATTTTAGTCACAATTTAGTGACATAACTTAATTGCTCAAATTTTAATTTCCGTGACAAAGTCAAAAAATGCTGTTGTATGAAAATTAAATATTTATCAATTCAGTTATCTCACTGAATTTTGAATAAAATCAAAACTTGTGCACCAATTTCTATAAAAAAGGCCCCAATTCTTTTGGAATATATTTAGCTACAAGCTACTAAGTCAAAAATAAGCTCATTGTTGAATTTTTATTTTTTATGCATTCTTAAAAACAAAAAATCCAAAATTTTTATTTTTTTGGGTTAATTAAACTTTTATGATATATCTGAAAGTACTAAGTAAATTTAGAAAAAAATGTTTGTATGATCTCAACGTTATTTTGTTGTCGAATTTCGGTTTTTGTTCTTTACTGCATTGAAAACCACTTCTTAAGTTATGCTACTATATGTGGTAAAAGTCCCTTTATTTTATTTACATAACGCTAGAGCTGATGGGAAAAATGGAGTGAAAATTCGCGTTCAGCGTTCTAAATAAGAAACAACTTTGATTTCTAGCGAACGAAAAAGTTTTTTGAAATTTGTAAACATGTGTAATTAACAAGTAGTTTATATTTCAAAATTGTTTGAATAAGTTCTTTAAATATATTCTTACAAATACATACATACATAGATACTTTCATAACCAGACATTTCGTACCCTTGTTACAGTCCATCTAAAAGCAAAATTAATAATCAACAACACAATATAACATTTCTTTTAAAACGTGTAGGTATAAAAATCCTTTTGTAGGTGTTTATTTTGCATCGAAACAAAAATTAAAAGAAAAACAAAATGCACATCAAAGCAATACTATCTGTTTTCCATTTTTTTGTTGTTTTCTTTTAAATAGTTTTATTTTTTATTTTTAATATTGTACTATAATTTCTTATTTCTTCTGTTTGTTTGTTTATATTTACAATCGTTAATTCTTTGTTGTTTGCCGCTTTTCAGTACAATGAAAATACCAACAATAATAACAACGTACTAAAATCAACTAAACAACATATGCACAGTACAACACACAGATACACCTATACCACCACACACATTGCACACACATGCCAGCACAATTTTTTCTTTTTTTAACATCAATTTTTAGTATATATTTTCGGGTCAAGTTTTCTATTATTTTCATAAAATTTATTAATACCTCATTTAATTATTCATTTAATTATGATTTCGTTAACATTTTTACAAAATATTTTGTTAATTTTACACAAAATTTAAGGTTTTTTCTTACAAAAAGAATATCTTAACATTTTCAACACGCACAAAAGCAGAAAATAAAAATTACTATGAATAAAGTAGAGATGATAAAATATAAAGTTATCGTACAATGAGGGATGGGAAATTTTAAGAGAGTATTATAGATAACAACAACTAAAGAATAGTATGTAGATGTAAATGAAGCAGAGGTGCCACTAAAGAGGCGTTAATTTCCGTTAGGAAATAAATGAAATTCAAATTTGTGAAGAAATAAAGCAAAATTCAAAAACGTATTAACTATTTTTTATTAAAAACAAACTTAAAAAAATAGAAGTGATTATCAATTTGTATGGGCATGGCACTCTTCACTTTTCTAATCATAAGGATGCACTGTCAAGGAAACACGAATGTGTGATCAAAGTTTTATAAAAATTCCAAGTGTACTTTAGTTATACTTATACTCAAGGTGTTAAAAAAATAGTATTTAAAAAATATTCCTTCTTATCGCCTTCGACTACGACATTTTTGTAATAGATTAAAGACAGTACGCTACAGTTTTCTTTAATCTATTACAAAAATGTTGTAGTCGAAGGCGAAAATCGCCAAACACGATAAGGGCCAATATTTACATTGTATGGGGGTAATATTGCACACCTTTCTCAGCATGAGATTGTATTTCCAGTCCACTGAATATGTATACATACAAAGTTTCAAAAGAATTGGTTTAGTAGAAGTACTGATAAAAAATATGGGCGTGGCATTCAACTTAGTGCCAGTAGAAATTAATGCGTGTGCAAAATTTTATAGAAAAGTTGCTCCAAGACTTATTTACACATATACAGCTACAGACACTGAATGCCATGAAACCGTTAATGAGTTGATAAGACGTCTCAACTTGCACTAATAGAAATATAGCCATAGCCCTGATGTAATTTGACATCAATACTACGACAAGTTTCCTTATTTCTGACGCCAAGAGACTTGTCATAATTGTAATGTCAACCTTCACATCTTGTTATTAATAGCAATGATGACAATTCTGTCACCAATGGAATGATATAAAAAAAAAGTTAAATTTGCATTTGCTTACTTTTATTTACTTGTATCTATTCTGATTTTACTTTTTATTAAAGTCAACATAAACATTATTCTTTTTGATGTTGATGGTAGTAACATATGAAGACTAAGTGTCATTTATATGAAGACAAAATGACACATGTTTTGTCTCTGCATATATGATTTTCTGTAGGCTTGCAGATTTTACTATTAGTTTTGCCATTGTAATGATTGTACATTAGTGCGCTGTGATATAAATTTGTCTTCAAATAGAAACTACAAATATAATAAATATATTTAGTTTTTTCTTATTTTATACATATTCTACCTGTTAATAATCTACAAAATATGGCATCGAATTGTCGCCTTGCAGTCATGGCATAGGTGACACTTTAAAATATGAAAAAATTTTATGGTCACGTTTGTCATTAGATTGATGTCAGTCTTTCCCTTGTTGATGACATTTGTCATAACATTGATGTCATAATTCTGATGACCGGGGTTCATCAATCTGAAGATGATTCTTTCTATGAGCGTGGAGATCATCTGGGTATTGAAGAATAATAAATTGAGCTAACATACTTCTACAAGAAGTGGGAATAGTTTCCACGACTGGGAAATATTTAATTTACCGTCTGATGCGCATTTAAAAAACTTAAATTTTGTCCCGTTCGACACCAAGGGCTATCTTAATTATATCAATTGAGTCCCTCTAATGATAACGCCATGTAAAAGTGATAGGTCCCTATCATATACAGTTCCAGTGTACTTTTAGGATAAAATAGTCCAACAAATTTTGCAGGGTAATGCAACAGAAAACCACAACAAGAAAATTTAGTTTTTCTAATCAACTAGCCAAGGGAAGCTGGACTATTAGTCCGGATATTGTAGGTTCGATTCCCGCCAAGATCCTAAGCTCTTCTGCAGATAAGCCAAAAAGGATACGCAGTTTGTGTTCAACAAAAATTTGTTAAAATGAGGAGCAGGAAGCACTTACTCCAACCAGGAGCTGACTTTGCATTTTACGTAGTTCGGGTAGTTTGGGATTGTGGGTCTTCGGGCTTATAGAAAATTATAACAAGGACTTCGGGAGCGCTTAGCACCTAACTAAGCCTAGATATGTAACAACGTGTAATCATCTCTTAACGAATTCCCTCCATTCATCACAAAGGTATTTTTGTAAAGATCCAAGAAATTTGCTTGCAAGCAATGCAACATAACATCAACTTCGTTAATTTTATTATTTAAAGTATACTATATTGAAAGCTAGCGTTGTGCACTATTGATCATTCTAAAAAAGTTAGTCTTAGATTTTATTATAATACTTTAAGTTATCATAAAATAATGGAACACTTTGTTAGCGTAGACTGATTGAAAATTTTTTATAAAAGAATTTTTTAAAAAGTACAAAAAATAATATATTGTAACTTTCTTCTTGCAAAGTGGGGGGCATTTATTATATAATGGGTTGTGAATATGTACATATTTACATACATACTTTCATATATATGTATTTTTTGTATTAAGAGTTTTACATATATACATAATCTTATTTAATTTCTTCTGTATTTATAACATTTTAAGCACTTGTAGTTTGGTAAATTTTTTCCTTCTTTACTTTTTGACAATACGCACCAATTGTCCTTCGGCTGTATATTTGTATAAAGGATCATTTATTTCACCCACTTTGGTATATTTCAATTCAGCTGTAAAATCAGTTTGTTTGGTTTCATCGTCACTTTTCTTAGTGGTAAATTTAACTTTTTGTATAGAATGATCGGGATTAACTACAAAATATTGTCCCTGGGCGATTTTGTCAATATCCTTTTCCTGCAAGCGATTATAATTCTGTACGGCTGCATTTAAGGCATCTAAAGCAAACTGTCTTGCTAATTCATCATCTTTGTTATATGAAGACCTATCAGGGGCACCATATTCCAATGCAGGTTTTTGTTGCTGTTGTTGGTCTTCAAATATATTGTTGGGAGCACCATATTCCAAGGTGGGCTGTACAAAGCCTAAATTGCTATTAACATTGTTATAACCATTATCATAGTGAGAGCCGGCTTGCTGGGGTTGTTGCCCGTTATTTCTTGGGTCAATATTATAACTGGGAGCACCATACTCTAATGCAGGACGTTGCTGATCTTTAGGGAAAAACTGTTGACTTTCAAATTTTTCATCCGTATTTGGTTTTGGTAGAGGTATATTTAGAGGTGGTAAATTTGGTTGAAATTGTGGTGGCTTATTTTGTGGTGTATTATTCTGAGGGGTTTCAGAAGGAGTTTGACCATTTCCATTTCCATGGCCATTTCTATTGCCATGTCGTCCTCTATGATTGTGTCTATTGCCAAAATATCTTGTTCCACGGTTACTATTGCCAACTCGGTTATTGACAAAAACTATTTGCTCGGGGGGTAAATATTGATTTAGTGGTTCCGAAATAGGTACACGTTGTATTTCTTGACCAGCAAAATCCACACGCTGTTTGGTTATTTCAAAAGTAATGCCTTGATTAGGTAACTGTTCCGTTTCAACTTCATATGAAGGATAATATTCCCCAGGCAGATCAAAAGGTATGCTAGGACGAAAACCAGCTGCAGCATAAGGAGCTTGATTATATAAAGGAGCTTCAGCCAAGGATTTCACTACCGACAAAGCCGTTAACAACAGGAGCTTAAAAGAAAAAAATTTAAAACAACTTTTATCTATACTATATCTGTTAGTTTCTTAATTTAGAATACTCTACTAAAGATTAATAATTATTAATAGATTTTTTTTGCAAAACTCTTACTTTTAACAACATTTTAATTCACTTTATGTCTGCTTAATTGTTTAGTTTATCGTAATCGTTTAGACTGTTATAAATATTCTATATTTTTTTCGTTTTATATAGAAAATTTAAAATGTTTACGCATTTATTTAGTTTCTAGATTTAATTATTTAATGCACGTAGTTAAGGTGTATGAAAATTGCAAGTATTTTTTCTGTATTTGTTAAAGGGGTGGCTGCCAAAAAATATTCTTAAAACTGTTTCATTCAATATTCGATACACGTTTTAATTTGTTTAATGAACTGCATGTTTTTTTAACACCACAACATTGACTTTAAATGCAAGTGCATTATATATTTTTTAAATTAGTCACATCACTTTGAATTTAAGGAATATGACAACATTTACGATTGACAAAAGCTTTTTTGTTTTTTTTTGTCATACAAAGAACAAGGCGCTAAAAGTAGAACGAAATTTCAAGTTCAGTGCTAAATAAAATTAAGTTTTAAAACTTCTTTAAAAGTTTGTTTAAATTTAGGTTTAAAAGAGATTGAAATTGCAAAAGGATTTGATACAGGAACAGGAAAACGAATAAGGATGTATGTAGAAGATACTTGGAGTAAAAATAGAAATATAATATGGAATTTTCTGACAAGAAGAAAAATATTTTGACTAAAAATAATACTGGAATAGGATTATAATATAATAAGAAAGGAATACGCATGTAACAGAACTGGAAATATAATCAGGAACAGAAAAAGGAACAGACAAGAAACAGAAATAGCGCCAAAGAAAGCACTGCATGTCCACGTACTGAAAATGAAAAACAAAACGGTAAAATACATCGACAAATCATCTTCCAATAACATAATTGAATTAGTTGAACTCTTTTATTTTTACTGTCATGCCCTGGCTTATTGTTATCCTATTTGCAAAAAAATTTTTTTGTACCAGCACTCACGAGATGATCCTGATTTGAACCTTTTCACATTGAAAGTGACAAGAAAGATATCTGCGAAGAGTTTATTCCACATACGAACTATTCGGCAAAAGTATGAGTTTCCTTTGTATTGCGTAGTGCAACTCACTGCCAGAACTGCTCTAATTGAAGAACGTGTTGTTCGCAAAAAAAAAGAGCAGGATTCGGGAACAATTTCCCTGATTTCATTAGATCTCATTCCATAGTAGTCATTGCGTCGATGTTCCAGTGAGTCAATGGACTTGGCTACCCTACTGTCAACGATAAGCTTCTTCGCCCTCTCCTGTATGCGGTAAATGAGAGATTTATTCCATTTTCGGTCGTATAGAACATACTTTCGTTAGAAACCCAGGGACTTGAATGCTTCTTTTGAGAATTGAAAAATGTGATCATTCCATCGAACATCACACTCGATTTTCGTGTCAAGAACATCAAGAGTTTCTGATTCATCAATATTTATATCATGTATAACTACAGATGAAGCAGCATGTTCGGTCATACGTCTGTTCGCAAGCGTACAACATTGGGTCTTACGAACAGTAAAATCGATCCTATTCGTATGATTCTATTCAGAGATTGTTACAAGATCGATGAAGTATGTCCTTCACGGTTTGCCTTCTAGTCACAGTCTACGACAAGCTTGATCTATTGCTGAAAGAATATAATGGCAAATACTTCTATTATCTACGAAAGAGTAGACAGGGTTTGATGAGATCCCATCTATAACAAGTCGTATAGTCCGATCCCTGAGAAAGCTCGATACAAATCTTGAGAAGTCATCACCGACACCAAAAGCAACACGTTTTGACAAAAATCCCCATGCTGTACTCTATCTTAGAAATATTCCTTTTTCGTAAGGAAGGCCGATGAATCCCCCATAGAGCGTTCCGAATGGACGCTGTACTTCTGGCCGCTGAGCAAACTGTTGAACTCCAAATATTGCAAGATATGCAAATTCACCATTCTTTCCATCACTTTGGTAAGTGCAGAACAAATTGCGATTGGGCGGTTGCTAGAATCTGCCTTTTTTGGGATCAGCAATCCATTAGCAACCTTCCAATACGTTGAAAATACATGGCACATGGTTTTAAAGAGGGGTGCTAATGGACGTGCTAGTGTCGAAGATCGCTGCTTCAACCCGAGCGGTGGAAGCCCATCTGGGCCAGGAAGCTTATTTATGTTGAGATCCGCTACAACCTTATTAACCGCCCGCGCTCGAAAGAATATACTTTGCATAGTTACAGCTACCATTTCAGTGCATACATTGCAGTCCAATAAATGCCTAATATATACTAGCTAAGGCGGGAAAATGACATGCTAATTGTTCCATAACTTCGTTCCTTTCTATGTAAATATTAGCAGATAAGGCAGAAATCGTTGCACTCGAATCGTAACCACAGCCTGCCTTCCTATATTCCTACGTCTTCACGAGCCATCGACTTGAACATGACATGAAATTACGCTCTCAGAGTAACTGAAAAAAATTCATCAATTACTTTATTGTGGTGAATACGTACGTGCTATGTCCATGTTCTGCCTTATCAAGGTATTTTGTGGTAGTGCAATAGAGATGGCATATTTACCAACATTGATACTCAGCCGTACATATGTTCGGGCATCGATGTCAAAGCATGGACGAAACATAGACATGAGCTGTCTACATTAGCCATATGCGATGTCCGCCATGGTGCTCATACAAAGTTCATGGCTAATGTAGAGCCCCAGTAATACAATGTCCAGTTATCATGAAAATGTTTCTGTTTCCTTAATCTTCTGTTTCTGTAATCTTCTGTTTCTGTAATCTTCTGTCTTTAGCCGAAGTCTGTGCCTCCAAGAGAGCAGTGACCTGTTAACCCATCTCATTGAGAGATTAACGGCAGTCAAGTATTGTTTTTATTCTCAAAAGCGGAGATACCAAGGCCATAATGACGGTGCGAGTCGGAACATGCGACTATCTGCAACCTCTTTGACCGCTAGTATCTCTGTTTGAAAAATGCTGCAGGGATGCAAAAATCTTTTTGATATATCTGTAGGTGGGAGGCAAACTACACCAAGTCACATTTCTTTCGAAATAGGTTTTTTATGCTATTGGAATCAGGATTTTTTCCTCTATCGATGTGTAAATTCCATTATGTTTCTAGGGACGTAGTACTGCTCAAAACCGTCTCCAAGGTAAAGAACACCAAGTAAAAACATATATGATGGTATATAACGTAATTTTATTAAGGAATCTCCGATATAAAAAATAATATTAGAGCTATATAAATTATTTGGGGTAAGTCAAATTGTCAATACTACAGAGATATAATCATTTGTGATTTTCAATATGTAAAATATTCCAAATGTGAAGCGTAGCTCACCGCCCACCTACAGATATGTAAATTGATTTAGTTATATCCCAAAAGTATAGATGAGTAAGATTGCACAAAACAATTTTCTTTGAATATATATTGCAAGTTTGTTTTATTTTATTTGTTTAAAGAATAAAAGTTTCCTTACAGATTTTTTAAGTATGTACTCGTAAGCAAAATAGTTATTCTACGAGTATTTCAGATTTTGGTGTTCCATTTTATTATTGCTTAAAAGCTCTTTTTTAAACGATCATGTTATCCTACAAAAAAATAATAAAAAAAAAAATAAATAAATACACAAACTAAAAAATAGCAAACGAAATCTGATTTCAATTAAGTATCATTTACTTTAGACACCAATTTATAATAATGATAATATTATTTGCAGTAAAAATATTAATAAAAATATTAAATATAAAAACAAAGTTTCAAAAACTATAAAAAATATCACGGAAAAGGCTCCACAAAAAATTAACACGAAAAAAATAAGATCATGTGCACTGAAGCCCTTGAATTTGTATGTTCAACAAAACGTGAAACACGTTTTTAATTTCTATAAATCTTTTTTAAAGCTTTTTTATAATTTTAATGTTTAAAATATAAAAAAGTAAATCTGTAAAGAAAACAATAGCAAACGAAACAATTTAAAGCGATAAAATATCATGAATCCGCAAGAACGTATATTGGATGGGATTTATGAAAAAGAGTGATGAATTAAAAAGTGTTAATGAAAATATCTTTTAAAATATGTAGTATCCCAGCAAAAACTTTTCCGTAAGTACTTTATTAATGGGTTACTTATCTTATTACAGTGCTTCAAATTATAACTACTACTTAGTTTTGAATAAAATTGGTACATATTTTTATCATTATCAGAAAGTCGTTACAATTTGTTGATATGTATTAATAAAATAAGTAGACAACCACTTTTTGAGTCAACATGTGTTTGTATATGAAAACTCCTTTTTGTCGCTTAAACTTATAACTCAACAATAGCTGAGTGTGTAAAGTTCTTGTCTTCATAACTGAACGAGCGCAGGTTCGTATCCCAGCTCGGTCAAAAAAAAAACAAATAAAAATAAAAAATAAAATTGAAAAAATATAAATAAAACATAATGCGTATAATTTTTTTTAAATTTTAATTTGTTTATTTGGCTACTTATTTTTTAGCTTCAAGCAAGCCAAATATTAACTAGTTAATTGCTGTGGCAATGTAAATACATATATAAGGGGTACCCCTTTATTTTTTTGACTTCTCAAATTGTAAGTAGTTATGACTTAAATCCTCATATACTTTTTTGCCTACCAGTAAGCTAAGTTTTTTGCTGCGATGTGGTACATGTCGTTCGAATATGAAGACAAGAACAGAAAAATTAGTTTTCATATACAAACACATGTTGACTCAAAAAGTGATTGTCTACTTATTTCATTAATACATATCAAAAAATTGTAAGTACTTTCAGATAATGATAAAAATATGTACCAATTTTATTAAAAGCTAGGTAGTAGCTCTAATTAGAAGCATAGTAATAAGATAAATAAGTACCACTCAATACTTTGTAGCCCATTAATAAAGTACTACCGATTACAAAAATTACAAAAGTTTTTGCTGGGTTCGTTCTCAAAAATCGTTTTTTAAAATATTTTATTTTTTTCAAAAATACATCTTTTTAAAAGCACTGTTATGCCTCTTTTTAAATCACCCTGTCAATTTAACCGAAATATCATTTGTTACAACATAATTTCAATGATTTTTAACAGTTTAACGGTTATTTTGTTTCAAATGTTTGAATGGAACTAAATATTTGTTAACACTTGCCAAAAAATTATAAAAAGAAAACAACAACAACAGTAGCAATTTTGAGGTAAAAAACAATGTTTGCAAAATTTTGAAATCGAAAACCATGTTAAGGTGTGCAAGCGATCAAGTTTTGGGGTTTGATGGGTCAATGTTATTTTTATGACTAGACTTTATTTAGTTACCAATTGCAACAATGAAATCATTAATAATAAAATAAATAGTATATAAAAAACATTAACAATTTGCTGATTTTGTTTAAGTGAGCATTTTCTTTATGAATTGCACGAACTTTATGTTAATTTTGGCAATATGAACAAAAAACTATAATATTTTTCTTTTTAATGCGGCAATACTTATTGACATGGCTAAGTTTAATTTTATTTATTTCAACTATATCATTAATACCATCTTTCTCACTAACATCCACTTTATTAACATTTAACTACTCAAGTCATCAAAATCATAAATATCATAATTTTGATTATTGTTGTCTTTAACATTTTGAAAAATTTTAGTAATGACACTTGACACCAATAACAAGAGTATATCATTTTATTGAAGATATTTTCAAAATTGTTACAATTTCTTTTGCATTATTTTGTAGTACTTACTCTCTTACATGCCTTAAAGGTATTATTTTTCAAATGATTTATATTTTGGGTTTTATCTCTTAATGTCAATATGTTTGGCATTTGATGGAATTCGATAATTTTTTGTGTGTTATATACACTTGTCAAATGAAAGGGAACATCTTAAGAAATATCAGTTGATTATTAAAAAGATTTCTCTCAATTATAAAAGTACTTGATTTTGAAAGTGTTTAGTGTTGAAATATTTTAAATATTTTCAGAACACAATATATAAATTTGTCAACGGTTTATGGCAGAAATTCCCATAAAATTCATTATTGTGTATTACCAATTTGATAATCTTTTAATTGCTTTTTAATAATAATTACTTAACAATGTACACTATGTAACACTGGTTCCCACGCCAATTTAAAATACTGGGTTGGTGTATTAAAATCTCCAAAGTATTTGAGGATGGTTTTCTTATAAAGGGTATTAAATAAGACAAAAGAAAATAAAAATACATGCATTTAATTATTTTTCACAATTTTTGTATTGTCGTCTTTGGAACAATTTTACAATAATAATTTTCTATAGTTCTTAACACTGAATCTATAATTTTTATTTTTGAACCCTTTTTTAAATGATAGGTATATTTGACTTAAATGCAAAATTCGAGCAAAAAGTACACCCTGGGTGAATGAAATTGACACAAAACAAGTCAAATGACCGGTTCCCAGTTGGTAGTGATCGGTCTGACTTCTAACAGTTCCTATGAAGCCTTAGAGGGAAGAGTGCCTGTTACAAGACAGGTCACGTGACTGATTCCCAAGAACTTGCAACCGTTTCAAGTTCCTGAACTTTATGTGAAAGGCAAAGGTAACTTTTATATGGCGTTGTCATTAGTGGGGTTCGATTGATATAATTAAGTTATTCAGTGGTAAGTTCTAGCCACGAACTTAATGTACTTGTCCTGTGGTGGTTTCTTCAACTTTAATTAAATCACTGTACTTTAACAACATATTTTTGATTTGCAAAAGATCTGATCAGGAACATTTTGTACCATTTCCATTTTCACCTGTCATAGCACAAGTACTTTCAAGACAATTGATACAACATTTCCCGTATACTGAAAATAATCCATGCAACATTTTACGAAAAAAACTTTCATTTATTTTTCATATTACGAAAAAACATTTAGGTAATATTTTTTTGAATTTACGAACGTAACGAAAACTTTTCGTAAACATTTTTGCTTGTTAAAAAATGTATTTTATATAAAAAAATAATTTTAAAGTAGAGTATTTGCCTTCAAATATGGAGATTGTGAGTTCGTGCCCCGGTTGATCTATACTTTTTTTACTTTTATTTTTTGATTATTTTTGTACATTTAGTGTGATTTTACGAAAGAATTTCGTGATGCGAAATTACGAAATATTTCGAAATATGTGCGAACGTTTTCCTTGCATATGTTGCATGGATATTTTTCGGTGAAGGGTTTTACCGACCTATGATGACCTATGATGGGGTTAATTGATACCTTTTATGCACCGTGAGACTTTTTTTTAATTTAACAAACACAACCCGAGAAGCGATTAGCTTGTCTGCGGAAAACACCCAGTTTCGATGGCGGGAATCGAATCCACGACCTCTGGACTGACGGGGTAGCATCGCTAGCACTCAGCCACAGAGGCACCCCATTGAACTATCTTATACAGATCTAATCCGTGTAGAATAATATAAATCTATATATCGTCATATAAAATGCAAAAGAGCCTATTTTTAAAAAATTTTAGGAACGACACAATAGGATTTTTGATTTTTATTAAGTTCTTATCACTATTGAATTTTTTTTTAAGTTGATGATAGGTCGTTTTGCATTTTATATGACGATATGTACATAAAAGTGAATGTTCGTTTGTCTGTTTGAAAGCTGTGAACTCCTTAACCAGTGAACCCATGTGGCTAAAATTTTCGCAGTATATTACTGATGGTCTGAAGGAAACAAAAGCCTAACTTTTGTAACATTTTGAGTGGGCATGGCGCTTCCCATTTGTAGGAAATTTGTATTTTAGGGTATATTAGAACTAATGCAGCCAACGAATTGAATTTTTCTGCTTGTAGCTCTTTTATGTTTTACAGAGAAATCATAAAGAATTAGCCAAGTGGGCATGACACCTTCCATATATAGCAAATATTTATTTTGAAATATCTGGGCAACTAAAACAGTAACACCCTTGAGATTTTGCTAAAATTACTCAGTTGATTTTATTCATTGTTCTACAGAAAATAGCAAGAATAAGATAAGTGGGCGTTGCACCTCCCACATAGACAAAATTTTACTTTTGGAATATCTTTGGAGCTAACGCAACGAGAAACTTGAAATTTTGTGAGAGTTATTCTCTATATAATGTGCGTTGTGCTAGACAAAATAGTGCGGATTGAACATGTGGGTGTCGATTTTCTGAAAACTAATATAAGGAGAAACTTGACTATTTGTATGGATAACTCTGTTCATATTGTGCATTGTTTTTGAAAAAGTTTCGGAATAAAACAAGTAGGCGTTGTCCCTCTTATGTAACGAGTGATTTTTTTGCTATTATCTTTTTGGCAACACTAGTTTTGACAGCTCACGCACGTTTTGTATCTTGTGTCACTGTCAAACATCTTCAGTTTGGTCTATAATTTAATCATGAATCGTCTTACAAACGAACAACGCTTGCAAATTATTGAATTTTATTACCAAAATGCATGCTCTGTTAAGTTAGATGAATATCCACTTTTTTATCGAAGAATTGTGTTCAGCGACGAGGCTCATTTCTGGTTGAATGGATACGTGAACAAGCAAAACTGCCGTATTTGGAGTGAAGAGCAGCCAGAAGCATTGCAAGAGCTACCAATGCATCTACAAAAAACAACCGTTTGGTGCGGATTATGGGCTGGCGGCATCATTGGGCCGTATTTCTTCAAAGATGATGCGAATCACAACGTTACTGTGAATGGTGAGCGCTACCGTGCGATGATAACAAACTTTTTTCTGCCCAAAATGGAAGAGCTTGACTTGCATGACATGTGGTTTCAACAAGACGGTGCCACATGCCACACAGCACGCGAAACAATGGACCAATTGAGAGGCGAGTTCGGTGAACAGTTTATTTCACGCTTGGGACCAGTCAATTGGCCGCCCAGATCGTGCGATTTAACGCCTCTAGACTATTTTTTGTGGGGCTATGTTAAGGCTAATGTCTATAGCGACAAGCCCGCTTCGATTGACGCACTGGAAGCCAACATTGCCAACATTATTCGTGAGATACCGGCCGAAATGTTGGAAAGAGTATGCCAAAATTGGACTAAGCGGATGGACCATTTGAGGCGCAGCCGCGGCCAACATTTGCATGAAATAATCTTCAAACATTAAATTATATCGACCCAACTATCGATCCAAATAAATATTACATGCATTTTTCTGAATTTTATGTGTTTTTTTCTTTTTTACTTTCAGATAGTTCTTATAAAATCACCCATTATATTGAGAAAATATTTATTTTGAGATATGTTCAAAACTAATGCCATTGGACCGACCTTGCTGAAATTTTAACAGTGTGTTTCTGATGGTCTGGAAGGATCAATATCTCATATTGGCGTGGCACTTCCCATATGGGAGTAACATTTATTTTAGAATATCTTGAAATCCAAACCCTGTATTAGCATAATAGTTTAAAATTACTAATTTTTAATAAACAAAATTTAAAAAGAAAAATTTTAAGGTTTCGAATCTAAATTGATTATTAGGCTAAGGTTCGTAACGTTATCGATTATTAGGGTGAGGTTCGTAACGTAATCGAATTCAGCGCCCCAAATAACTTACATAGAAACAATTTTCTTTGATCCAGTCCAAAACTTTGTGATTTTTTAAAAGGTGTGTTTCTCGACAGTAGAGTAACATTTATTTCTACAACATTAAAATATTTTTATTTGATTTTATTTATATATATTTATTTAAACTAAAAGGTAAATATTTTATAAAAAATATAACAGTAACAATAGTCTTTATTTATTAAAAAATTTTATAAATATATATGTATATATGTAAATAAAATCTTGTAAAAAGGTCGAATAAATTATACTAATATTCCTATTTGATTTTTAATAATTACCCAATAAAAAATTTTCATGTTTTTGAAGCACTAAAGCAATAAAGCTTATAATAATACGCTTTTAAAAAAGAGCTTATTGCAGAGCAGTGAATGTATATGAAAGAAACTATAAAATAACCAGATTTTTCAATGCAGGTTTTAAGTGAGAACGTGCAATGTACTTACAGTTTTAGTGCTGAAAATGGTCATGATTTTCAGCGCTTCAAAAAGCGCTTTTTGTACAAAAAATGTAGTACTCCAAACCGGGAACTCGCCATACAAAAATCAGTAGTGATATCAGCAGGTTTGTAAGCACTACTTTTATTCTCTCATAGTAAAAACCTGCTTTATTTGAAGCAATTTTTTACTTGGTATTAAAATCTTCCTAATACTAAAATCTCAGTTTTTATCAAAACTTACTTTTGTGCTACAGCTTTTGAAAGAAAAGAAGAAAATGAAACTCATTGCAGATATTTACTTTGTTTTATACAAAAATGCATTTTATTTAATTAAAATATAAATTCTTTTTTTACATGATTTTTTATAATGAATTCTATGTTTTTTTTGTATTAAAAATTATTACATTACATATTATAAAATATACATTTTTCTATGTTTATGAAATATTTAATGATTATTAACATGGTACGTTTGTAAATATGTGTGTGATTTATATGCTGTGTATGTATGTATATGTAGCATAATAGAATTTGAAATATACAATTAGAGAACAATGAAAGCACTTGACGGTGATGATAGATAGCACAATATTAAAAAAATAATATCTAAACAAATAATAAAAAAAGTAATCTTAAGAGACAACAAAAAAGCTTTTCTTGTTTTACAAAATCCAAATTTTGAGGACGATTGCAAGAAAAGCTCTATGGCAAGTTGATAATGATGGTTATTGGATGATATGCTTAAGGCTAAGGCTTTTTGCGTCGTGTGAAGAGAATTGGTTTAAAAGACAAAGATAGAGGTAGAAGTATACATATATATAAAATGAAGAGATAAGATTAATTACAGAAAAGCTTTAGTTTGTGTGACTTTTTTAAATGTCATATCAAGCTTTCCTTATCTTCTAGCATCTGATGAACGTATTTTAAAACTAAATTATTACAGAATTCATAACGACTAAATAAGCAAGAATAAAATCTCAGTTTAGTGTAGATAAGCCTAAATTAAAAATCTTTGTTAAGCCTTATTGATAACCACCAAATTTTCCTTGTTGTTGTGCATTGCTATCATAACCACCACGACCATTTTGGCCACCGTTAACTTGCTCATAACGAATGGTAGGGCGATAACCGTTTTGATCAGCTTCGTAGTCTACAATTTGTTTGCGGCCATCGGGCAAAAGTACATAATAACGGCCAATAGCTAAATCACCATCACGAGATTCCATATGACCGAAATCATTGCCAGATTCGAAGTCTTGAACATCATATTTAAATTCATATTTGGCTGGACCATTATTTTCCTCACCTCCATAACCGCTATTTTGATTGCCACCGTAACCGCCAGCAGCACCGCCTCCATAACCACCACCTTGTTTAGGGAAAATGGCACCGGTAACAGCAGGAGCACCATAGCTGTTTTGAGGAGTTTGTGCGCCACCACCGCGATTGGGAGGCAAGTAGTTGTTAGAGGGAGCTTGATAACTATTTGAAGGTGCAAGATAGTTGCTATTAGGTTGTTGTTGCTGGTTAGGTGGCAAGTAGTTGTTTTGTGGTACTGGAGGCTCGGCAGACGCGAAGGAAAGGCAGGCCAAGACAGCGATTGTTGTAAAGCACTGAAAATAGGGGAAAGATAAACCTTTTATTAATATAAGAAATATGTAGAAATAGAATATTTTTCTAAAACTGTTCATATGTTAAAAATTTTAATATCAGAAAAGCTTTTATAAATGTTTAAGAAGAAATAGAAATAAATGAGCTTTATACAAATATATAAAAACAAATGAAAGTTTTAAAAAAAGTTTTTTGAAACTATTTAAATCTTAAAGCTAAAAAAGAAAGAGCTTTTATACCAATCAATCAGTTTCCTTGAACTTTAATAACGTTTTAAATGTAATAATAAGACTTAATTTATTAAATAAAAACTCTCAGTTTAAAACATTTTAAATATCCTCAATGCAATTTTTTTCGTGTAAGACCGCTTTAACTGATGAGCTTTAAGTAACAATAAAATGAGCTTTAACAAAATTTTTTACCAAAAAGAAGTTTTGAAAATGTCTAGTTAAGCTTTAAAGCTATAATTTTTGTAAAATGAGCTTTATTTCAAACAGTTTTATTTATAAAATGATAAAAGCTTGCTCGTTAAAGATCTTGTACAAGTTTTGAAAATTTCTAGTTAAGCTTTAAAGCTATAATTTTTGTAAAATGAGCTTTATTTCAAACAGTTTTATTTATAAAATGATAAAAGCTTGCTTGCTTAAAGATCTTGCACATAATTAACTGCGTTAAGTATCAAGCATTAAGTGAACATTTTTATCAACTCAAAGTTTTATACAGATATTTTGTGTTTAGTTAATTTTAGTATAATAATAGGAAAGCTCTTTAATATTAAGAGCATTTTGTTTTGTTTTGAACATCATTATTACAGTATATAAAAGCTTTTATGTTCTGTTTACTCAATTTTAAAATTGCTTCCCATATTGCTGCTCATTTAGTAACTTAACTATAAAGCTATTTACCAAATTAAATCCTATTATCTCAGTCCAATCTGATCTTTATTTTAGTTGATATCTTTTTTACAATTTATGCACATCTAAATAGCAAAATACTTGATTGTAATGAATTTGTTTCATAATCTGT
Organism: Panzeria rudis; assembly: GCA_956483635.1. NCBI lineage: Eukaryota > Metazoa > Arthropoda > Insecta > Diptera > Tachinidae > Panzeria > Panzeria rudis. Next base: position 6,702,924 of record OY101450.1, on the reverse strand, counting down.
CTGTTCATAAAATGAGAAAAATTACATTAACATTTCAGTGATTGAAATGATCACACAACGTCATACAGACAGAAGAAAGAATACATCAAGTTACATATTTTTATAAAGTTTATTTTACAATATAATATATGCAAGATCTCTATCACAAGAAAAAAACTTTAGATGAAAACTGGGAAAAAAAACTACAAAAATGAAAAGATGTTTACAAAACTGTGATGTTAAATGTGGCATGCTACATACATACTTGTATCTATGTTGCAGTATCTCAGACAAACCAAAATTTGCTTACAATAAGTTGGAGGAAGGAAAAAAAGATTGTGTGTGGCACTTGTTTTTTTCATGTTTATTTTCTATTATGCTAGATAACTAAATTATTCATGTACTAAAACAAAAAAAGTTAAAAATGATTTTTCTACGTTTTTTTTCATTCAAATTATAATAAAGTTGTCACAATCTGTTAGCACACCATAGATATTTATTTAATGACACAATTTTTCATAACTTAAATGAAAAATTACGATTGTTTTTCGCTAAGAGTTTGAAACATCAATAGAGTGCAAAAATGAATATAAAATAATTTATATTTGCGGTTTTTTAAATATTTAGTTTTTATTTGAGTTTTTAACTCATAATTACATTATTGTCTAATTAGCAAAAGGGATGGTCGTAATGGGAAACTTGCTTGAAGGAATTATTTTACAAGCTATGTAAATATTTAAATGCCAAAGTCTTTATTAAACTGGGGAAACGTTTTAATTTGTATTTGTATATAGGAAATCTTATATAAAAGTAAGCAAGCCTTCAAGCGTTTCGTCTTATTTTTTTAAGAGTTATAAATGATTGCACATCTATTTAATTGATCATTTATAAAAGTTTATCCATATAGCTTTTTATGATTTGCTAAAGCCGCATTATTGGTTAGTTTTAGCTGGCTTAAAAAAGCTTTATATTGAAAACGATGAAAACAAACTTTGCCCTTTTGAATGTTTGCCTAGGACAGATTTTGTTAAAAGCTTAAAGTTTTTGTTCAATAAAATATACTTTCCTGTTTTCTAATTTATTATATGAACTTAAAAAAAAGTTTTTTCTTAGAAATTAGAAAAGAGAGAGTTCACTCTCAGAATCTACTATGTCCCCATATATGACGTCAGATTAAGATGCAAATTTGGCTAAGCAATTAATAGAAATAGAAAACGGCAGATAGTTGTTTTCTTTTATTGAAGTTATATATTTAGTCAAACTGTATGGGCTTTATTTAATACAAAAAAATTTAGTTATTCAGGCTTTATTTAGTTTGTTCAATTTAATTTTTTAATTAAATTATTTTTATTGAGAGGCCTTTTTTCAAAGCATTGAAAAGACAAAGACACATTCTTGACTTTGTGTAAGGGTCGAACTTAACAACTCGATATTTTCGAGATCAACCACGATTTCTCCATCACAGTTCTTCTTATACCTCTCAGCCACTACTGCCACCAAAGTCAAGCAGAAAAATGACCAACTCAAAACCAATTTCTATGAAGCTATTTGGCAATTTGAAGTGTGGCAATTTTTCAAAACTTACTTAAGCTCTTGTGGTAGTTTAGAAATTTTCAATGTTTGGTCCCTGTCTTAATAAATCACTACTTGGGCTTTTTATTTTTCTCAAGCCTAATTGAAAAAGCCTTAGACTCCATTTGGTACTTAGGGTACCAGAGCTTTTTAACTTTTTTTTGTCAGAAGTAATAATTTGTGCTATCTATTTGCATTCGGGAATGCGAAAAAGTAAATTTTAGTTGTTAATGTTCCTACAATTGCTTTCTTCAGTTGATTTATATGTTTTTTTTTGTTCATCAAATCGAGTGGTGTGCTATTAAACATATTACGCTGTTCCTTGTGTGGCTTTTAATATTTACTTTCTATTAAATATTATTCAGTGAATTATATCAGTTGGTTATACTATCGTTTTATAATTCTCTATTAGCAACAAAAACGTTTTTTAGACGTGTTGGACGAACGAGAAATTCTCTTAAAATTTCCAATATTTATTTTCTTGTAGAATGATCATTAAAAATTAACAGAATATCAAATCAAACTATTTTTTTTCAACTTTTACACGCAAAACTATAATATTAAAAGTCAATTAAGGCAAAGATTAGCAAAACTTTGGGGTCAATTGATTTGTTAAAACCTAAAGATATAAAATCAATAAATGATAATTAATGTAGATTTTGAATTAATTATTGTTATAAATCATGTTTACACTTTTCGTTTTTAATGCCCATCGAAGCAATTAATTTAAATGTATATGATTTTGAAAATTTCTGTTTTTTTTTAACCACATTCTTCATTAATTGATTTTCAGCTCTGCAAATTATCTGTTATTCTCTTTTTAACAAATTGTGCAATATTTTGTAAAATGATTTTTCTTTGAACTTTACTTGGCCAGAGAAACGAAAAATATGCAATTGCCTGTTTTTGTTCTGTACGATGTCTAAAAGCAGGAGTTAGATCTGTGGACTAAACAACTTAAATATAATTTTAAAAATTTTCAGGAGAAAATACTAATTAAAGAGCAGAATGGAACTTTTTGTGTATGTGTTTAAGAAACAAATACAAATTAAACATAATTAACCGATCTTGATCAGAATTTTGTTTGAAAATTTTTTCCTTTTCTGACGCATTTGAAATTGGCTGTTGATCAGTCGCAAAATAACAAATCAGGAGATAAGTAAAATTTTTAAAATATGAATATTTTTGCAACTAAATATTGTAGAAATATGTTGATTACACCAAAAGAAGCGCTTTAAAATTCTACATTTGTAAATATATACCTCAATTTGTAAAATTGCCTTAACTCGACTTAGTGCTTTTGCCAAGAGCCCACAGACATTTTTATACGCATCAGAACTTTTTAACAACTTAGGCATCGTTTTGCTATTGCAATTTTTTCCCTTATTTTAGCATATTTTAGCATGCTTTTGCATATTTCAGTTTTAAGTGCATATTTAGTGCATTTTTATCTTTTTCGCTATGTGATAATTTTTTGTTGTTGAAATGTTCATATATTTAGCTTTTTGATGTATATTTAATGCAATGACAAATATATTATTGGTAATTTTGACGTAATTTACTGTTTGCGCTAGAGAATATAAATTGCTTCTTATTAAATAAAATTAGTGAAAAGCTGTTTAACATTTTGTATTAACTACTTTTTAATTATCTTATTTCCAGGAAATACAAAAAATTTGGTGACAAGCTCTCACAATGGTAAGTTATTTTTATAATTTCTTAATTTGAAATCGTTGCTAAGAAAAAGCTGTAGTTTTTTTTCAAAATGATATTTTAATAATATTAGGCCGCACCAAAATTTATATCTATAATTTTTTTTTTAAATTAATGCTTTTGCGCATGTAACAAAAGTCTAGGACTGCATAGTTGAGGATCAATAAACAAACTTAAGTACGAGTAGTGATAATCAGATATACACATGAGCACTGACAATAGGAGTGTGGCTGCTCCCGAAAACAATGTTGTTCTGTTCTGCCTTGTACATTGAAATAAAATTTATATTGATTTTTCCCTCGTTGCTCGTCCTAATACTCAAAGTTAAAAGCTATGAAATTTGCGTTGGATAATCAAAACTCTTAACAAACGAACTTTGTAAGTTTTTATCAAATGAAAGACTTAGAAAACATACTTTATTTGAAAAAATTTTTATAGTTTTTTTATACTTCGTTGTTATATTTGTTTGGTTTTGTTGAATGAACTTAGCTTTTTTTATTCAAACAACTTCGACCACGTAAGAAAAACGAAAAACTAAAGAAATTGTAAAAAATTAGTCTTACGAACAAAGTTCTTTAGGATTTTCCAGATAAAGTAATATGTATTTGGTAAAGTGTATTCTATCAAATGTAGAAATCTTGTCTGTTTAAACTTTTACTATAGCAAACGAAGCCTTAACTATGTAGCTAACCATCACTGTTCACATGGGACCTTTTTTTAGTTCTCCTTCTTTACTTCAGAATTTGGCTGTTTATTTCTATAAATTTGGGTTCTAAAAGTTGTTAAAAGGATCACATTTTGCTTGTATTTGTAGTTGTAGCTAAAGCTGAAAAACGAGACTTTTTATATACATTTTACTTTTCGTTTTAAATAAGTTTTGGGTTCTTATAGGAAGCTACGTACCAAAAGACTAACGAATCATATTTAGAGATGAATGCAGAAACTGAGATTTTTTTTTACATATTTTCGATCAGATTTTCTTATAGTTAATCAATTAAGAGAAAAAAGAAACGTGATCGATTTGTAGTACTTCGAGCAGTAAGATGAAATTGAGTTTTCATAGATAATCATTCTCCATTGGATTTTCAATAAGTTTTATATGCTGCTAATAAAAAATGTACTGAATTGAGTTTGATTATTGCGAGCAAGCAAAAGACTAGAGAAAAACACTTGATTTAACTGATAATTTTCATAGATATCTTCCGTCGGGCTTTGTTAAAACAAAAGATTTAAGGAACGAACTTTGTTTATTGGATTATTATCAATTTCAACATTAATTATTTCCTAACGATGCTACACAAAGGAGTAGCGAAATATTGAAATAAAAATACAATTGTTATTGTTAATTGTTTTTTATATAAAAAAGAGACCTTTTGCTTAAAAGCTAGATACTAAAATTTCTTAGTTTTCATCTGATCTTAACCAACGTATATTTCATTTGTTCCAGATAGAATTATCTATCACCTCAAGGCTTTGAAAAAAGTTATATATATATATTTATTTTTTTTAAATTAAATCTTAGTGGAGCGAGCAACTTAAAATGATTAATTTTGAAAAACATCAAAAAATTAATTTTTTTCAACACAAATCGATTGTGATCCACTCAAAACAGTCGATGTACTGTCGGAAATAACATAAAGATATCTATGAAACATTATAAAATTTATATTAGCACTGTTCACAAGTCATTCGGTAAATGTTAACTCATTAAATTGGCAAAATTTTGTATGTATTTTTGTTGCTATAAAATTAATTTCAAAAAATTTTTGACAACAAAATGTATGGGAAATTTTTGCAATTTAACGAGCAGGCAGCTACCGAATGGAGTGTACCATTAATGAAATGAAGTTTATTTCGCTATTGTTAAATTTATTGTCATGAAAAAGTAAGAAAAAAAATTATTTTTCATAACAATATTTTCAAAACTGAATTTTGTTTATAAAAGTTTTGTTTTTGTTAAAAAGTTCAGCATACGGGTGTTAATTTGCAAATTTATTCTCTGCGCTGTAACTGATTTTTTAGAAAATCAAAAAATACCATTTTGGTTGTTAAAAATAACAAAAGACTGAAGAAACATACTCGATTTTTTGAACTTTGTTCTTACTTTTATCAATTTATAAAAGATTTATTTTAAATCAATTTGAAAATATTTTGAAAATTTCTTGAAAGTTTAAAAAGATATTTCTAATGTTTGTTTAGTTAACTTCTTCTCTTAAATATTTAAATTAATTTTAATACAAAATTTCAATCGTCCTAACACCATCTTAAGAAAATATACGAAAAAATAACGGATTTTCAATGATTTCATTCACAGCGACTTTAATTTTAATTGATTAACGTTTTAATGTGCATCTAATACGTCTGAGATTATTTTTTATTAAAATTTTATTTTAAAATTTCAACACTAATTTGAAAGTACAAATCCTTTGGGTTTTGTTGTTGATATTTTCAACGTTTTTCTTTAATTATCTGACAAATATTGAAATATGTTTTTAGCACTTATTTTACACTTTCAAATGTACAAGAACAGTTTTCTTTAAACTCATCTTTATAAATATTCTTTAATGTCCTTTATTTCACAAAATAATATATGTACCTTCATTGTTGTATATTCAATATTTAATATAAAGGATCACACACAAATTACTTGTTTATTAACTAAATACAAATGCTATTTGTTCTTCTTGTGAAGATGGTTGAATGGGATTTGATACTGTAACAATTTTGTAGGCCAGTATTTATATTTGAACATCAAACATTAAAAAACACATCAAAATACCCAAAAAACATAAAACTGAACATCACAAGAGCAAATAAACTGCTTTAAGATAAAAAACAACAACAAACAAAAATACCAAACAGCTGCAGCATACAATAAAATCAGCTAGAAAAAAATAAGCGCGCCAAATTCAAAATAGAGTTAGAAAACTAAGAGAATCATTATTATTGAAACTGAAAATGCACCTTCTCTTCCCTTGAACAAAATTATTTCAAATTATTTTACGTTGTTTTTTTACTTAACTTTTAGACTTCTTGCAAACTGAAAATTAATACAAGAATCTTGAAAAAAACTAAAGCAGCTTAACTTGGCACAAAGCAAATAAATACAAACAAACAAAAAACCCTATAAAACACATGCATTTCCATTTACTTTATTTCACATTATGAGCAAGAATCTCAATATAAATTTTTTCTTGCTGTTAAATGAGCATAAGCTGTAGTTTATTTTTTATTTTTTGGCAAACAAAAAAATATATACTTTCATTAAGAAACCCAATCATTTTAAAAGCAAAGCAGTACTACTTTTGTTAAGCAAAAAAAAAAAATAACGAAATGAGTACTGAGGGAGTCATTTAAACATCCACTGTAACATAAAACATGTGTATAAACGTTAAATTTCACGACTACTTATCTTCTTTGCACATTGGGCGGTTGAATAAATTTAATAAATTAGATATAAAGATTTCGTGAAGATCTGTTTTAAGCATCAGTAAAATACGCAAGGTAAAGCAGGGTGTATGTTTAGTTGGCAATACTCAGTTTAATTAGAATAAGTAAAATTTATTTGTTCACGTTCGCCGGCGACAAATATAAAAATAAAATTGTTGAATCTGATAATATTTATAAAAGAATAACGCTACTGACTGATCATATTCGCCTAGTCCAAACGGCTAAAGTTCGAGTCTTGAAATTTAGTATATTGGATCCTCCCCTGATTTATGTAATAGATCCACTAAGAAGGGATTTTTGGCAGGGTTTAACTATATAGTTTAATCGAAAAAAAGCGGATAGGTGTTTGGTACTTATTTTGATATTTGTATATTTAGGGGGTAAAAATGGGTAATAACATGACGTTAGTAGTTTTTGGTACCCCATTTATCTTCTAAAAAGGCATTCAAATTCTATTCTTCTCTTCTTAAAAATTCTCGAGTTCGTTTTGGTACGTTTTGGAAATTCGAATGAAAAAGGGTAAAAATTGGTACTTTTTTCTATATATGTAACTATTTTTTATGTACATTGATGGAAACAGTAACATTAACAGTAGCAGTAACAGAAGTAGTATCTCTAAGAGATTAAGAGATACTATTTTAAAGTCTAGTACTTTTTTTTAAATTATATTTAGCGGACGCGGTTTTTCAAAGGAGATTTTTGGAAATGGTACTTTTTGAAAAAAATGTAGTTTTGGACGAGGTATTTTTTTGGAAAAGGCACTTTTTGAAAGGAAACTTTGTGGAAAAGGTACTTTTTGAAAAAAGGTACTTTTGAAAAAGTACTTTTGTTGAAAAATTTACTTATTCTAAATATGTGCAAATTGCAAGAGTTCTTTTGAAAAAAGTTTTTTTTTGGGAAAACATGCTTAAAAAAAATCGGAAAAGGTACTCTTTTAGAAAAGGTAATTTTGGAAAAAGGTACCTTTTGAAAAACTATGTTTGAGCAAAATATGGGCAAATCCGGCGTGACTAACGCTACATTCATATGTGTTTTCAGATTAAAATATAAACATTTTTTAGTCTTTCAAAAGATATACCATCAACTTATGCATAATGTTTAGTGGGATTTAATTATGCTTTCTTTATGCCATTCGAAAGCGAAATAGTAATTGATCTTAAAATTTGTTACGCATGCTACAAAAAGCGGAAGTAACTTTGAAAGTTGAACCCTGTTTTCGTTTTTTAGCGATTTTTGCATAATAAAGCACACAAAATATAATTCTTAAAAGAAAGAGGAATATAAAAGAATTCTAAGATAACTTATTTGCAGCCAAAAAATGTTGTAATTTTTTATCAAAAGCCGAGAACTCTTTGTGACGCACGCTACGTGACGAACGCTACTTTTTTTTCTTAATAGCTATAACTTTTTATTTGTACAATTTACAACAAAAATGTGTTTAGTGGAGTTGTGGATAATATTATTATCTAAAAGAAAGGTTTTAACAAAATTTCCATGATCCTTAATAGTTTACGAGATAATCTAAAAAAATAGTCACTCCATTATTTTTAAGATAGGGAGCTTTCCCGCCCACCTCCTAACTCGAAAATTCAAACTTAAGCTAACGTTCACATGTGTAACTAAACACATAAAAAATAACATCCTATGTGAAATCAAGATTGGCTATTTTTTTCGGTGCAGGTACATATATCCCTGTTATTCATGCAGGGATCACCCAAAAAATTTTTTTCTTTATATATTTTTAATGTTAATGGCACATTATTCCATCAGCATATATAAACAGTTTTAACAACTTTAAATTAAGTAACTTTAACTTACACTTATAGAAATATAAAGTCCTTTTTCATTTGAACTTAAGAAAAATGATTGCAGATGATTGCTATAACACTATCAGAGTTCTCTAGGACAACCAATTATCTTCCCAGTTTGAAGTATTTCAGCTGTAAATATTTGCAAATTTGCTTAAAAACGCATTTCTCTAGGTAACTGAATGCACTAAAATCGAAAATATTTACTATATGGGGAAGAAATCAAAAATCAATTTAAAAAAAATCCGGTTTAAAACAAAAGTATCTTTCATGCACGTTTGAACAAATCAAAATGATCTAAAAAAAGAGTGCTTAAAAATTGTCGCGCTTGAGACGGCATGATCGTGAGTGATAAAAAATTTTAACGGCCTTAAGAGCGATGCTTTCCATGGTCGTAACCAAAAAATCATATAAATCGGTCTTGCCGTTTGGCTGTATTTAATTTTGGCCACAAAAAGGATAAAAGTTCCTATAGTGCAGTCGTTTGGGAGCTACTTTTTAGAATAAATTCAAGAAGTTATGTTTCATTTTAGATTTCTTATAGTTATTAAATTGCCTCTCCCACAATGTCGACAAGAAAATTTCTTTCGTATATTGATATGGAAAACAACAATATAAAACTAAACTTTGTTTTCAATATAACTATAAGAAAGAAATTGTTTTATCGACATTGTGGGACAGGTAAAAAGTAGTTTTCATATCTTTATATTTTGATCTGTTTTACACATTTCGGCCCATTGTATTGTAAGATATAACTACATATTTGTTGTTTAACATCGTACAACAAAATAATTACAATACCCCTAGTGTGCATAATATTACAATCAACTGTTTATGTTTGTAGTTATGTGCCTTTCCAAAATAAGAAACCAAGAGTTCTTCAGTTTCTATAGATTTTTTTTGTTTAATGAAATTAATCATCACCACTTGAGTTGATTTCATTTAAAGCTCTTCTATAAAAAAACAAAAAAAAAACGTTTGAAATTACTTCAGTTTCGCTGCTGCCTTCTCGCTTGATGAGCGGAATTAGTTCACAAACATTTTGTCGTTTTTTTTGTACAACTTCCATTCACACTTTTTGTTGGCGTTGCTATTTTATTAAGATTTTAAAAACATCTTCTCTTGCAATTGCGGAGATGTTCAAACGATGACGTAAAAACTGAATACGAAAATATTCAACTTAAAATTGCTCTTGAAGTGATGGTTCACGTTTTGTGAGAAGGTGTTTGTTTGGCTTTTGACTGCTTGTTAAAGCTAAATTACGTTTGCTATTATTGTATTTTCTGAGCTTCTAGGTCTCTTTATTGTGGCAAGCGTCTTCATTCATTTGTTAAATTTTAAACAGCTGAAACAGAGCGGTTAATTTTGTCTTAAAAAAAGGGAAATTATGTTTTTGTAAGGATTGGAAGAAAGTTGCTTTTTGCTAAAGTCTTTTGCATTTTAAAATATGTACATTTAAAAGATGCTAAATGTAAAGTTCGTGTCTTAAATCTTTTGTTTTGTTTAATGTTACTTAATAAAATTTAAGAGTGTTTTGTTAAACATCTATTCTTTGTAATGTTTTTATAGAAAAAAAAAAAAATAACAAATTGTGGAAAAATAGGGATAAAAACTTTATGTCATAGTTTGCAGTTTTCAAAAAGGTTCCGTTGAAACATGACTAAAATAGAAAGATTTAATTTTTTGTTAAAAAAAAAAACATAAAAAAGGAAACAAACACACATACTGCTTGAGCCTTTTTTGGCTTTTTTGCAGATAGACCCAGGGCCTTGGCAGAATTTGAATGGGAATAAATTGTTTCTTCATGTAGAAAAAATAAGAACGAAGTTTTGTTATTATTATTTTAAAGCTGAAAATTTTTAGTTCAATCCTGTACAGTGATGCGTACTCAAAATATAGTCCAGTTCCGATTTCCAATTTAAAAAATGTTTGAAAGGTAGACGTAAAATTTGAAATGCATTATAATTATGTAAATCAAAAACTAAACGGATTGGTGTTTGGTACTTTTTAGACATTTGCATATTTAGGGGGTGAAAATGGGTAAAAATCTAATTTTGGTACTTTTTTGGTAAACCATTTATTTTCAAAAGTAATAAGTTTAGAAATGAAATTCAAATTGTGTTGTTACATACCTCAACAAAAAAAAAACTTTAAATGCGTGTTAGTACTGTTTTCCGTGATTCTCATTTTAAGTGTACATGTTTTTCCCCTTTTTTGTTTACTGGTGTAACTAAAAGAAATATGAGAAGGTAGAATTCATACTGCAGTTTTCGCCTCATGCGATGGATCCTAAAATAAAACAATATTTTTTAATTTTTAAACCTTTTTGTGTATTGAGCCTTACATTTGCTTCCGTGGTTTTTGATTTTTGCAAAAAAAAAATACACCACAAAAATGAGTACAGAGTTTGAAAGCATTATACATCTACTCTCTAAAAACCAAAAAATATAATACTCGCAGGACGAACTTAAAAGTTATGACTATTTTTTTTAAATTTAACTTCACACTGAAAAATAAAAAAAAAATTAAAAGAAAAAAATTTAAAAATTTAAAAGATAAAATAGGTCTTTGCTAATATTTAGACATGAGCAAAAAACAGACTACCTCTTCTTTTAAGTAACACTAATTTGAATGAAATCGACGGACAATGTTAAAAGTTATGTCAATTTCAAATAATTATTTGTACCAAAATATGACCTACCTAATACATTCTTCGAAAATATAAGAATCCACAATGCGGTAAAAGGAAAATTTTTCCAAAGCAAATGAGAAATTTCTAAACGTATAAATGTTCTATATATCGTTTTTACCCTTCCGCTGCTGTTAACTTTTTGTTAACGTCCTAAAATTTATAGATAAATTCTATTTAAGAATATTGTTAGTGTAACACTCAATACATTTTTATATGAATTAAATTTTTTTTCAGAACACACACTATATTTTGAATTTGATACAATTCAGATGTATAATCTTCGATGAGTTTTAACATAAATTCCTAAGTTATTCACTGCAAAATTTCAATTAAATAAAAAAAATATGAAAAACACTCAATACATTTTTTTTGGATACAAACCAAGCAATATAATAATATTTATCAAAATTCACAAAACTTTTAAATATTTTGATGTATGTTGTTAATGCAATTTCAATAATTAAACGGAGTAATGAAGCGTTCAAAAAAAGCGTAACGCTAAATACATAAAACTGCTGGCAACAACAATTTGTTAAAACGTATCATTTTTATTATTTTTCAAAAATTTTCATTGTGAAATAAGAGAAGCGAATGCAGATATTATAAAACCGTTCTAATTAAAATCTCGTTTTTGGAAATTTTCATACAATTGCATGTTTTTCCTGCGCGATATATGTAGGCACAAAGAAGATATTTGTACGTTTCAGAACTTTTTAAGAATTTTGGCATCGATTCGTTAGTGCATATTTTTGCATATTTTACCCTTTCCAGCGTGTTTTTGTATATTTTACACTTAGTCGCATATTTAGAGCAGTATTTTCTTTCTTCGTTTTTAACACATAATGCTCAATCTAACACAAAATAAAAACTTATTTATATTTATTACTAGTATATTAAATCATGCTAAAACATTTTTCGCTTTCAAATTTATGCGCTTATTTTATGCAATATTTTACTATGCTTTCAACGGACACGAAAAAAGTACTTGAAATGAGAATCATCGATATAATTTTAATATATTTTAGTTCTACTGTTAGTTTTTCCTAGTTTTTTTGAAAAGGTGTGCTCTTATGAAAGAGAGTTCTAATTCGCAACAGGACTTTGTATAATGGTACTTTGTTTTAAGCAGGGATGCCAGAATTCCTTCACCAATAATGGCTAAATATAGACAAAAAATGGCTAAAAAAAAATGGCTTAAAACTAGCCAAAAATGCCTAAGCGAGATCGAATGCAAAAATCATGAGTATTAAGCAAAAGTAAGAAAGTAATTCATATATTATCTTTTACATCAAATTGGGAAGATATTTTTAAAGCAAGTAAAATCCTTTGGATTGCCATTATTGCGCTCACCGAAGTTTTTTCTTTTTATTAGTAAAACTTTTTCCTACGGTATCCAGTTATGGCGCACTGCCTCGGCATTAAATGTAGAAAAAATTCAAAGGCGGCAAAGTAAAATACTCCGTACGATTACAGCAGCCCCATGGTATGTCAGAAACAGGCGTGACAAGATACATAAAAAAAACTCGAAACGAATCCCCTAGCCCGAAACATCATTAACTTTAGAGGCCAGACTCGGCTGAGAAGAAGGGATACTCTTGCTCTCAGCAGAATACGAGAGACGTAGACAACCAAAGAACCATCCGCTGAAACAAATATTTTTGTCTGGCATTGGCTGGACTAAAAAATTAAAATTTTAGAGTTAAGATTTGATTACTTATTGTTAGTTCAATTTTATTGAAGATACAATAAATAAATATAACCGATAAACAAAAAGAAGAAAAAAGAACACTGAAGATGGTTTATAGCCGAAACCGGTGGAAAATCGTTCCAAACTCGATATTTTAGTTTATAAAATCTATGATGGATTATCACATGTACATATCGACGTAGTTGCGTAAAAAGGGCCAATGTCTCACCATTTTATACAGCAGATTGGCCCTTTTTACGCAACTACGTCGATATGTACTCGTATGTATATGTAAAGAGTAAGCAAGACAACTTTTCATGGATCCCTTTTATGCTCGAACTATACACCCGATTTTTGCTAAAATTTTCGATTTTAAAGGTACTTATCTGCAGATGTGCAAAATTTATATATCATCGAAATCGGTTCATTATTTGCTAGTTATGATCTTAGGCTATATTAGTTATTTCGTAGTGTCTAGTTTTCTGCTTTTTAAAAATTGATCTTAATTTATTAAATAAAATCATATAGTAAAAATTTATAAATTCATCTCGAATTTGCGTTGATTTATACAATTATCAGTCGCATAAATTATTTGTTTAATACTGCTGTCACATTGGTAATTAAATTGAATAAATTCCAAATAAATTTTTGCTTTAAATTGTTCTTGTACTCGTATTAAAGTAGCACTCATATAAGCAATTTAAAAATATCAAAATATGTACATCTATAATATGCTGATTTGCTAAAATTTATTTAATCAGATTTAAATTGTATTAATTTTAAATTGCTCTTTATAACTTTTTGCAATCACAACATCAAATTAAATCAATAAATTATTAAAAATAAATAAATTTCATTTAAAGATAACAATTTGAATATTTGCAGTTGAAATTTAGTAAGCCAGAGTGCGTCAATTATATTTGTTATGATGTAGTCAATTTGATTATAATTTGATTATAATTTGATTCTGCTTTAACATTTAATATTAGTTAAATTTGTGCAGTAGCAATAACTTGACAATTTTATAATCGATTCTTTATGTTATACATACATACATACATACGTACACACATACATACATACACACATATGTGCATATTTTTCGAAGTCACTCATTTCTCTTTTTTCTGATATTAAATGAATGTTTTAATTTTTTTTCCTGTTTTGGTTTTATGTAACGTTAACAATCAATCGTTGATTTCAACCTAATAGATATCGTAATCCGTCAGTTTATCTTCTTAATATTGAAAGTGATTTGAAAGTATTTTGTTTTTTTATATAAATTACATAAACACTATAATTCAAGATGTGTTTAACAAATATGAAAATAAAAAATCTTACTAGTCAAGCGAAACAAAAATTATTGAAGTTATTAAGCATTATTTGTAATATTTCTTATGCAAGGATGCTAATATTTATGACATAAATATTTATGACCTAAATAGCTCCTGCATTAAGTTAGTCCTAGTAATTTCTTATTAAGATAAATAGCAGAATATTACAGTGTGTTAATTTAGATAACACTCAGACTTATTTTAATTTCATTGTGTTTTCTATAAAACTTTATTTTTTTCTAATATACAAAAGAAACATATTTTTCCAAAACATATTCTGTTTCTTTTTGCTTTAATCATGTAAAAATTTCTGCGATTCATTACCAGATAATTTAATATACATTTTAGTTTACAAACATTTTTATCATGTTTATTGCTGTTTCATATATTATTCATATGCTCCCATTCTTTAAAGGCATGTGTTATTTGATAGCCTCTTGTATAATTTATGTTCCATTCAAAATACGTTTCTAATTAAGTTATGCTTTATCTATGCGAGTATATGAATATTGCCCTCACAAAGTTGTCTACTTGTATGTACATTGATAATAAAACTAATTCCAACATGCAACGTGCAACGATGTTCACAATGGATGTTGTGCGCAGAAAATTAAATTTTTGTTTACAATCTATTTTAGTTTTTAGTAAAGAAATAAAAAATTTTGTTCTGCCTCATCACATCAGTAAATATGAAACATGAATAATTATTTCTATATAGTTTTTTTTATTATATTTTTATTTTAATATGATTCAAGCCATGACATGTAATGGAGTAACATCACACATGTAGTACATAAAGTTTAACATGAATTTGTAAAGTAACTTCCAATTCACCACAAATGTGTGTCTGTGTGTAGTATAAATAAATGTACTTGTAGTACTTAAAGAAGATTTAGAAATCCCAGCAATCTATTTGAGTGAAGAACAAATTAGTTGAACTATTCAAATGTTTTTATTTTTTAAGCAGATAGTGCTTTTTCAAAAGATAATTTTTTTGAGAAAGCCAAGTTCTCGGATCCGGTAATCGGTACTAGATCCATTCCGTTACATTAACATATCTAATTATGTTACCTACACCAATTTATAAGCAATCCGATAGGTCATATAGTATATGGTTGTGTAGAAATTTATGCCTCGAGATATGCAGAGCCAGGCACTCACAAAGAAGGTAAACAACAGCAATTCCCAGTGTTACCTAATAATCAATATGGATTCATAAGCAAATAAGCTCAAAATAATCATATTAAATAAACAATTACCTATTGGCTTGAGCTTTCCACATGTTTACATGCTCACATATGGGTGATCCTCATTTCAAAGCTATTTTCGTGTTCGTGGAAAGTAATATTAAAATATTTCATAAAATAAACGCACAAATAAATGAAAACTGCTTTAGTATGATTTAATGTATTAAAAATAAATGAACATAAGTCTTTTTGCGTAAGACTGTCCATTATGTGTTAAAAACGAAGAACGGAGATACTATCTTCATACAAAATGACGTGTCCGTAATGCACGCTGTTATTAAGAAAGTATGAATTCTTCCAAAAACGAGATTAAATTTATAACGATTTTAGAATATTTGCATTCGCTTCTCTTATGTCACACATAACATTTTTAAAAAATAATAGAAACTATAATTTTTATTTTTAAGTTGTTTGCGTCCGCAGTCAATTGTGTTGAGCGTTACGCTTTTTTAGTACGCTTCATTACTCCGTTTAATTATTGAAACTGTATTAACAACATACACTAAAATAACAGCGTAGGTTTGTACTTCAAAATATGGCCAAATCCAAGAAATGGTCCACCAAGGACAGAACTTTGAAGTTGTCAAAATTTTTTATGTATGTTGACGGAATAATGTGCTATAATACAGGGTGGCCCAAAATTAACGAAGGGGTTTGAATAGTCTATAGCTCTATTATTTTTACATTTCTTTCATTTATTTTTTCAGATTGTTGTAAAGAAGATTTGGGAAATTAAAACTGGAAAGGTTTACTACTGACCAACGAACATAAAACAAGGGAAACAATGGCGCTGTTACCGGACATTTTCGTGGCTTTCGATGACTTTTTACGATTTTCGAAGCCATCGTTCGAATTTTTCTTTGACTATTATTATTTTTTTGGTTGGGTCATGGTCTGTGGCTTATATACGTATTCACAATCATTAAAATAACCCAAAGAAAACGTTTCGAGAGCGTTTTAGTCTGGCTAATAAAATCACTACTTCTTGAAATAATGCGTTCGCTGAAAACGCTCCGTAACAACGTCATTGTTTCTCTTGCTCTATGATCGTTGTTCAATAGTAAAGCTTTCCAGTTTCAATTTCCCATATCTTCTTTACAAAAGTCTGAAAAATAAATGAAAAACATGTTAAGATTATGGATTTATAGACTATTCAACCCCCTACGTTAATTCTGGGGCACCCGGTATAATCTTAAAAATATATAAAGGAATTTTTTATTGCGATCCCTTGATGAATGACACCTACACCGAAAAAAAGACCCAACCTTGCATTTCATGTAGGATGTTTTTTATGCGTTTAGTTGCACATGTGATCGTAAGCATAAGTTTGAACTTTCGAGGTCGGAGGTGGTCGAGAGTGACTATTTTCTTAGATTATCTCGGAAACTATAAGGAATATGAAAATTTTGTTACAACCTTTCATTTAGATAATAATATTATCTACAACTCCACTAAACACATTTTTGTTGTAAATTGTACAGTTAAAAAGTTATAGTATATTAAGAAAAAATGTTGCGTTCGTCACGTAGCGTGCGTCACAAAGAGTTCACGGCTTTTGATAAAAAACAACAATATTTTTTAGTTGCAAATAAGTTATTTTAGAATTCTTGTATATTATTCTTTCTTTTATAAATTAGATTTTGTGTGCTCTAAGAGTTACTTCCACTTTTTGTAGTGTGGTAACAAAACTTTGTGATCATTTATTTCGAAATAAATAGCTGTTAAAACATTATGTTGTGTGTCATTCGAAAGTATAATTAAATCCCACTAAACAGTATTCATAAGTTGAAGGTATCTCTTTTGAAATACCAACAAATGTTTATATTTTAATCTGAAAACGCATACGAATGTAGCGTTTGTCACGCAGGATTTGCCCATATGTAAAAGTTTTGTGAACTTTGTTTTATATATAACAGTGAGTGTTCTCCGTATGTTCTTAATTTAATTGAAATTTTTTAGAGAATAACTAAGAATTTTATGTTAAAACTCAGCGAAGATTAAACATCTGAATTGTTTTAAATTCAAAATATAGTATGTGTTCTGAAAAAAATATTGAGTTCGTAAGAAAATGTATTGAAAAAAGTTAACAGCAACGGAAGGGTACGGAAGGGTACGATACAGAGAACGTTAGCCTTTTAGAAATTTTGTGATTTGCTTTGAAAACATTTTGCTTTTACCGCACTGTTGGTTGTTATATATTCGAAGAATGTATTAGATAGGCCGTATTTTGGTACGAATAATTGTTTGAAATTGACACAACTTTTAACATTGTCGGTCGTTTGTATTAAAATTAGTTTTATTTGAAAGAAGAGTTAGCCTACTTTTTGCTCCTGTATGAATGTTTGTGAACCCAAGTCAAAATTAAAAAAAGTGGTCATAACTTTTAATTTCGTCCTGCGATTATTATAATTTTTGTTTTTAGAGAGTAGATGCATAGTGCTTTCAAACCTTACACTATTTTTTTTTGTTGTACTTTTTCTCTCGCAAAAATCATTCCCAGAATAACCACGAAACAATACAAAAAAATTCAAAAAAATCGAAATATATAATTTTATTTCAGGATCCATTTAGTGGGCCGAAAACTGTAATATGAATCCTACCTTCTCATATTTCTATTAGTTACATTGGTAAAAAAAAAATTACACATAAAATGAGAATCACCATCCATATACTTAAGTATTAAATAAAACAAAAAAAGTTTGACTGAAATAGAACAAAAAATCAGAAAAATGGGCGTAAAGAAAAATAAACCAACGGTTACACTGGGAATTATTGTGGTGAAATGGTGAAAATTAACATCAACTTAAGTGATTTAATTCTCGTATGCGTTTTTCACGAAAAGTTTGTATATAAGAAATCGCATTCCACAGAGCCACCTCATAAGTGGTAATAAGCAAAATACACATGAGCACTGACGATGAAAGTATAGCGGCTTCCGAAAGCAGTGTTGCCATGTTCTGCTGAGTACATTGAAAAATTGAATGAATGTTAATTTTTCCCTTGTTCCTTGGAATATTAGTCATTCCTCATTCTTTCTGAATATAACGTTACGAACCTTAGACATGCTCATTAGTCTCTCAAAAGCAAAATACAATTGAAATTGTTTGCTGGGATGTTAAGTTGTTACAGAATTATAACTGCATTCATTTAAAATTGTACTACGTACATACATACATGCCTACGTACATACTCTCCTAACCAATAAGAGTTTGCAGCAGTTATCTTTTTAATATAAATACAATCATATTTGTAGTTTTCATTTGTTTTATTATATATTTTTAGAGAAAAAAATAGATTTTTTCAAACAAATTATTGCACAACTTCAAAAAAGTATGAACAGCACAAAAACATAACAACATGAACTTAAATATGCTTCTCTTATTTACACATATAAAGATGGAAGCTAGAAGTCAGTAAGACAAATATATTTATAAAACCCATTCTTGGCTGCATTTATAGAAATAATTTTATGTTTGCATCCCTTTTGGAAAATTTTAACAATGCATATTTATAGTTTTATAATGAAAAACAATTCATTAATAAATATTCTTTATAGAAAAATTCTTCGCCCTAACTTTTTTTTAATAAAATATAAAACGTAAAATCTTGCTTACTTTTCACTATAATCAGCCATGTCACAGAGTTAAATTCCGTTCGAAAAAGGAATGCAATCCACCCCAAGACTGCGAGCACTAGCCGGAGCATACGCCAAGATGCCAGTGCACCAAAAAATATTAACATGTATCGACGTTTTGAAAGTTTACATTTGGGATTACTTTTAAGGGGAATTAAAGTCCCCCCACCCTCCTCCCCGTTTTTTTTCAGAAACACCACGAGAAACATTTTTGTGAATATTTTAACACTCTAACTCTTCGTTTTATAGGTCTTTTTGTCCCTTTCTTAAAATAGAGATGAAAAACTCTTATCCTGCGGTGGTAAAGCGGGCTAAAATGCTCTACAAAATATTTCCCATCAAATACTATAAGTGTTCACAGACCTCCAAGCCCCAAACTCCACTTTAATGTCAAAAATCATTGAAAACTTAAAATGTGTTTAAGGGTTATATTCATACTTGTTCAAAATTAGTACTCGGCGTAGGAAATCTTGTAAGCGTTACGTTTATGGTATAAGATGTATTTAATACTTTTATGTAAAACAGCACTAGGAACAAACTTTGTATCCCATTTCAGCTCGCTATATCCCCTTTGAAAAATAGTTTTTTTTGTCCATTTTTTAAGAAAGGGACAACATGTCTCATACAACGAAGAGTTAGGGGCTTAAAATAAAATGTTTCTTGTTGTGTTTTACATAAAAGTGCTGAACACATCTTGTACCTTAACGCTGACAAAATTTCCTATGCCGAGTCGCTATAGCTATGTGCAAACGGACGAGAACTTTAACTCCCCTAAAATCAATCCCAAATGTAAAGTTTCAAAACGTTAAATTTTTTTGGTGCTCTCTATAGAGAGTGAAAGGAAACCCTTCATTCAGCTAATGAAACTCTTCATTGTATCAATGACAAATTTTATTGAAAGTCAGCTATTGAAGCCCTGCATTGAATCAGTGAAGAATGTTTCATTGTATTTATAAACTTCATTTGGACAGCCATGTCATAAATAGAATGCAACTATTGCATTATTTTAAAGAGTTGGGTTCATGAATTAAATGTAGTTGTTTCATTGATGTAATGTCGTTGTTATATATTATAAACTAAGTTGATTGATTAATACTTTTTCATCTAATTAATGATTGCCTCCTCATTCATATTATGTAGTTGCTTCATTCGTTTATCGCTGCCAAAACACCCATTTAATAAAAATTTGACAGAAAGCATATATCGCACCATGAATACAAAAGGGTCACAACTCAAAATACTAAAATTTTCAGGAGAGACAAAAAACTGTTTATGTGCAGAAGCAACACACTTAACATAAAAATAGACATACATGTATTTTTCCAGTTAAAGAAGATAGTGATGTGAAAGAAATTTTTGCAGTAGTTAGAGGTGTGTATTCTGAATTAATTTATGGAAAAAAGTCAGTTTTGGAAAATTTCGAGTTGTGACCCTTTTGTATTTGGGGTGCGATATGTATATGTATATGAATCGTAGGACTTACTTATATTTTCCACCAATTCACTAGAAAGTATTAATGAAAAAACAGATTAATATAATGCAGAACATTTAATAAAACCGTTTCATTGCCTGCATGAATGATTTCTCTTTCAGGGTACTAGAATCAAACGATAGAACCTTGTTATTTTATACAGTGTAAGTTTATGTAAAAAGATCTGTATTAGTTGCAGCATAAAGTAGAATTGCTGATGGGAACTGGCTCTTTTAAATAGAAAATTCCTATTGGGCTTTTGTAGTTGATTTATGCTTTTCAAAAGTTACTTGCAACAGTAGCCATAAATGCATAAGAATTAAAAATCACAACAAAATATTACATTTACTTTTCGTATGCGAGTGAACAACACAAGTATTTAAAGCCTTAAGGCGTATAAAATGTTTATAAGCCGGAGGCTTAATAAAATAAGTATAAAAATTAAATTTGAACAATCATTTCGTACAGACGTTCTGACTACCAATGTGATACGAAATGCATCATCTGCTTCATCTAACAAATAACTCAAAATAAAAGTTTTATACATAGCAACAGCAACAACAACGAAAGAATGCCATTCAGAGCTGCTCTCGAAAAGACCATAGACACTCGACGACACAAAATCAAAAAGTTTAATTGAATTTTGTCTACTTTTTTTACTATAAAAATTGTGCAACATAATTTTATAAACTTAAAAAATTGCTGGCTGGCATTGTTGCCGGTAAGCCGCACCGTTTTTTTTTGCATTTTTATAAAAATCAAATATTTGTTATGCGTTTAATTAGCAACACAAATAGCGGTAAATCCACTGTTATTATTGAAACTTGCTGCACGCATATTGTTTTCTAACAGGTGGCCTCTGCTTAGGTTTTGACTAATTTTGTTTTATATTAAAAATAAACAAAGTTATGAGAATTGGTTGTAACATATAAGAATTGCATATTTTTCTTTGCTTAAACAATAGAAAATTTAAATTCAATACACTTTAATTTAGTTGGTACCTTAAAAAGTCTGCTTCTTAAGTCTTTTGTTTTTAGAGTTTCATATTTTATTTTACGAACTTCTTGCTTACATTAGCGACTAATAAAATTGCTTTATGTTCGCTTTTGTAATTTTTTAATAAATAATTACATGCATAACAAATTGTTAAATAATTTATGATATTTTTTATTGTTATTATTTGTTTTTGCAATAAAACGTTTGTTTTTGCAATTGCTGGTTGTTTCGTTCATTTGAAGTCTTTTGCTTCACTTTCAAACTTGATGGCCAATTTTTTATAGACCTTAAATGTAAGAAGTTATACATATTGCATTATGAAATACATGAAAATAAAGTGACTGTCATAGGTAATCACATCAATTAAGAACGCCTGATGTAATTGTTTTTTCTCTTTTTTTGCGAATTTTTGTTATTTTGTGAAAACGTAATTTAGAAATAACTCCCAGAAAATTTAATGAAAAATTCCTTTTCAAAATTACTTATTCAAATTTCCAAATTGATTTCACATATTCGATTAAAAGATTACGATTACGGACCATTTGGACTATATTTCCCAAATTATTTAATATTTGTATAAAGAAATTGCACTAAAAAATATTTTCTTCAAAGTTAACACAACCTTTGGACTCCATTTCCAAATAGCATGGTACGTGCAATTTCATATATCGTTATATAAAATGCAAAAGGCCCTATCTACATTTTTTTTAAAATTTCAGGAGAAATAAAAAAAATTAATAAAAATGAAACCATTGTGATTATAAAAACGATTTTTTCTACTAAAATCTAAAAAAAACTATTAATCACAATACTTTGCTTTTTATTAAGTTTTTTATCGCTTGAAAAATTTTTTAAAATGTATGTCCAAAAATTTTTTTATTTATTATTTAATAAGTTATTTGAGCTTGAGGTCTTCTTTAAAAAATCTTTATAGTTCGCTAACCTTTGCTGACTCATTGCATAAAGGTCGTAAAGAAAAATAAATAGATTCATATCGAATAAAAATTGTTTGTTGTGTTGTTTGTATGTTTTTTTAAATTATAAAAACAACCTTAACTGTAGTATTTCTTAAAATTTCCTAAGATTTGTATTTTTTACACAATGCCGATGGATTAGTTTGTTATATGCTGCAAAAAAACCAGAGAAAATGCCAGTTTTTTCATTTGTGATGTGCTTGTCCTGGATTTGCAAAAAGTAATCCTGACTGAACCTTACGAATGATATTTAAATTACTATAATCTGAAAGTTTTGCTATTATCAATATTACTTTAAAAAAATCCTAATGTATTGAAAATTTTGCTTTTATTATTATTACTGCTTATACAATTTTCATAGAAATTATCGAGTTATCATAAAGAAAAAAAGTGTAACTTTTGAATCTGTTTCTATCCCATCTTGAAAATTGTACTCAAAAAAGACATGGCAGTTTGACTACATTCTGTAAAAAAAATAAAGAAAATTGAACTACCTTTTTTCAGGATATTTAAGGATAAAGGAGACTTTGGAATTTTAGAGGCACTTGTAGCAGAAAGCTATGTCCTTTTTAATCAAGGGAGTACTAAGAGGAGACTGAAACCTTTCGAATGACATCAAATTTATTTATATTGGATGATGCGTTCTAGAGTTACTCAGTCGGCTATAAAATAGAAGCCATAAGAGGTATCGAACTAAATATTATGCCATGTAATTTGCACACGACAATAAAATATATATGTAGACTTTCGGAAAGGATAAAAATCCAGACTGTGTCGAAATTGTTTGATTTTACTCGTATGTCCAAATTCATTATTTATTTTAAAATTCTACAATAATAAAGCTCCTACTTCAATTTTTCTCGTATAAAATAGAAACCATAAAAGGTATCGCAATAATTGTCGGCCATGTTACACGTATACAAGAGTAGGAGATACATGTTGATTTTCATTAAAATCGGAGAGGATAAAAATCCAAACCCTTCTTTTTGTGTCGAAAGTTTTTGATTTTACTTATCCTGAAAAACTTGTATCTTATGCTATTTTTTGTTTTGTTTTACCCTATCAACGCAAAATTATTTTTGCCATTCGTTACCTCACTTTATATTGATATGATTTCTATATCATTCTACGTCGTTTCAATTGCTCAGAACTCTTTTTAAATCAAAGCCAAAGTATTATTAAATAAAATAAGTTGTTTTAAGAGTAATTCCATTTACCTTTCGCTTGCTTTCTGTTTACATTCTGTCTGACTATTTTTTTTCTAGTTTTAATTTTTCTCTATGACGTTTTTGGATCTCCGTTAATTTAGTTTTCTTTTCCTTTAAACCCCAATACAATAACAAAAAAAAAAAGGAAATCAGATATTAAAAACTAACACTACAAAGTCCATACAAATAGTCACGAATTACAATTTGTTAAATGTTTCTTTTTCTCCACAATAACATTTTAAGCATATGGTCTAATATAGTTAAATTATTTACGACTCAAACTATTACGATTGAAGCATAATATGCTCTTTTCGAAAAATTTTTGGTTTTATTCAACACTCGCCTCTACATTTTTTCATTAAATATTCAAGTAACGAATGACGAATTCTTAGCAAATTGATGAAGCTCATGCTAAAAAATTTTTAATAAACACATTTAATTGCAGTTATTACTCATAGAAGATTTTAAATAATTTATACGTCTCACCAGTTTATTGATTTGTTTGGTAATATTTAAAAGAAGTCACGAATGACAAACAACTTATAGACGTATATTTGAAATTAAAACATCCTTTACTTTTCAATTTGCTCTGATATATTTACTTTTATTTATTTTTGTATTTGTTTTCCGTTTTTGTAAATAATCTAGTCCGTAAAACTGCACCTTAAAGCGGATATAAAAAATTTATGAAATGAGAGTATGCAAAAAAAAAACAAAACATTTTTTTTCGCATTAGTAAAGGTTTTGATATTTTTGACTGATACTGTTTTTTTTAGAAATAAGTAGAATTTAAAACTGATGAGACAAAAATAGCAATTTGTTGTGAATCTAATCCAAGTACAGGGTGTTTTTTTTAGAGGTATAGATCTTCGAATTGAAATAAAACACAAGAAAATCGTTTTAATGTCCATCAATTTGGCTTTATTGGAAGGATAATTTTATGCCATTAATGTTTAAATATGATTTCGGGCATGTGGCCGCCGCGGCTGGCTCGAATAAAGCCAATCCTACAGGTCCAATTTTCAACCACTTTTTCGAGCATATGGGGCCGTATGTTGGCAATAACGCCACGAATGTTGGCTTCCAAGTCCCCTAACGTTTCTGGTTTGTTGGCGTAGACGAGCGACTTCACATATCCCCAAAGAAAATAATCCAATGGTGTCAAATAACACGATCTTGGTGGCCAATTGACAGGTCCATTCCGCGAAATTATGCGCTCATCGAATGTTTCCTTCAATAAATCGATTGTGACGTGCGCTGTGTGGCATGTAGCGCCGTCTTGTTGGAACCACAACTCATCCACATTCATGCCATCCAATTCGGGAACAAAATAGTCGGTTATCATGGCTCTATACCGGTCTCCATTAACGGTAACTGACTCTCCAGCATTATTTCGGAAGAAGTATGGCCCAATGACTCCACCAGCCCATAGAGCACACCAAACAGTCAGTTTTTGTGGATGTAATGGCGTCTCAAGGGTCTCATGTGGATTCTCTTCACTCCAAATGCGGCAATTTTGCTTGTTGACGTAGCCAGTCAACCAAAAATGAGCCTCATCAGTGAACAAAATTTTGCGATTTTGCTTGCGGTAAACTTCGCGAACTGAACCATTATTTTCGAAATAAATTTGCACGATTTGCAAGCGTTGTTCTTTTGTCAACCTGTTCATGATGAAATGGCAAACCAAACTAAATATTAATCACTTGACAGCTGACAAAATGGCCGCCAGTTAAAAAAGTGATGCCAACTTAAAGTTCTATACCTCAATAAAAAACACCCAATATTATAAGATTTTCTCTGCCAATTCACCATAACAATGTGAGAAGGGGGAACTCTAAATATGTTCCTGGTCTGAAAATGGTACTATAAATATATTTTCGTGAAGTCTTTGTTCTAAAAAAAAATATTGGAAAAAATTTTTATCTCCATGATCTAGAAAATACATTATATTTTTTATAATTGGTACAAAATCAAAAACCCATTTTCCATCCCTGTGTTGTGTATGAATATTAAATTTAAAAAAATACTTAAAAAATATTTTTGGCCATTCACTCACTACTCAGGAACTTTTCGTGCCACTTCCATTCTCACCAGTCATGGGACTAAAATATGCAAGACAATTGATATAAAATCATTCTTTTACTTTCCACTGAATCCGTTCCTAATGAGGATGTATGTTTTGAGTACATTTAATCTTACCCAAATTATTAAGGACTTTTCTTAAACCACAAAAAAATTCCAAAAATATTTTATTAACATTCATTTAAAATTAATGCAAAATTTTATAATTTTTTTCTGAAATAACTTTAATCAGCAGCCTTTTGTTAATAATAAAATTCCATTAATTTATAAAATTTCATTGAGAATGCTATGAAATATTTCATTTAAGTAGTTTTTTTTATTATCTAGCCTCAATTACCGCAACATTTTATTCATATGTGAATGATCGATATCATATTGTATGAGTATGTATTAAACACATTAATAAAATTTATTAAAAATGTTACCTTCATATTGTTAATTTAATAGAAGATACATAAATTAAAATTTGGATTTAAAATAATGAGTTTGAAAATTTTTCTTCAATGAAACTAGGCCAGTCATGAAAGGGTTGGTTAAATGGCATTTAAAAATGTAGAGCAAATCATGGTTTTAAGTGAATTTTTATATTAAAAATGTGTAATGAAAACTGGAAAATTTTTCATAATAATTTTGTTGATGTGTGTAGCTTATGTCTTTTGTTTAGCTTAAGCTATGATGATCCCAACAAATTTTGGCATGTGTCTTAAATCTTTTGTTTTCGAAAAAAAAACAATCTTATAAAAACATAAAGCAGCAAATTCATTCTAGGTTAAATTTTTAAATTAAAATTTTCTAAACACTAAAAAAACCAAACCAATATTATAATTTTAAGATGACTTTTTAAAACTATAAATTCTTTGTTAATAATTCATATAACCTTGCATTCAATTTTAACGATTACATCAAAAATAATCATTATATATACAGAATAAATGATCATTATTTACATAATAAAAAAAACCAACTAATTTAGATGAAGAGCAAGGTGAACGTTTTTTGCTTCAATAGACAATCTCTAATTGCATTCGCAAAATTTGTGTATACATGTGACTTTGGCTTCTTTTTTGTTTGAATATCAACCGTTTTTGACTAATAATTAAATATCATTTTTAAAAGCTTAAAGCATTAAAAATGTCATAATGATTATAAAAAAAACATTTTTGAGGCTTAATCTATTTAGCAAATGAAATGAAACAAATATAGATTTACTTGGATTAAGGTCTAAAGTCTAAACGTTTGCAATTGTTAGAAGAAGAAAAAAAAAATAAATAAAATGCAAACAAAACATTAAATGTAATTCATCCATATTACCAAGTATTCAATCAAACTAACTACCAGACAAATAAAAAAAAAATATTTCATAAAAAACCACAACCATTCCAGCCAACCAACCATTCAAGCATCCAAATAAACTAAAAGTATAGAACAATTTTTATAGTACGTGTACAATTACACATCCGTTCCTACACATGTGGTTAATAATTTTACAATACACACTGACAGATTCGCTCATTTAACAAAATATTTCTATTAATGAATAGTTTTTTGCCTGTTTTTTAACCTTCACTTGCTGTTGTTGTAGTTTAAGGCATTTAAAAAGTTTTTTCTAAAAAAATATATATATTTATAAGGCTGGAATTGCGTTGTAAGTAAAGATGAGTTAGTTCTTTTTTTTTAACTGCCAAAATGTTAAATGCGTTCTGCAATTGACAAGTTTCTTTGATGTCTTCAGCGATAACAAACTCCATAAACATTTTTATCTCTAAAGATTTGATACTTAGTTGGTGTTTAGTTACAAAAATATTTGATTTTTTTAAATTTTATTTTAGTTTTTGTTGTATGACTTATATGTATGAAATTCCTTAAAAATCGTTTTTTTTTCTTAGGCATTTGGAATTTTGCGATGAAATTAAGTAATTAATGTTTAGTTTTATGTGAGTTTTTAAAGTAGAAGTTAAAAGACACAAACATCTTAAGTCGCAACATTTGAAATATTGCTAAGTTGAAGCTATACTAAGAGAAGTTTTGAAAATGGCAAAGAAAAAAAAACCAGAAAATTGTTCTATTTCTGTTTAATTGCAAAAAAAAACGGTGTGATTGCTTAGACAACAGAGACACATGTTTATATTGCTAATGGACGAATTCTAGTTTATGGCCTGAGATAGAACTTGCTCGTTATTGGGGAACTTCGTCACATCATAAGACAAGCGATCCGTTTTATTTAGCTGTCTCGAAGCATATACCAAAAGTTATTGTGGCTCGTTAAGAACAAGCTTAGGATACTAATTATCAAATTTACCAGACATTACAGTCATCGATCCTAACAATTTGTTAGTTGTAACGCTAAAATACATGTTTGTGGCATGATTAAAACAATTATATTGAAGTTGTGGCAAACGATGTATGGTTGTAGCAAACAAATTGTTGTTGTATTTCAATACAATATAATAGAAAAAAAATTTAATCACCATAAGCAAGATATTTTTTGCAATTTACCCTTAAACTATTACCAGAGTAGGAAAATAAACTAAACGAAACGTTTGCCTTCGTTTTGTTTTGTATTTTTCAATGTGTAAAACAAAAAGAAATTTCCAATTTAGTTTTGTATTGTTTGTGCTTGTGTACACTAAATGTACATTAACTTAAATGTACGCAGCTAGAAAAGTAAAGAATGAGAACAAAACTAAAAAGTTAAAAAAAAATACATTTGCAAACGTTTGTCCATTGATTTGCTCATCATAGTAGATAATGTGTTTGTTAAATACAATGAACCATTCAACAAAATACATTTCTGCTTTTGTTTCGTTTGCAGTTGTACGATTGAAACGGGATATTAAAGCAAGCAGATGAGTGAAAAGCCACTTGTATTGTTTGCAATCTTTGTGTCATTGCAAAAGCATTTATTTTGGTTTTGCTCATGTACGAAACAATTGAAAATATTATAAAAGTTTGTGTCTTTGGATGAAACGTTTGCGGAAAGTTTTGTTTGTTTGCACACTCTGACTATTACCGTCCATAACAATCGCAACATGATTGGACTACAACTAAGAAAGTTTTATTACAACTCGAAAATTTTTTAGCATCCCGCTATCAGAAAACGGAAAGTTACTGATTACACTACGTTCCATATAGATATTTAAAAATCGGAAGATCTTGCTGTTCTTAGCATGAAAATTCAGTGTAATGTTCAGCTTAATGTTCGTACTTTTGCATCTCGCAAATCTTTCGAAAAATATATGGCTAAATCCAAGTCAAATGGACCAACGGTTGTAACCGACCTTACGTTTAAGTTATAAGATGTGTTCAGCACTTTTATGTAAAACATTACGAGGAACATTTTTGTGAAATATTTCAACACTAACTATTTCTTATATGGGTCTTTTTGTCCCTTTCTTAAAAAAGGGGCAAAATACTCCCCTTCAGCGGCGATATAGCGGGCTGAAATGTTTTATAAAAATTTTCCTCTTGGTCGTTAGAACCATGCTTTTTTTGTGATAAACAATGTTATGGACAACTACAATAAAAAGCCAGAAAAGTGCATTTCTGAAGATTAAAAAGAATTGCAATATTTAATTAAGCAAACGTGTTGTTAAGAGTGTTAAAAAGCAAAGGAGAAAGATAATTACTAAAACTATTCACTAAATAACAACTTTGACATTTAAGTGATTAATGAAAAAATAACAAAAGTAAAAAAGAAAACGCTTAATTCATCCCTGGAAGATTTTTAATCGTGCATAAAATTTAATTTCAAAAGTTTTGTTAAAAACTATTTAATTTAATTTTTTAATATTTAATCAACCTTGAAATTATTATTTAAAAAAATAACAGCTTTAACAAAAGATTTTAACGCTGTTTATAGGAATTTGACAATAAAATAGTAGAAGTAGTAAAAAGCGTGGGGTCCTAGTTAACATTCACATGGATTTATGATTTGACAGATAGACAGTTATAACATTGAATAAAAATTTTACACTAAAAGAAACGGCAAAGATATTTTTGGAGTGTATCTTGCTTGATTTGTTTATAAAATTTTAAAAAGCCTACTACACTTTATTTATTGGGCACTTGAAAACTTTAAGACTAAAGAACTTCAAGTAGCTTCAACTTGTTCAAGAACTTAATCATAATCTGTAACATTTGTTTAGAATGATTTTGTGCAAATTTGTTTCAACAGCATTAAGTACCTTAAACAGTAGTATCTCACAAGTCATAATATTTTGGAATATATACAAAAAAAAAAAGAATTAAAGATTTAAAGTAACAAAAACTAAAACCGGAAGTTTATATTTTAATCATCTATAAAAAATGTAAAGAAAATACAAAAAAATTAATAAAAAGAAAATATAAAAATATACAAAAAACTAATTATAAAAATATTAATTAAAAACTTAACAAGCGTTACTGATACTTTTTAAATACAATTTTTCATAAAAAATTTATCTTATTTTCGTACATCAAACATTTGATTATTGTGCTAATACAAGCAACCACAAATATCTTTCTATTGTTTGAGTTGAAATGAAATATCTAAAATTCCTGAGTTTTCTTGTTAATTCAATTAATTTTTCTGTCTTATCACTTATTTTATATAATAGTTGTTTAAATGTAAATTGTTGCAGTGTTTAACAATTTGTTCAGGGTCGGTCGCCCATTGTTTTGTTCTCTTTTTTTTTTTTTTGATGCGGTTATGTTGTGTTATTAATAACATGTCATGATGTTAAATGTTCAACATGATGGTTGCGGACATGCAAAACATCAAAAATAAGGGCTTTTTTCTAATTTACTAGTTTTTGCAAGAAAGTTTTAAAATATTCAAATTTGTTTGATAAATGTGAAAATGTTTTGAGAACATATATTTTAGAGCTATAAGAAAAATTTGTTTGTTATAATTTTGGAGGTTGTCAGTTATTAATTTCGTTTGTTGTAAAAATTAAACAAAATGTTATAAGAGTTGCAAAATTAAAACTATCTGAATGTGATCAAATTTAAAATGTAGTGTGTGTTCTGAAAAAAAAATAAAAAATTCATATAAAATGTATTGAGCGTTACGTAAAAAAATTTTTAAATATAATTTATCCATGAATTTTAGGACCTAAAAAAAAGTTAACGGCAGCTGAAGGGTAGAAACGATATAAAGAATATTACAAATTTCTGGTTTTTCGTTAAAAAAATATTGCTTTAACCGCGCTGGGGTTTGTTATATTTTCGAAGAATGTATTAGCTAGGTCGTGTTTGGCTACGAATAATTATTTGAAATTGACATAACTTTTAATATTGTTGGTCGATTTTTATTAAAGTTAGTCTTATTTGAAAGAAGAGTTAACCTACTTTTTGCATGTATAAATGTTTTAAAAGATAAAAATTTTTTATTTCAAAATTGAAAAATTGGTCACAACTTTTAATTTTGTTCTGCAATAATTATACTTTTTTGTTTTTAGAGAGTAGATGTACATATATTGCTTTCAAACCCCATACTCCTTTTTGTAGTGTATTTTCTTCCTCAAAGCTCATTCCCAGAACAGCCGCGAAAGCAAATGTAACGCTGAATACACAAATCGAAAAATATAATTTCATTTCAGGATCCGAAAACTATAATATGAATCATACCTTCTCATATTTCTAATGTGTAGTTACATTGGCAAACAAAAAAAAAAACACAAAATGTATATTTAGAATGAGAATCACCCACATATGTATGGTTTGTCGTAAGACGTGACAAAACATGCATATATAGTACATATAGTCCGGTATACTTATCTTCACTCACTTTTTCCATATATTGCCTAATTTAACTTTTCTTTCCTTCCCTAAAATTTAGCACAATATATATAAACATTTGTTATTTTTAATAAAGAATAAGAAAAAATCCGAATTTGAATCATACTAAAATTATTTATTAAATTATATATATTATAGTTAATAATATATATACTATAGTTAATAAAAATGTTTAAAAACATTGAGAGAATATGACTTAAAATATTAATTATAAATTAATTAATCATGCTTGAAAATGAAGACACCTCTTAATAATTAACTCAAGCACGAGCATTTTTCAATAAAGTTTTTTTTTATGTACTTTAACAAAAGTCGTTATTTGATCTTAAATTTATCAATTCATCTTCACATCTTAAGTTTCATTTCATTTCGTTCGTAAGATTATTTTAGTTTTGCTTTTAATTTTAAGCTTTTGAAATTGTTTTAATTTGTAATAATAGTTATTACTATTATTATTTGATTCGATTTAATAAATTACTTGTTTTTTTTTTAAATGCAGAGGAGAAAAATATCTGTAAAAAAAATCATCATTAACCTGTAATTTAAAAGTTTTATTCGTATCCAGTCAAGAAGGAAAAACCACACAACCATTCATTTGTTTTAAATTAAGATCAGTTTCAGTTTGCACATTTTAAGATTCTCTATCTTTAAAGTAACTTCTTTTTTTTCTTATACTTCTTCTGCTTTAGGATTTTAAATGTTATAGTATCATTTGGAAGTTTTTTTCGTATATCTTCAAAACTTTTTTAATCGTGACAGTTTTTTTTATTTGTTATATCTGCTTTACATTATACACGTTTAAAACATTCAAAGTCATTTGCAAAAATAATAGAAACAGCAACAACATACTTGTACTTATTTAATAGCAACAAATACTTTATATTACAAACAAAAAAAGTAAATAAAATGTTTATAAAATTTTAATTTAAAAATTTAAATTATTAAAAAGATATTTTGAAACAAAGAAAATATTTTTTAAATAAAACAAAAATTTAAATTAAAACCATTTGAAAGACCCTAAAAGTGTCGAAGCAATTTTTATACAATAAATGAGCGTGCTGTTGGCTGAGTGGTTAGCGCGTTTGACTACAAACCCTGAGGTCTTGAGTTCAATACTACTTTCAGGCAAGCCCACAACATCATGCATTTTTCTCGTGTGCATTGGTGTGTTGGTTGTTGTTGGACTGTTGAAGTGATGAAAGCATAGCACTGATCACTTTGACAGTACCGGCAGCGATTAATACTAACATATCCTAATGCACTTCACAGCACTCTCCTTCGTCGGTATTGTAGCAGAACCGTCGGCGAAGTAAAAGAACTAACAAAATGGCTACACATCTTACAAAAAAATAAAATGTGAGTTCGGGATGGAGAGCGGAAGGCCTTGTGTTTGCTAAATAGGCCTTCTGGAAGGCCTCTTTACTCCTGCATTTTACGGCTGGGTTATAACATAAAAAACGGACAATAATTAATGCAACCGAAAATCTTTAGTTGTTTCATAAATTTTAGAATCAGCTAAAAATAAAATTGCTTAGAATTTTAATTGGTTATTCATTTAAAAATTACTGTACGGAATACTTCTTGAATGAGATACAAACCGTTACTGTAATAATATTGTAAACGTAAACTTCCAGAACCTAAAATGTGTGGATTACAAGATTTCCTATACGGATTCACTATAAGAATGTACAATGTGTGGTGAGGTGGACTTTAACTCCTCCCTAAAATAAAGGGTGGCATGTCATTATGTCCAGTGACATAATGTCCATGGACTTTTTGACGTCCACAAACATTTTGAGATATCGTCACCAATGCTTAAAGTATGTCGACTTAAAGAAATATTTGGAAATAAATTGGAAATTCTAAGAAACTTTAATTTAATTACTAAAGATTTTCTGCGTAGCCGGCCTGTGGCCGGGATTAGGAATTTCTGCCCTTCGGTATATCGAAAAGCGGCTTCGCGGGGTAAATATTTTTGCATAGCCGGCCTTTGGCTGGGCTTAAGAATTTTCTCCTATCAGTATATCGAAAAGCAGCTTCGCTGAGTAAAGATTTTTGCATAGCCGGCCTTTGGCCGGTCTTTAGAATTTTCTCCTCCCAGTATATCGAAAAGCAGCTTCGCTGAGTAAAGATTTTTTCATAGCCGGCCTTTGTCAGGACTTAAGGATTTTCTCCCGGCTAAGACGAAAATTTCACGTTAGCGAAGCCTGTATTCGATATACCAAGTGTGGAAACGTTTAAGCCCGACCGAAGGCCGGCTGTGCAAAAATCTTTACACGCTAAAAAGTGTCATAATGTCCATGGACCTTACGATACAGGTATATTTTTTTGGAAATGCCGGATTTCGTTGTTAGAACCTTGTATTTTTTTCTGTTATACAGTTATACTTTCGCTTACCAACGTGTTGACTAAATATGATTTTTATAAGGGAAGTTCCTAAACATGTTTACTTTTATTTATACTAGGATCCCGCCCAGTGGTCGAAATTCGACCACTTGATCCGTAACTAGTTTTCAACCAATCCTGAAACTTTTAGTATTAACTCAAACAATTTTAATTGAAAATATTTTCTTAATTTTTTTTCAATTAAAAAATTATGTACTATGTATGTATAACAATTAAAAATGGAATTTTGTCTAAAAAATCAAAAAAATTTTCTTAAAACAATGTCGCGTTGTTTTGTCTTTTTCCATTTTATGGTATCTTTATCTCAAATCTACAAATAGCATTGTTTTAAAGGTAAAATAAAACTAATTAAAATAAACACTGATGTAATTAAAATGTTTAATAAAGAAAATATTTACGGCGTAAACAGTTAACTGAAAAATGGACAATAATTTTTTTTTCGTTGTACACAGCCTTTAATTATACTTGTTGTCTATGTTTCGAGAAACCAAAGCCGAACTTTTTTTGAGCGCAGACAACTAACAGAATGGAGTGAATTTTCTGCATCCTCTACACACTTCGTCAGTATTCTTTGTTTCACTGAAACCTAAATAAAAGTAAAACTTTATGTCTTTTCTAGTTTGGTAGTATTATATTTTTCACAATCCAATTTCCATATTCGAAAATCATTATCGAATGTTAATAAAGTAATTAATTTCCTATAAGCTTTGAATTCAACATAAATAAGTACTCGTATTACAACATTACCTGCATGAGAAATTTTGTGCAAACAATACGCGGCTGGATATTCATTTAATACGCACATTGTTATTTTCTTAATATTTCCATGAGTAGTATGATTTAAAAGTCTATGGAAAAAAATAAAAAGGGTAGAATGTTTATTAATACAAAATTGCTATAAAGGACTGATGCTTAAATTTTTAGAAATCACAGTAAAAAAGCCACATAAACTCTGATTAGGAAATGATGCGGTGCTCGAAAGCAGCATATTGTTAGTAGATTTTCCTTTAAAAATGTTTAAAAACTCCCTTTTAAATTAAAACGGTTTAATGAGTAACATTGACGAACATAAGTTTTAATTTTTAAAATTCTTCTTAATCACCCTATATACTTACTTTGACTATATACTACTTTTAACCATATACATTGTAATGAAAAATCAATATAATTTTTTTACATACCCTCGAAATGCATGCCATCAACAAAAAAGTTGCATCATTCCTTGCAAATATTTTGGGAAAAATTGTTAAAATTGTCTATACGTAAATGTGATATGTACTTGTAAGTACTACATGTAGTACGGGCTACTATTTAAAAGATAACAATCGTACAATGAGGAATAAAAAACTAGCAAGGAAAGAAAAAATACAAAGAAAATTAATACCTCACTTACACAGAAAAAACTAAATTTCATTTTCAGCTAAGAAAGTCAATGGATTAGTAAATCAAAAAATATTTTGGTCTGAATTTATAAAACAATTTGTCTACAATTTGTCTAAATAGTAACATCCTCGTTCATTAAGCATTTATGAAATTTCACTTTGTTAAATGTGTTCAACTCTGTATGATTATCGAAAGACTCTAAAAGAATGAATGAGAAATAACGTAACAATATTAACGAATTAATTCACCTAGAAATCTGCAGTAAACAAACTTGTTACAATCGCATTCCTTTTGCTATCATCGTTGTTGTTGGTATTTGTGTGTATGTCGCGACGTGTCGTCATCGTAGTTGCTTTTTACGGCACAGTAAACTTGTTTTTGTTGTTGTTTATGGTGTTTGCACCCTAAAAAGTCAAACGAAAAATTCACTGATTCGGTAAAGAACATTTACTGAAAATGAAATGTTATTTCAGACAAACAAAAGCTTGAAAATTTTTGATGACAATTTTTCCTGTGTATTATTAGACTTTCAGGGTATGGGCTGTGGACTCGAATCCAACAAGAACTTTGGTGTTTTCTGCAACCAAATGACTTCAAATCACGTTTTTCAGACAGAAACGAGATATTGACCAAAACCCCGGTTTTTAGTTAAAGATTATATACGACTTTTGAGACAGCTTGTACAACGCCGAGACAAACGTTTGCAGGAATTTTCAGCTTCTGGTCGATATATGTATATATGTATGTATCCTCGGCTTCTGATGGCAACTGCTGAACACTCATATGGGTACTTTGGTTGCGGATGGGTTAAAAAATGTTAAAGTGCTTCTAAAATATACACTACACTGTACAAGTCGAGTGGTCTTGATACATGTAAGTTTGAAGGTTGCTTCAGTCGAAAAACTTTCTTTTTCTACATGCTTCACAATTTTTTCTCAATAAAAATATAATTTAATTGAAAAATAAAATTAAAACCAGAACTCAAGCCAGAATAACTAAATTTATTTCGATTAAACCCATACAGTTTGACTAAAATTCATAAATTAATTGTTATTTCACTTTAATTTGATTTTGATGAACAGTGTTATTAAAAAAAATACTGAAGCAAAAAGGAATAAGTTCCTAAGTCGACTTATGAAAAGTAGTTTTTTCCGAAAGTGTTGACCCTACCGTTGAGAGGTTTATAGACCTGTCTGATTATACTTCGTTAAATAGAATTCTAACTACTGCAACTTTCAACCGAATAGGATAATCTGGTATGTGATGGCAATCGGTCGATTTACATCGGCGCCGATTTCAGAAACAAATTCTACTGAAAGATTACTTATTTATGATTTTTATTGTTTTCGAATAAAATATGCTTAGCCTTAAAAACAAAAAAGGGTTAAATAAGTCATATTTCAGTAGAATTTGTTTTTGAAATCGGCGCCGATTTAAAACGAACGATTTCCATCACATACCAGCATATTTGCACACAGCTTTTCCTTAAGAATTGAGTAAAAATTAGCTTTTCAATATCTTTTCACCGCTTATTTTGTGCGCGCAATTGTACCACATTTAAATAAAATTAAAGTTTTAAATGAAAACAACTACTGAACGCTTAGGAAATTATCCAAACTTTGAGATAAATTCGGCTTTTAAAATACAATAAACGGAAGCCTAAAAGTAATCACTAAATAACAAAATTGTTGCAGTTCATTAAGAAAAACTAAAAATTTCCTAAGAAAATCAATAGGAATTTGTTTTCTAAATACAAGAAAACAATTGTCATTAGTTACTTGCCGCATTGAAAAAAGAAGAAACAAAAAAGTTAAATTTAAGTGTGACTATTTCTTATTCATTGCGAATATTTCTTAAAATAATTCAACAAAGAGTGTGTATTTTTTCTGAAAGTATTACCAAAAACCAAAAAAAAAGATGATCATCTTTAAAAGTATTGATTGCATTATTGGTCTTTTTATTACTGTTTCTGTTGTTTTTATTTGAAATGAGATGGCATGGCATGCCATGGCGGTAACTAGCAAAAGATTTAAATTATTGTAATGTTTTCCGTTGGTAACTGCATACTAGAGTGAATGAGTTAGTGAGTGAATGAGTGAGTGGAGGCTGATGATGATGCGGTCGGTGGTGATGGTGGTTGGTTGGTGGTGGCATGTTATTTGTAATAATAACTTTTGGTATGATTTTTCGAATGTTATGTTATTTTTATAATTTAAAATATATGGTTATAATACCCAGTTGTTGTTTCAATACAAGGGAATGGTACATATGTATTTCCGAATATACATGTTGCCGCAGTCATTAAAAACTTTAAATCGATTTTACAAGAAACAAAATAAAAAAGTCTAAAACTTCAATACAAAATGATTTAAAAGATGTTGATTTTTGGTTTTGTAGATAGATCTTCATATTATTGCTATTATTGTACAAAATGATTTTCCAAATTGTAGTGATGACATGTTAAAATTTTGTTTTTGATTATTGTTTTCTTTGAATAAAATGTTTAAATGTATTCAGTGAAGGTCATTTATTTTAAAACAAAACTAAATCATTTACACATGTAACTTATCGACATATTTTATTCAGCATCTTCTTTAAATAGACTCTTTTTAAATATTTATTATACTACAATGTACCCTTTGTTTAAAACATATTAAATATGACTTGTAATTATTCTTCCCATTGAATGGCATTTCCGGTATTTTTGTTTAAAAAATCGAAATTTTAGTAAAAAACATTCCTGTTGAGTCTTAATAATTAGCCATATTAATTTCATAAATTCGTCAAGTTTGAATGGAGTTTTTTTTTCAATAAATTATTAAATGTTATATTTAACATACTTAAACAAACAACAGTATATAAAATTTATTTCACATATTCTCCCAACAAATTTTTCAAAAAAATTCGTTAATCTATATGGCTTCATTTCGCTGGTACTTATTTATGCCAGTTCATCAGTAGACAGACCCTCAGCAATATCTTTGAAAAGCTTTTAACCTCGTTTAAGAAATATTTTAGTTTAAGCTTCTAAAATTTTCTATACTGGCAAATTTTATGTTTTAGAATTTCTTAAGAAAAGATTTTATGGATCCGTACATGAAGTTAAAGTTTTAGTTAAAAGATCAGACATTTTCTCAAGGTAAAAAATCCCTTTAATGGTTCATGTTTATCTTAAGAAATTTTCAAAAAAAGTGGTCGGTAAAATTAGTTTTTCAGTTAAATGTATTACCGGGCCGACTACGTAGACACTATTCTTTCTTTCTTATAATTACATTTAAAACAAAAACAAAATTTTATAATTTCATAACTATAGTCGAGCTGTTTTTTATTATTCAGTAAAAAAATTTAGTCAGCTTTAATTAAGTTCGTTTTGGTTTAAAAACAGTTTAATTATAATAATAAAAAATTGTAATTTCAAAATTTAATTGTACAATTTCCCCAAAAGACAAAGGCATAAAAAGGTATTAAAAAAATCTGTAAAAATAGAGAACCAACATATTTTTACATATTTTATTTATATATATACATATTTTTCTGTCTCCACTTTTAAGATGTAGTTTTTTACATATCGCTCTTTTATTGCAACGAAGTCATATCTCAAAAACAATTAAACTTGGCAAAACGCGCTTAAAAATGTAAGCAAGTATATGGCCGGCAATAGCTTTTTAGTGGTCATAACTTTGGTTTATATTAAGATTTGTTTCTAAAAGTTGTTTTACTCATAAAGGAGGTAGTAAGGAACAATTTTTCTTTAGTAACTTAAAAATTTTGGTTTTCTGAGATATGACTACGTTGCAATAAAGGAGCGAAATAAGAAGTTTCGTTTCTCATTCCCACAAAATAGAGTAAATTCAAAAGAAAAGTCTTTGGTTGTTATTCTAGAAGTATGTATACCAGCTGTTTGTCATTCGAGACTTTTCTATTTAGTATTCAATATTATTATAAATAAATCTATCAAATGCTGAGTCTATACGACTCGCTTAATTAATACTCTATGAGTAATAATTGCAATGCAAGAAAAAATTATTAAAATCATGTGAAATTGAATTGAAATATAGAAATAATATCGTTCTGAAGTGATGTAACGAATGACAACTATATTATGCGTTGATATAATTAAACAAAAATAAATTAAGTAAAGTGCGACTTCAGCTCGCACACGAAGGGTTCCGTATCCCTTTTCGTTTTTATCCTTATTTCATTTGGGCAATTTTTTCATTTTGCTTTTTCGTTTAATTTTAGTTTTTTTAAGCTCTTTTTTTGTTGATTTAGCGTTTTTTTTTCGATTTTGGTGCTTTTTTCATTTTGGTTTTTATTTGTTTTTTTGCGATTTTTCGTTTTTACAATTTTTTTACGATTTGTTTTAGTTTTGGTGATTTTTTCGTTTTGGCGTATTTTTTCATTTAACGTTTTCTCGCTTTTTGACGATATATTAAGTTTTAGCGATTGATGTTAGTTTTGGCGCTTTTCTGTTTTGTTTTGGCGCTTTTTTCGTTTTGGTTATTTTTTTAGTTTAAGCGATTTTTCTACACCTTTTTACAATTAGAAATCCATTGGATAACAATAAAAGCTATGTATACCCAGCAAAAACTACTGCTTCGGCCGAAGCAGGTTTATAAGCGAGAGAAGCTAGTTTTGTTGTTTATACTGCTTCAAAAAGCGCTTCGAACATGCATGATTTTTGTTCGCGATGTCCCACTTTGAAGCTCTTGTTTTTGATATAAAACAGCGCTTCTTTCGAAGCATCGAAAATGCTCTAAAATCATGTCTCATTTTATCATCGTTAAACTACAGACAAAACAAATCGTGTTTTATTATAGATTTCTCTCTTCCATGCAATAGGTGGGAAATGTAGAAAGAGAGCATACTTTAAATGGGTTTTGAGTTTTCAAATGTGTTAGTGTTTATTTAAAACGATGCGTTCGATAATTCTTTAGAATCTATATTGTTGAAAGCTTCAATGCTACTGAATATGATTTTGTTCATTTTGGAGTTCGTGTTAAAGAAATGTAAAAGGCTTCGTAATTTAAACATTATGAGCACTTAGAGATCTCTGCCTTCTTTTCGAGCATCTTCGGAAGCGCTTCAAAAGATCGCATGTGGAAGGCATGAAAGTTTTTTGCTGCTTCCAGAAACATAATATTTTTTGCTGGGTATTGTTATCCAGTGGATTTCTAATTGTATAAAGGTGTAGAAATATAAAATAGATACATATCGAATACAAATTATATACTATGCTTATTTTCGAAAATCATTTACATATTTTTAAATTCTAAAATGGTTTTTATAGTCTGTAATAAGATAAGGGTTTGTAAATCTTCAAGATTGTATTTGAAGTCTACTGACGATTTGCTAAAGTACCAATGAACAGCAAATAAACTTCATTTAACATATTTTAAAATATTAAAAAAATAAAGTTTATATATTAATTTCTTTTCCTTTTTGTACGATGTTAAATTAATCCGCACAAACACATAAATGTGAAAATAAGGCCAAGTTCCTATCCAACAATTTCTGCCGTAAAAAGTACTGAGATCAAAATAAGGACCAAGTTGTTGATAGGTACAATACCATCTCATTTCTAGGCAACCTGTAAGCTTGGCTACATTTTTCCCATAATTCTTTCCAATATTAAAAAGGAAAAAAAAATATTGCCAAGCTAACCGGTTGCCTAGAAGAACTTGGTCCTTATTTTGATCTCAGTACTTTTTACGGCCGACATTTTTGGAAAGGAACTTGGCCTTATTTTCACATTTATGTTTTTGTGCGGATCTCAGTTCTTTTTTCTAAGCTTTTATTTGGTACAAAAAGTGCCACCACAAATTTTTTAAATATTGATCGTGTATCATAAGTCATTTATGTGCTAATGCATTTTTATATTTCAGTTATGAATTTTATAATTATTTATTCAGCTCCGGTAGCAGTTTGAACTTGTCATATATGAATGTAGTATAAATGTGCGAGTGCACTAGCGCAACTTTGAAAGACTGACTCTATGTGCTTCATACATGTAAATTCCCCTTCATACTCGAGTCATCTTAAAGATACAATATCCGCTTGCTTTTGAGTTGTACTCTGTCATACAAATAAATATTTGCACGTTATTCATTCTGGTTTTCAATGTTTTCTTTTTATTTTACAAAAATAGACTGTTAAAAACATACAAATTATATTTAAACTTATAAATTAAATGATAAAAATGATAGAAATAATATAATATATCTACGATTATTTGATGGTTGTTGGTTAGAAGAAGTCAAAGCGGTTAAAAACGCGTCAAGTGTGTTGAATTGTCTATTTGTTTTTCTGTGAACCTTCTTCATTTGTTGCATCCGCTCTAGCTTCAACTTGGCTGCATTCATTGATTTATTATAGTCAAGTGTTTTTGTCCACATACTCGTACAAATGCCTGGTCATCAACTTGGAGTACTACGGATTTTGTTTGATTTGTTTGAAACTATTTCAGTTTAAAAGTTGTCTTTTTCTTATAGATTTTTGAGGTAGATGCCACAAAATGTTAAAAGGTTAATTGGCATGATTTGTTCATGGAGCATTTTGCTGTCTGCAATTTTTGTCGTTCGTGTCTTCTTTTTCTCATTTTTTGAGCGGTAATTGTTGTTTGTTTTTGGTTTCAGCTTCACTTTGGCCATTTGGTAGTTCATTTGGTTGGTTGGTCGGTCAGTCATGTAAACGTGGTTCATCTTCTCTAATATTTTATATCCATATATGTTGTCTATTAAGTGCGTGTTGTTTTTAGGAGTCTCTTTTGTTTTTTCAATTCGTTTTTATTTACTCTAAAGTTAAAGAAGTGTTGTTACGTTTATTAATTAAAAATATATTTATTTCGTTTGTTTTTTTTTTTTGTTCAAAACATAAAAATTAGTTGCTATAACTTTTTGTGCAGTTTTAAAGTATGTTAATTAAATTTATGAGCAGTTTAGCATTAGCTATGGAAAATACACAAGTAGTTAAAAATAATGGATTGTGTGAAAACTATATTTTTAAAGAGTGTGCAGAAGTCATGCTGTTTTAATGATAATGTTTTCAATCATTGACTATGGGAAATATGCCATGATGAATTATGTGTCATTATCAATCATTTATCAATTTCTTGTCTTAGTAGAAAAAGAAGCTTAAATGGATATTTTAGTACAAGTTCAAGTTTGAATAGTAAATTGAGGAATATGAAAAAGGATGTGTAGTTTTGTTTAGCTTTGGATGTTTCAGGTAAATAATCTTTTTTAAGAACTTACTTTTTCAACTTTCTAATGCTAAAGGGTTTGTAACTGTTCAAAATTGTGTTTGAGGTCTACTGACGATTTGGTAAAGCAC
The DNA here is from genome assembly GCA_956483635.1 of Panzeria rudis. NCBI lineage: Eukaryota > Metazoa > Arthropoda > Insecta > Diptera > Tachinidae > Panzeria > Panzeria rudis. Next base: position 6,660,178 of record OY101450.1, on the reverse strand, counting down.
CAATGAAATGGATATAGACAAAGCTTAAACAGCAGCAAATAAATTTCATTTAAAATTAAATTTAATAGTTTAAAACAAACTAAAGTGACGATTAATTATTTTTAAAATGTCTCGTAAATATTTTTATGTATTCATATAAATTTGCATTGATGTATCCAGTCGTTAATTGAAATAAAAGCAGATATTTATATAGAATATAATATACATATTGTAAGTACATATATATTTAAAAATCATAGCTTTTCTACGACGTATTTTCTCTATAACGCAGAAGTTCGTCCGTTCCCAGATACTCCGTGATAGTAAACTTCGCCTATAACAACTTCCTCACTCTGAAATCATTTAAGAAATGTGCATAAAATAACAATTGAAGCTGAGTGTAGTCCTTCCGAGTTTTTTCGCTAGACTCAACATTAAAAACAAAACTGCGAAACATTTACCCCTATTACGAATGGCGTCGCCGACCTAACATCAGCACGACACCAAAAATTGACACGTGTGTACTCTTCGTCGACAACTATTGACTACTGTTAACACGCTCTATTAATTTTCGAAGCCTTAGAGGACAGCAAGAAATTGTCAATTGTTGTCGTGTTGATGTGACGTCGACGACGACATTCATAATGGGGGGAGTATGTTATATACTATTTAAACAAACACTATTTAAACAAAAACAATTACAGTATCTAAATCTTGATCTTTAATAATTATTTTTTAAATGTATGTCTTCACATATCGAGCCCTTTCTTTGATTTAATCGTAAGCGATCATGTAAAAAATAAATTTTTTTATTGAAATTAATATTTGATGAGCTTAGAATTGTCAAATGGCAAAGTTATTAATAACTTTTAAAATACAGGCGTAAAATACAGCGGCAAATAAAAAACCTCCTGAAAACTTTAGTTTTTGTAAGTATGGGGTTTTCCCGGGATTTCCCATCCCGGGAATATTCGGGTTCGGATTCGGCCAAAATTGTGGTTTCGGCTGATATTTGACTTAGGCCAACTTTTTGGCCAGATACCGAAACCGAATGTTTTTATTCTATATAAATAAGGAAGTTAATAGCAATACTATTTTCCAAATTTATAATATGTCTCTGAGAGATTTCGGCCATGTCTAGGCATATCTTTACTTGTAGCTTATTTGGACCATATGAAAATCGTAGCCTAGGATCCACACTATTCGAAAATATAAGTCGCATTGTTCAATTGTATTTGTGAATTTTTTACATAACTTTGAAAATTGAAAATATAAGTCGCATTGTTCAATTGTATTTGTGAATTTTTTTACAAAACTTTGAAAATTGAACTTAAGTAAATTTTTGACTATCTAAAATTTACTTAATTTCAATTTTCAAAGTTTTGTAAAAAAAATTCACAAATACAATTGAACAATGCGACTTATATTTTCCAATAGTGTTGATCCTAGGTTAAAATTTCCATATGGTCCACAATGGGCTACAAGTAAAGATGTGCCCAAACATTGCCAAAATATCTCAGAGATAGTCCAAAATTTACTTAAGTTCAATTTTCAAAGTTTTGTAAAAAAATTCCCAAATACAATTGAACAATGCGACTTATATTTGCGAATAGTGTTGATCCTAGGCTACAATTTTCATATGGTCCAAATGGGCTACAAGTAAATATGTGCCCAAACATGGCCAAAATCTCTCAGAGATAGTCAAAAATTTACTAAGTTAAATTTTCAAAGTTTTTACAATAGAACAATGCGACTTATATTATTGAATAGTGCGATTATTTCTCAGGATTCCTATTAATATCGTAGAATAACAGGATGGAATACCTTCAAAACGCGGTATGTCTCATCCTGTCATCTATCTTATGCTGACTTTAGACGACATGTTTTTTACATATGGCTTGTTAGGTGTGTGAGACATATGTAACTTCGCATGTTTGTCAAAATTGTCAATTTACAGACGGTTTATAATATTTGCTTTCATACGTACATGTGCAATTACATCTGACATAACCTCTGAGTGTTGACAACAGCTGAGTTTTTGCACAATTTTCATAAGTATAACTTTTGTAGTGGGAAATTTGACAAGTCAGATGTAAAATACATGTCGTCTAAAGTCAGCATTAGTTTTTCCAGAAATCTAAAAATCCTCCAGAGAAATAGTACGAAGTTGATAAAAAATTATAAAATTTTTTAAAAATAGATAACAGTATTTCTCAGGATTTCTATTATTATCGTAGAATAACAGGATGGAGTACCTTCAAAACGCGGTATATTTCATCCTGTCATCTATCTTAGTTTTTCCATAAATCGGAAAATCCTCCAGAGAAATAGTACTAAGTTGATAAAAATTTAAACAAAGCAGTGCGTTGCCGAAAAATCAAAAAAAAAAAATACATATTTAGGAAACAGAAAGATATTTAGAAAACGAAAACATACGAAAAGCGAAGACATATTTGGAAAGCGTAAACATATTCAGAAAGCGAAAACGTATTGAGAACAAAATCATATTTGGAAAGCGAAAACATATTTGGTAAATATGCCCAAATATGTAATGACGTAAGGGTTTACGTCAAAACGTATTTAAATCGGCATATATATCTTCAATCACTTTGATATGTTTGTATCTATGTATTACATACCATGAATGTACCTCTTAATAATCGTTTACATTTTGAATTTAATCTATTTTAATGCTGAGACTGAAATATGTGCGAAGTAAAATGTAAAAAAAGCAAAAAATGTACTTATGTATATTTTTCTTAATTATGAAAAAAACCGAGAAAACCGGTTATTCGAACTGGTTTTAGAATAAAAAGACCGATAACAAATATCTGAAAAAGAGCGGTTTTTTAAACTATTCGAAACCTGGTTTTTGGAAAATGTCGAATAGCTGACAACTTTAATACAAGTACTTTTCTTTTACTATGTATTTAAATTAATGCAATTTTATTCTGCGAATTGAAAATTGTCGTCTTTAGTCACAATATCCAGTTACAATAATTTCTGTGAATAGGCATGTAAAACTGCTATGTAAAAAGTTTTATATATAATAATAATGAAAAAAAAAATTCACTTGACCCCGACGTGATTTGAACACGCAACCTTCTGATCTGGAGTCAGACGCGCTACCGTTGCGCCACGGAGTCATATGGTCGTTAATGTTTATATTCTTATTTAACTTACACATCATAATTGTTTTTTCTGTGCAGTAAATTATATTAAAACAAATCCACCACTAAACAAGGTGAATTGATAAAAATAGCTCAATATATTAAATAGGGGTAAGTTAGTTAACATGCTAACAGCGTTACCGTTGTGCGACTAAAGTGGCATTTTGCCATTTTATGACCGCCTTGCCACTTTTTCTTTGTTTTAAATCCCCTTTTGTAGCGTTTTGTATTATTTTGTCTCCCTTTTTGAACAAACTCAATTTTAGTTTTTATTTTTGCGATAAGTGTACGCAGATGCCCAAGCTTCATGTAAACATGTGTCATTATATCGGGATTTTTATACCATTAAACAAAATCTAATAAATTCATTCATGGTTGACTTTATTTAATTTATTTATTTCTGAAAGAAATTCCATTGCTCTATATTCATTCTTAAATTAAAAAGAACCCACGATGTTTTTTGATTGTCTGCAGCAACGCGCTTTTAGTAGAACCAACGATATTTTAAGAAAATGATATATTAAAATCTCTTAATCTGTTTTCTATGACTTTTTTCGTAGTCTTTACTTGTAGCCCATTTGGACCATATGAAAATTTTAGCCTAGGATCCACACTAATGGAAAATATAAGCCGCATTGTTTAATTGTATTTGTGAATTTTTTAATAAACTTTGAAAATTGAACTTAAATAAATTTTTGACTATCTCTGAGAGATTTTGGCCATGTTTGGGCACATATTTACTTGTAGTCTATTTGGACCATATGAATATTGCAGCCTAGGATCTACATTATTCGAAAATATAAGTCGCATTGTTCAATTGTATTTGTGAATTTTTTTACAAAACTTTGAAAATTGAACTTAAGTAAATTTTGGACTATATCTGACAGTTTTTGGTCATGTTTGGGCACATCTTTACTTGAAGCCCATTTGGACCATATGAAAATTGTAGCCAAGGATCCACACTATTCGAAAATATAAGTCGCATTGTTTAATTGTATTTGTGAATTTTCTTACAAAACTTTGAATATTGAACTTAAGTAAACTTTTGACTATCTCTGAGGGATTTTGGTCATGTTTTGGCACATCTTTACTTGTAGCCTATTTGGACCATATGGAAATTGTACCGTAGGATCCACAATATTCGAAAATATAAGTCGCATTGTTCAATTGTATTTGTGAATATTTTTACAAAACTTTGAAAATTGAACTCAACTAAAATTTTGACTGTCTCTGAGAGACTTTGGCCATGTTTGCACACATCTTTACTTGTAGCCCATGTGGACCATATGAAAATTGTAGCCTAAGATCAACACTATTCGAAAATATAAGTTGCATTGTTCAATTGTATTTGTGATTTTTTTTGCTAAAAAGGGTTTGGCCATGTTTGGGCACATCTTTACTTGTAGCTCATTTGAACCATATGCAAATTGTAGCCTAGGATCCACACTATTCGAGAATATACGTCGCGTTTTTCAATTGTATTTGTGAATTTTTTTACAAAACTGAAAATTTAATTTAAATAACATTTTGACGATCTCTGAGAGATTTTTTACCATGTTTGGACACATCTTCACTTGTAGATTACTTAGACCATATGTAAATTGTAATCAAGGATCTACACTATTCGAGAATATAAATCGCATTTTTTAAATTTACTACATTCAAAAGACATTGACCTCGTTTATGCTGACTTTAGACGACATGTTTTTTAGATATGGCTTGTCAGGTGTGTGAGACTTATGTAACTTCGCATGTTTGTGAAAGTTCTCAGCTTACAGACAGACGGTTTATAATTGTTGCTTTCACACGTACATGATAAAATTTTGTTTTCAGATAAATTCTAAGCTACTAAACCGATCAAATCAAAATCTAATCAGGTCTTAAACTCATAATACAACGTCGACTGTTGAATGATTCTAGACAATCGTTGTCGAAATTTTTCGGAAAAAACGCTTTATTTTAACAACTCTAAAAAATTTTTTAATCGATTTTTAGGATGCATTAACTTTTTTGGAAAGTATGGACATTATGACAAATTTGAAACTGCCCATACTGTCCATAATAATAATAACAATGTCATAAAGTCCATGGACATTATGATATTTTCAAAAGTGTCATAATGTCCATGGACGTTATGACACTTTTTGGAGTAACATAATGTCCATGGACATTATGTCACTGGACATTATGACATGCCACCGTTTTTTGTTTCTCCTTATGCATTTTTATAAAAATGACTTAGCAAATATCATCGTTAAGCTTTGTTTTTAATGAAATGAAATGATTTTTTTAGTTTTTAAAGTCGCCCCTTTTTCATTGAGATCCCCTTTTATGCCCCTCTTATTTTGCAGATCACCTTTTTGTGCCCTTTCTGAAAAATTTCAACGGTAACGCTGCATGCTAACTAACTTTGTTTTAAGCAAAAAAAAAAAGACAAGTTGATAACAAACACACATCTTCAAACAAAGTGACTTCGAATAAAACAAAACGACTAAATACATCATATGGATGTGTATGCATATTTTTTTAAATCAATAAAGTATTAATTTGTTTGGTAATTACAGATTGAAAAAATAACATGATCAATTACAAGTTTATGCGTAGTCTTTAATTTAAGTAAAGCCCATCTTAAAACTAATAACACTGTACAACAAAATCAAATTTAATAACACTGTACAACAAAATCAATTTATTTAAAAAAAAATATCAACTAAGGATGCCAAACGAGACTGGTTTTTGTAAATCCCGGGATTAGGAATTTCAGAATTTCGGGATTTTTCTTTTTTAATAAAACACTCAATTTATAAAGTATGTAAAATATTTACATTATGTGTATTCTTCCTTAGTAACAAGTATAAATTAAATTACATAATTTTAATGTATTTTAATATTTTACTAAATAGTAAATATAAATTTGGGAAAGAGGACGTTACAAACTTAAAAGTTAATTCATTGAACTCGGATCTTAAAAAATAAATTAGATACAACAATATTTAATCATATTGCTCCCTTAGCGATCGAAATTGCCTTTCCCTCTATTTCTGAGTTATACGTTGACAAAATGACGCCACATAAATGCTCTGAATCCACTATGACCAGGTATTAAGTAAATCAAAATTTTGTTACCTATTTATAGCTTTTGTAGCTATTCAAAGCACTCTATCATAAGCTCGGATGATATTTTTAATTAAAGGAGAGATTTCAGAGCTGCTAGGTTATCCGAAAAGATAACTTTATGTGAGCTCTTAGGAGTTTTGTTTAAAGTAATGACGGCACATGTTGCAATTGTCTCATAATCCCGGGATAGAGGGAACCACAAATATATGTGCGGCGTTTTGAAAGTTTACATGATTGACTCATTTTAGGGGGGAGTTAAATTTTACCGCATTTTGCACATTATTATTTTGACTCGGCATAGCAAATCTTGTAAGACTTGCGTTTACGGTATAAGATGTGTTCAGCACTTTTATGTAAAACACCACAAGGAACATTTTTGTTGAAAATTTTTACCCTCTAACTTCTCGTTGTATGGGTCTTTTTGTCCTTTTCTTCAAAAAGAGCCGGTATATTGATATACAAAAATATTCCTCGTGGTGTTTTACATAAAAGTGTTTGAGCATATATTATACCTTAAAGGTCAATTATTAAACACAACTCTGGCGCAACGTGTTTTTTTTTTCATAAAAATAGACATTTAAAATACGTCGACTGTAGGAGCTTGGAAATATAATTTATTTTATTTTGAAATTTAATAAAATTAATGAGAAAATTTTCGCTTTGGTTGTCCTTTTTATTATGGGCTTGTTACTCTCTGGTTGATTTTCGGTCATCGTTACAGTCTTGTTCCGATTCATCGCTAAGGCTTACAAGATTTTCTATGCATCATATTAATTGTGAATATGTACGAAATTAACGCTTAAACACATTTTAAGTTTTCAGGCGTTCGAGTTTAGTCTGGAGCTTGGGTGCCTTTGAAGACCTATAGTAAAATTATATGGTAAATATTTTTTTAGAACATTTCAGCCCACAGTGTCGTGACTGAGGGAGCTTTTTTGCTTCTTTTAATGAAAGGGACAAAGAAACCCATATAACAAATAGTTAGAGGGTTAAAATTTTCAACAAAGATGGTTCTCTTAGGATTTGACATAAAAATGCTGAACACACTTTATAAATGTAAAGCTTACAAGATTTCCTGTACCGAGTGCTAATTGTGAGTTAAGTACGAAATTAACCTTTAAACACATTTAAAATTTTGAATGATCTCTGGCGTCCTTGAAGACTTATAGTAGAATATTATGGCAAATATTTTTGTAGAATATTTGAGCCCGCTATAATCATTTTATATCGCCGTTGTGGTGGAGTGTTTTGTCCCTTTTTTAAGAAAGCGACACAAAGCCAAACACAGCGAAGAGTTAGAGTGCTAAAATTTTAAAATGTTCCACGAAAATGGTTCTCGTATGGTTTTACATAAAAGTCCAGAGCACATCTTATATCTTAAATGTAAGGCTTACAAGATTTCCTATGCCGATTCGCTAGAAATATGTGAAAGAGGTTGCAGGGTTGGGGGGACTTTAACCCTCCGTCAAATGAATTCCAGATGTAAACTTTCAAAACGCCTATGCACGTATATATATTTTAGTTGCCCTGTGCGTAATTTTGTGTTGTATAGTGTAAGTAAAAACATAGAGAGAGGGATAAATATAACAGAAATACGTTTATTAATAGCAATACATATTAAACTTTAAAGGGGAGTTATCTTTTTAAACATTAAAGTGATGTTATTGTTTTTAACATTACATATACATATATAAACTTTAATGAACAGAAAATACATATAGCAAAAAATTTTTTTAAATATATTTTTATTAATTTTTATCGATTAATTTTATCAATATTTGTACATGTTGGAGAATCCCAGAATTTTGAAATTTAATTGTATTGCCCTAAATATCGACTAATTTTGTTGTGACGTGTGAGCATAATTAAAAGGTTTTTGGTATTATATGATTATACATGACTTACATATTTGTGTCAGTAGTGCAAGAAATTTTAAATACAAATATTTTTTCTATAGAAGATATGCAAAAGTGTTAATTATTACCTAATAAAACTTAATTGTAATTATTTCAAATTAATTAACTAACAGTTAAGGGTCAACAGTTCTGCTGCTTATTTATTATAATTTTAAATAAACAATGTTTAATCACCTCTGCAGTGGAGTTGAAATACTACGCTTCTGAATTTTAATTTAAAATTTAATTACTATCGTTTGGTATATTAGTATACGTTACATACTACGAGCGCCAATGTACGTACCATCATTTACATTACAGTGCAATCACCATAAAGTGAATTTGTGTAATTTAAATCGATTTTATAAAAGAGAACAAATTACATACAACTTAAAAATTTTTCAAGACTGAACTAATTTCAATTAATTTGCCATTTGGTGGCACGCAGGAAGAGAAAATTCAGTGAAACTTTTACTTTATTATCTAATACAGTAGAGTCATAACTATTTGTGAACAGTTTCGTCTGCAACTAAAGCAAAATTTAATGTTCACACAAGTGTTTGGCGAATAAAACTTTTACACCAAGCCATAAAATATATTAAGTATTGTTTTTTTTTTACTGTAGAAATGAATGTCGAATTTAAAATTTGTAATTAAGGCCGGCTTGGATATTTTGCTGTAAGCAGATATTCATGCTGTGCAGTGTTCATATTATCGAGTATGGCCTGTTTGAAACCATTTAAGCCTATTTAGTCTTAAACTTCAACACGATTTAATTGTTATCTTAAGCCTTTTAATCAATTATTCCTTTTTTTTTATAAAATGTATAATAAATCATCCATTTACATATTGGCCTTTTTATATTTAAAAAAAGAAATCAAACTTGTTAACATTTGCAACAGTAACTTGTAAAAAAGGCAGTGTAAAATTAAATAACTATACAATTTAAAATGCAAATTGTGTACGATCGTGGTGTAAAAAAGTTTTACAACTTTTTTTATATTATATATACAATTTTTATGTTCAACTATTTGTCTCGAGGCAATAATATTTAATAGCAGTTTTGTGTTTTTATTACCGATAAAATAAAGATGAAGCCCTTAATGGAAGCCATAACAAAATAATCCATAACAATCAAAATTGTTAAGCAAAACTAAAATTTGTAACCAACTAAAACATCCTTTCTATTGTTTGAGTACTTTTCAATTTCATCATGATTTTATAATGAATATTAATATTATTTTTTTGCAATCAATTAGAGCACATAAATTTATGTTGTAATAAATTTTGTGGAATGTTACTTACCCACATACTTTTGTGTTATGGTTTAATTTTTGTTAAATCTTTCAAATGTAATAAATCTTATATTTTTTTTAATATTTTTATTTCTGTAAAAGCTATTTCCTATTTCTGCTTTTATATTTTTTTTGTGAGCTACAACAGCAAAGTAGGTAAGGGATATATTTGTATGTCATTTGTGCAAACGGAATTTTTGTAAAATAGTATTTTTTTGTAAAGTTATAAAATAATACTGTGCAGTTTTTGGAGGTTAGAAAACCCTATTTTTCGAGCTTTTCTTTTCACACTTTCGTAAATATATGGCTAAAGAATTTTTTGTTAAAAATTTCAGGCAAAATAATGTAAGAGTGAGACCATAGCAAAGTTTCATATAACCGCTTATGTCGACTTAAGTGAAGTATACTGAATAAAAAAGAAAAAAAAATTAAAAATCATGACATCAAAATCATGTCTAAAATGATTTTATCTCTGTAGGATTGATAATTCGACTTACCCCAAATTTTTTATATAACTTTAATATTATTTTTTTATATCATACATATTACATATTCACAATAAAGCTACGTCATATAATATTACCGTTACTTATTGGCCTGGTGTTCTTTACATCCTAAATGGTTTTCAGCCGTTCTACTGTCCCTTGAAACAAGTGCTGGATTTCACCTATCGACAGAGGAAACGATGCTGATTCCAATAGTATAAAAAACGTATTTTGAAAAAATGTGCCTTGGTGTAGTTGACCTGCCATCTGCCGATATGTACCTTTTGGAAAAATTACCTGTTCTTAAAAGTGCCTTTTGAAAATATTATCTTTTGAGGAAAGTAAATTTTGAAAAACAATCACATTTAAAAAAAGTACCGTTTGATAACATTTCGAAGAAAGTTCGTTTTGAATAGTTTCGTTTGAAAAAAAGTACATTTAGGAAGTAGAACGTTTTGAAAAGTACGTATTGAGTAAAGTTTCTTTTGAAAAAAGTACATTTTAGAAGAAGTACGTTTTGAAAAAAGTAATGATAGAAAAAGTACCGTTTAAATAATTTACCTTTTGAAAAAAGTACAATTTGAAAAAGTACCTATTGAAAAAAATTTTCTTTACAAAAATTACTCTTTTGAAAAAAGTATTTTTTGAAAAAATTAAGTTTTGAAAAAGTATTATTTCAAAAAAGTGCCTTTTGAAAAAAGTACATTTTGAAAAAATAAAGTTTTCAAAAAGTATTACATATTTTAAAAAAGTACCTTTTGTAAATTTACCTTTTGAAGAAGAAAATATCTTTAAAAAAACACCTCTAAAAAGTGCCTTTTAAAAATATAATTTCTGAAACAAGTTGTTTTTAACCCCCGACCAAAAAATTAGGGTGCTATAAGTTTGTAGTGTGTCTCTGTACACGCCATCGGACAGCCCAAACGGCTGGACAGATTTTGATTTAGTTTAATTTGTTTGATAGGTGACTTGATCGAGAGTGTTCTTAGCTATGTTTGAAGAAAATTGGAAAGATCTCTTGGCAAAAGTGCCTTTTGAAGAATTGCCATTTATAAAAACAATCTTTTGAAAAATTATCTATTATAAGAGACCCTTTCAAAAAAGTTCATAAAACATTCGGAAGGGTAGCCTTTCAAGAAAATTTTCTTTTATAAAAGTTACTTTTGAAAAGAACTTCTGAAAGAAGAATATTTTAAATAAAGTGTGCCCCCACAAAACATTCCTTTAGGACTTTGAAAAAAAATAACGAAAAATTTACTTTCTGAAAAGGTACGTTTTAGAAAATAACATTTTGAATAGGGACATTTTTCTCCATTCTAGACAGGGTGTTTGTAAGACCTCTTTCACCGACGTTTAACTTCTTGGTCATGTAACTTCAACAATTATTTAGTTCATTTCAGTTCAATTGTAGTATATATGCAATTATAGTGAATGAGTCTCTTCTGATTTGGAGACTCATTAAAATTATTACATCTAGGAGTATGTTCGTTCGTACATAAAACATACATTTTCATTCATTCGAGCAACATGTTGTTCATTGTGTCTGTCTTACAATAATTTGTCGCTGTCATTGGACGCATTTAACTCAATTTTTTGTTGTTACTTTTTTAAAGTTTTTATGTCTACACAAGCAGCAAAAAAGGATGATCACGATCTTTGACACATATTATTTGGTATTTTGCGCGGTTGGTTTTTTTTCTTCTTGAATTTTCAAATTTACAAAAATGCTTTTTGTCTACTTGAAGATGCAAAAAAAAAAAAAGAACGCAATTTATTTGTAATTTGTTGTGTGGATTACAACATTTTTAAAGAAACGTCTGTCTAACCGAAACAAAAAAAAATTAAAAACGCTTTCTGTTACAATTTCAACATTTATGTATGTATGTCAGTTTAATATGTGGAGCTTAAAATTAAGAAGACCAGTTGTTGAAATTTTAAACTTCAAAAATTTTATTACATTTTTTAAAAATCTTTACTTTCCTGTTCGCAGTTGGTCACTTTTATATATGTATGTAGGTATATAGTACATATATTTGTAATTCAAAAGCAGTATACCCTCATTTTTGCAAAATGCTTTTTAAATTTGCCAAAATATACAGCAACCCACAAAAGTCTTAAACTTGTGTAAATATTCCCACATTGATGACGTTTTCAAAAAGCGCTTTAAGTCGTCATCATCTTCAGTTCAAGACATCACCGTATTAAAATAAAATACAGGCTTAAATAAAAAAAAACACCTGAAATGTGTGCAAATATCCACTCTTGTAAGTTTGATTTTGTAAACACAAACATCAAAAATTAAAGACACATCATGCAACAACTAAACTCTTCATTATTTTAAGTTGCCAAAAAATTATCCTCCACCAAAGATTCATATACAAAACTTAAAAAAAAAACTTTAAACAATACAAAAATATAATAAAAAAGTTGTAATAAATAAAATAAAAAATCGTACAAACCAAACCAATTATTTGAAAACTATTAACACCGTTTTTTTTATATGTGTGCCTTCACTAAGCTTTGTTTGCTTTTTTAAGGGGTCTCTTAAAAAAGTTTTGTGGGTCTTCTTTACTTTTATGGTGGCTATTTAATTTATGATTCTAAATGACCCCCTTTATGGCATTAAATAATATAGTATGTAATAAAATAATGAGTATAACTGTTAATTTGGTAATGTATATACTTGTGTATATACATATTTATGTATAACATCGCGTAACAACTGTTAATTGATTATAAATTTTTTATATTTCGGCACTCTAAAATGAGGGGTGATTGATATCTTTGGGAATTGTTAAAAAATTCGCAATATTTAAAAAAAACTGATAAAATTAGATATAATGAAAACAAACAACTTTTATAAAAACTCCATTTTACAGAAAAGGGTTTAAAGTCCTTTTTTTAAATAAATAAATTTAGGAAACTTTCAAAACTTGAACCGAAACTCTTTGGAACAATGAACAAATTGTAAATATCTTAAAAAAATTTCCTTTGAATAAATGCATTTTTTAAAAAGTGTATAAAAAAATTCGTTTCGTTCTTTTGTGACCGGTTCGGTAATGAGGTGGTATCTATATACTTTTAGTCGGGAAATACCAAAGGAAGAGTTATTCCGAAGACTACTGAGGGAACAGCTAGTCCGAAGACTACTGGTAGAACAGCTAACCCGAAGGGCCCTGAGAGAACAGTTAGTCCGAAGACTGCTGAGGGAACAGCTCGCCCGAAGACTACTAGGGGAATACCTAGTCCGAAGAAAATACAACAAAACTAAAATTAAACAAAAAAACGAAACGAAAAAATAAATAAATCAATAAATAAAATTTACTTCTTTGCCGAACAAACACATTTACAAATTATATTATAACTTAATTTAAACGAGAATAGTAATAAATACCTTCACTCGTTGTAGTGAAACAGACCAAAATCTATGGTGGGAATCGAACACACTGATGGCTAGCACACCACCCACTATCCTATCGAGGCACCCAACAAGTATTTTTAAAAAAGTACCTTTTAAAGAAAGTATATATTTGAAGACGGTACCTTATAAAGAAGTACCTTTCAAAGAAGTATCTTTGAAAAAAGTGTCTTTAAATAATGTACAGTTGAAAAATTCCTTTTAAAAAAGTACCTTTCACAAAAGGTACGGTTGGAAAAAGTATCTTAAAAAAAAACCTTTTAAAAAAGAATTTTTTTAAAAAGTCCTTTAAAAATAGTAGGTTTTAAAAATAGTGCCTTTTAAAAATAGTATCTTTTAAAAAATTAACTTAAAGAAAGTACCTTTTAAAAAAGTAAATGTTGAAGAATGTACGTATTGAAAATGGTATACATATTTCCTTTACAAAAAAAGAAAATTTTTTAAGAATTGTGCATTTAAAAAAAGGACGTTTTAAAAAAATACCTTTTTAAATAAAGTACTTTACAAAAAAGAACCTGTTAAAAAGGTGAGATGTCATAATGTCCAGTGGCATAATGCCTAGTGGCATAATGTCCATCGCCTGACCTTTGGCTGGACTTAAGGGGTTTTCCTTTAAGTATGTCGAACAGCGGCTTCGCTGAATAAAGATTTTGTTGCCCAGCCAGCCTGCGGCCGGATTAAAGAGTTTTTCCTGCAATGTATGTCGCATAGCTGACTAAAGATTTTTTTCCTCTAGGTTTGTCGAATAGCAGATTCGCTTAATAAAGATTTTGTTCCTGGCCGGGTTTAAGCATTACCTTTTTTTGTTATAGTCAAATAATGGCCCCGCAAAGCACAGATTTTTTGATAACAATCCACGGAACTAATGGCATTCGATTAGTGGACATTGTGACACCTTCAAAAGTGACATACACTGAAAAAATTATTTTACATAAATCAGAGGAATGATATTCATTGGCCTAGATTAATTAATTTTTTCCAAAAATACGTTGGTTCCATGTACGCATACGTTGTTTCAATGAAAATATTCATTGACGCTCAATGTAAATCGCTTCATTGAAAGCATTTATTGTTGTTATTTTTTAACAGAATTAATGAACGATTTCATTGATTTAATTAACTAGTACATTAGGTCAACATGTAATTCGTTGAAACAATGATAGATAGAATAGGGGAAAGATCTGGTCCAAAGACCGGCACTGCGACACCTAGGGGATCTTTTGTGCCATATGAAACAATGATATTTTTCCTTGAGTTTTTGGTTCCGTGTGGACAATATGTTACCAGTGGCGGGTTTAATCTTAGGACCGTGAGGCCCGGGCCTAGGTGGGCATAATTTGAAAGACGCCAAAATTATAAAATTTAAAATACATTTTTTTAAACACCATATCATGTGTAATATTTTATAAATTTTTAGTTTTTCATCAAAATTTTATGCATGGATAAAATAATTGAAATATGCATGAAAAGTAAGACTGACTTTCGTTGAATTGGCCAAAAGATTGGAATTGACCAAAAGATTGGAATTATTATATGTGAATTAAAAAACGTATACATACATATATGTGTGTATATATATATATATATATATATATATATATATATATATATATATATATATATATATATATATATATATATATATATATATATATATATATATATATATATATATATATATATATATATATATATATATATATATATATATATATATATATATATATATATATATATATATATATATATATATATATATATATATATATATATATATATATATATATATATATATATATATATATATATATATATATATATATATATATATATATATATATATATATATATATATATATATATATATATATATATATATATATATATATATATATATATATATATATATATATATATATATATATATATATATATATATATATATATATATATATATATATATATATATATATATATATATATATATATATATATATATATATATATATATATATATATATATATATATATATATATATATATATATATATATATATATATATATATATATATATATATATATATATATATATATATATATATATATATATATATATATATATATATATATATATATATATTTATCTTTATTAATAAACATTCATACACGGTATTTTAAGTACTTAAAAACTATGTTTTTTTATAATCATTTCTATATAACCAAAAAGGGCGGCATATCAAAGAGTGCCTAGGGCGGCAGCAGGGCTAAATCCGCCACTGTATGTCGCTGGACATTATGAAAAGTGTCTTTTATAAAAAGTATACTCTTCAATAAAAATACACTTAAAAAACCACGGACCTTAAAAAAAGTTCTTGTTAAGAACTTTAAAAAATGCCTTTTATACAAAACACATAAAAATATATAAAAAATTTCTTATTTTGTTTGCTATCAAGTCGCGATCTGTGGCAAGGCAATTTATTCAATAAATAATACTTTTGCTTATTATAGGGCATTTTTTCAAAAACGAGAGGAAATCTCCGCCTTAATTAAAAAAATCTATGTCAAAAATTAAATAAATATATGTATATGAAGATCTGTTGAAATTCTCTCATTTTATTGCGAATAAAGCTCAAAAACCGACACAGAAATTACAATTTAATATTAATTTTGTAACGTGCTACCAAATTAATATGCATGCATATTATAATTCATATAAAATACTAAAATATCAAAAGCTATTATCACATCTACGTACAACCATGCAAATGTATGAATTTTCGAGCACTTGCAAGCACAAACATTTATTAAAATTTGTAATCAGATTATGTTCTACAATATTTTATATTATTAATAAATTGGTTTTCTAGACACTATTTACTTGTATGTGTCAAGATTAAAACAGACTAGCAAATTTTTTAAGTCTTATAAGACAACATCATAATGTTGCCAAAGAAAAAATAAAAAAGTTGTCAAAACTGACAATAGAAGTTTTGAAATTATGTCTAACCTGCAGTTTTCTGCTCTAATTCTAATTTTGCAAGTTAGCATCATGTGTTTTTTTAATATTATTTTTAAGGTTTTAGTTGGAAATTTTATTATGCTTTCAAATCTACGAAATGAATGCAGACAAAATAAAACATCATCAGCTAGTAACTCCTTCAATTTGCATAAAAATAACTTAAGCTTTTATTTACGTTTCGTTGAGTTTTATGGATCAGTTGTGGTTTAAAATGACTCAAACGGTCAAATCGACTTGTACATGCGCTACATTAAGTTTTGTGACCCGCTTAACAAATATGTAATATGCTAATCTATTAGTCTCAAAGCTGTTGCTTCAATTCCCATCAAAATCTAAAGGTGTTTCTACAGAAAAACCAAAAAGCTTGCAAGCTAGACTTGAACAAAAACTAAATTAAAAATCTATGTAATTTTTTTTTCTAAAATTTAAAACCTACAATTTTCTTTTCATGATTTCGTTGAACATATTTATTAATTTTGCTTGTTTATTGTCATACTTGTAACCAAAACTTCCTAAAGCAAGGAATGTCTTAATATTCATCATATTCCCTAAAATATTTGAGACAGCGGAGAACAATATTAAATTCAGTAGGGAAAAGTATTCAAGTTACTTTTTAAGGAGGGGAAAAGCTCATTAGGTAAAGTTTCAAATGATGTATTTTATGTCAACGGGAAAAACTCGGTTCGCAAATATTATCCAACCTTTTTCCTTCAACCCCTCTGCTCATTGTTGAGATTTTTATCAAGTTAATTTTTAATATAAATCCAACTACACCTCTAACAAATTGTTTCACTATAACATTTTTTTTAAATAAATAAAAAAAAATAAAAAAAACAATAAAACAACATTCGTGTTAAATTGTTAGATTACACTTTTCCAGTTTTAACATAATTTACATTTCCATTTGTACTTCTCTTTCACTTGTTATTTGTTGTATTAACAAGTAGTCAGTTCAGGGACGGCTCCTGCCCTAGCTTTAGGGGTAATTTTAAGTCAAACATATAATTTTCAAGAGTTTTTCTTAACAGTGCATTGTTATGCAATAGAACCGAGAAAACAAAATTACATCTTCATTGCTTCCGAAATATTATACAAATTACAAATATGTGGATCGCAAGTTCAGTATTTTATCGACTTCTTTGGAATATATTTTTAACTTAAAGGTCTTCAAAGACAACCAAGCTCTAAAGTCAACTTGTACGCCAGAAATCATACTTATGTACAATTAGTACTCGGCATAGGAAATCTTGTAAGTCTTACGTATAAGGTATAAGATGTGTTCAGCTTTTTTATGTACAAGATCACGAGAAACATTTTTGTAAAAGATTTTTGCCCGCTATATCGCCGGTGAAGGGGAGTTTTTACCCCTTTTTTAAGAAAGGTACAAAACGACCCACACAGCAAAGAGCTGGAGGGTAAAAATTTTATAGAAAAAATTTTCTATTGGTGTTTTACATAAAAGTGCTTGAGCACATCTTATTCATTAAACGTAAGACTCACAAGATTTCCTACAACGAGTACTAATTGTCAAGAAGTAGAAAGTTAACCCTGAAACATAGTTTAACTTTTCAATGATTTCTGGCGTACAAGTTGAGTCGGTAGCTTAGTTGTATTTGAAGATATGTATTAAAATTTTATGACCAACATTTTTGTAAAGCATTTTATCTTTGCACCTTCCCTTTTTAGGGGCGTTTTTTACGACTTTTTAGAAAAGAGCCAAAAATGTTCGTTATGTGGGGGAGTTAGAGGGTTCCACAAAAATATTTGCCTTAATATTTTCTAAAAATTTGCTGAACACACCCTACACCTGAGATGCAAAGAACACATAGTGTCATGTACCGATATGCTGCACGAACAGGCTTAACAGGGGAACCTTTATCCCCCTTTAAAATGAAATTCCGATCTCACCGTGCAAAACGCCGATACACATATATATTTTTTTTGGTCTGCTTTACCAGAATCGGTTGTCGGAACACCGTAATTTTTTTTCGTGTTGTACACTGTAATCGTTTTGCTGGAACTATATTTTTGTTTCCCTTCCTCTGCCTACTCGCCTGACTTAGTTGTTCTTGTTAGTTTCTTTATTTGCATAAAACATTTTGAAGTTAATTAATTTGGTAGTTGTTTTACAATCTGTTTTCTACTTGAAAACATCTTAATTTTAGGTGAGTGACTGTGGCAAGTAAGTCATTCAAGTCAGTAAGTGAGTAAGTAGGTGTTGAAATTAAACGCAATATAGTAACAGTATTTGTGGATTATTTTGCATTTTGAATGAAATGAAAATTAAATTTGGGTAGATTTTGAATTATGAAGTAACTTCATGTTGCATTTACAATTTAATTGTCAACTAACAATAATGACTGGTTCCCAAGGATCTGTAAGAGATTAAGGCCACGCTTGGGCACATCTTTACTTGTAGCTCATTTGGACCATATGGAAATTGTAGCCAAGAATCCACACTATTCGAGAATATAAGTCGCATTTTTCAATTGTATTTGTGAATTTTTTTTACAAAACTTTGTAAATTGAATTTAAGTAAATTTTTGACGATTTCTGAGAGATTTTGGCAATGTTTGGGCACATTTTTACTTGTAGCTCATTTGGACCATATGGAAATTGTAGCCAATTATCCACACTATTAGAGAATATACGTCGCATTTTTCAATTGTATTTGTGAATTTTTTTTACAAAACTTTGAATATTTAACTTAATCAATAAAAAATGAATCTTCAAATCTCCGCAATAATGGTTCCCGGATGTAAAAGTCGCTATGTTCAACACACTGGACTTGTTTTTTGTTTTATTTTAGTTTTTTTACGCAGTCCGGTTTTTAAATACTTTCTTGAATATTAAAAATTGTATGAGACTTATATTCTGGAATACTGTGGGTCCTTGGCTACAATTTCATATGGTCCAAATGAGCGACAAGTAAATATGTGGCCAAATATGGCCAAAACCTCTTGGAGATCGCCAAAAATTTACGTATGTTCCATTTTCAAAGTTTTGTAAAAAAAATTCACAAATACAATTGAAAAAATTAGACTTATATCCTCGAATAGTGTGGATCCCTGGCTACAATTTCCATATGGTCCAAATGAACGACAAGGAAAGATGAGAACAAGTATGGCCATCATCTCTTAAAAAATTTAAATTTTTTGCATATATAATTGACCGATTTTTTAATTTTGCCTTTTTTAACATTATTTTCCATTGTTTTAACTAAAAATCATAATAATTGAGTATAAATAAAATACTGATGTCAAACCATATTTAACTTTTGAGCTCAATATGTTTGACGTAAGAGCTTACGTCTAACATATGTAACAGCATGTTTATCATCACACACATTTAGATCTCCACGTTAGTCCTAGGAAGCTACGAGTATTCTCAGTGATGCACAATAAAATTTAAAAAAGGCACTAAGTAGTACAATTTCAATTTGAAAATTTTTATATTATAGATTGATCCCGTTCTTAAATTTTTTAAAGTTGGTTTTTTCGCAAGAATTATTTGTTTCAATTTCGACTTTTAGGTTTTATTTTTCATTTCAATAAATTATTGTACATATTTATAGACTTATAATTACGTTTGTTATTTCTAGCTAAATATGGACGTTGCAGTATAATACAATATTGGGTTTAAAATAAATATTACAAAATATGTATATTTTTTGTAGTGTAAAAGGGGATAAATATAGCAATTTGTGGAATATAAAAAAAGTCCATGGACTCACTTCAATACAAATCAAACATGTTGTAATCATTGATCCGAACCGAATTTCTTAATTTTCAGCAACTCACAAGAGTAATCAAAGAATTTTTCACATTTCTCACGATCGAAAGCTACGCGATGTATGGAACCTTTACGGCAATTGCTCAAATAAATACCACTTTGTCCTTCAACAAGTGGAGAAATAGCAGCATAAACAGGAGTACGAGAGCCTTGTTCGGGAGTTTTAAATACTAACTTTTTGAATAAAGGTACAGAAGTTGTGGAAGAATATTCAAATAGATCAGTGTCCACAATGCCGGGATGAATGGCGATAACTTGTACATAAGCCTTTTCCTTATCTAAAAGGCTTTGCAAATGACGCGTGGACATTATTTGAGCTAATTTAGATTGACTGTACGCAGTACCGGGGTAATAATGTTTTCTGCAGTATAGATACGGTTATATAAGCTTATGGGGGTTTACAATTTTTGTTTAAAGAAAAACTTACTCTGCATTAATATCTTTGTAGTTAATGCGTCCCAACAAATGAGCACAAGAGGAAACATTAACAATTCTAGAGCGTTTATTATCTTTTCCAGCTGCCTTTAATAAAGGCAATAATAAATGTTGCAATAAAAAGTGACCCAAATAGTTAATGGCAAAATGAGACTCGAAGCCTTCTTCTGACAACTTGTAAGGAGCGAACATAATGCCAGCTAAAAATGAGCAATTAGCGTTAAATCTTTGATTAATAGAAATATTTAAATACGAATAATTATTACCATTATTGATTAAAATATTCACTTTATCAAATTTGCTTTTGATTTTTTGAGCAAATTCTCTCACAGACTTCAGGTTGCCCACATCTAATTCTTCACAAATCAATTTTCCACCGCACGTATCTAGATCGACCAAAGATTTAACAGCTTCCTCCGCTGTTTTTGGATCACGAACACCTGCAATATATAAAAAGTGGATTGTGTATTTTGTAGTTAAAAAACTTAAAGCATAATTTAGGGCCTACATATAAGTGACCTTGTAAAAATTATTTTACGGTTTATACATAAATTTCTTTGAGTAAAAAAAGTAAAGTATGCTGTCAGGCATACATCAAGTGATATTGTAAATAATTCTTACATGTTTCTTTTTTTATTTATTTATTTTATAGCCAACAGACAGCAATGTAATTTGTTTAATTAATTATCAAGTATGGACGTACATGCATCTTTACAACAAAAACATTGTTCTTGTTTGTTTTGTTTTTTGTGGTTGTTATTTTATAGTAACCGCACAGTGTGTCTTTTGGCAATTTTAGGTGGCCAAAATTAATATCTCTCGTTCCGGACCAGATATCGGAATTAAATTTCGTATGGATAATGTCTATGCATAATAGAAGCTTTGTACTGACAACGACTGAACTTTA
The DNA here is from genome assembly GCA_956483635.1 of Panzeria rudis. Lineage (NCBI taxonomy): Eukaryota > Metazoa > Arthropoda > Insecta > Diptera > Tachinidae > Panzeria > Panzeria rudis. The sequence continues at coordinate 6,638,665 of OY101450.1, read as the reverse complement.
AGTACTGGCACAGAATCTGAAAGTATACCCGTTCATGTGATATAAAATTTTTCCACATCGATCTGTCGATGGAGCATTTATAAGTGAACAAACGTATACAAAAAATACAAACGAATTGATAACCTCCTCCGTTTTTTGACGTAAAATACCCACCAAACAACAATAAAATTTGAAAAGTGTTCTTTTGTGGTCATTTTACTTGTAGGTTTGTAACTTGTATTTTCGAGAAATAGGTGCCAGGGGTTCATTTCTAAAAATTGCAAGTTACAAATCTACCAGTAAATTACCTAAAAACAGCAACATTTACAAAATTTATTGTGATTTTGCGGTTATTTTACTTTTAGATTTGTAACTTGTAATTCTGAGAAATGGTCTACCGGACTCAATAGTTGAGTTCTGGTTTATACAATCATATAAACTTTGTTTTTGCCATTTAAGTGGAGTATTTTTGCTATGACATTTTCATATAATTTGATATTTATTGGGGGAAAAAATGCTAGAAAATGCCAAATAAATAATTACAAAATGCTACAAATAATGCTAACTGCTGAATGGAAAATTTGCAGCTAAATCAAAAATGCAAAAATGGTCACACTGATTACCTGTACTCTTTCTTGTCTATCACATATCAAAAAATCAATAAGATCGGCGAACATTTATTACCTTTGGCCAGCTAAAAGTGCCAAAAGTCACAGTGTGAAGCTCCTTGTTATAGCGCATTGTTGTTGTATTTATAATAGCAACAGTATGGAAAAGAACCAACTGTTCAATATCAAAATGAGTTAAAATTCCATTCCTTATCTTAGGGAGTCAAAAAAAATGCACATAACTCTCCACGACGAAAGAACTGGGCAAAAAAAAGCACGACCTGACGATTTTTTGTTTTTTTTTTGTGGGCATATTGAAAGAAATATATGTAAGCTTATAAGCTTATAATTTATATTCCAATCACACAAATTTATTTGAATACGAACTAAAATGAGCACAAATACACTTTTGCTGATATAAAAAATGCACTTATCTGCTGTTGGGAGCAATAAAAATGCAAAATTTTTTTCAAACTAATTCAAATCGAATTTAATAACCTTAAATAAAAAATATTTGTTATATCAAAATGTTGTTGCTTACCCATTATTACAGTCATTTCGCAAGCTAATAATTTTTGTACAATTCTCAAACCAATACCACGATTACCGCCAGTTATTACAGCAATACGTCCAGGTTGTTTATAAAGTTCTAAAAAATTATAATGGCAAAATTTATTTAAAGTTTACGTTAAATTAATAAAATTGAAATACTTACCAACTTTATCATTCGTCCTGTAGATGAAATCTTCAATTAAACCAATTATGCCCACATATTGATAGCGAAATTCCATTTTCCATTCATACCACGACTTAGGAACTTCCTTAGATGTTTTGGCAAACCAAAAGCCACTAAATAATAGTGCTAGGAATGCAATAACAAATATCGCTATGAACATTATTTGGCAGTCACTTCGGAAACTGAATAAATAAAAATGAACACTGAAAATAAAATAGAGAAAATATTTGATTAGAATAATATTTTCGCGTTAAACTTTTTCAAGTTTTTAAGTACCCGCAATCAAAGGTAGAAAGTTACTAATTTCACACCGATTTTCGAAAATTGAGTTTTCATCAGATCTCTACGTTTTGAGGTCATGAAATGTATTCTGAATATTTTTACGATGATGTGAGTATGGATGTATGTATGTGTGTATTCATGTAAAATTACTAAACCGATAGAATCAAAATCGGTTTAATGGCTCGAGAGATATCGTTGCCGAAAATTAAAAAAAACGATTTATTTTAACAACTGTAAAATTTCTTTTCTAACCGATTTTTAAGATTCATTTACTTTTTTTTTGGTAAAGTAGTTCGAGAGATATCGTAGTCAAACTGGTTTAAAAAAATGTTTATTTTTTAATTAGTTCAAAAATCCATGGATTTTGCATCGCTTTGAGCTCGAAATTAGCGGGAAGTCCCAGGGATGGCCTGCAAGGTCAACCGTATCCCATACTTTTTTTCAACATTCAAAAAATTTGGATAATTCGAACACCCGAATACTCGATGTAAAAAATAACTTCAACAACCAAATGTTCTTTAATTTAAAACTGTTATTGGAACGCTTTTCGAAATTCGCATGTTCGAACATTTAATTTTTTTAAACAAATAATCTAAGATTTATTCTAGTTTTATTGAATTTTAAACATTTATAAACAATTTTGAGCTATTTTGAAATTCAAGCATGCATTTAAACGTGTCTTTTAATGTGTTTGGAAAAAAATTTAAATGAATTACTTGAGATTTTCTTTAATATGTTGAATTTTAAGCGTTTAAAAATTTTTGATAAATTTCGAAAACTCAAAACCAATTTCGAATTTTCGAAATTGCTAAAAAAAATGAAAGCGCTTAAAATTCAACATATCAAAGAAAATTTCAAGTTACTCATTGAAATTAGTTGCAACAAACCAATTTCGAAAATTGGAATATGTGTATATGTATTTGAAAATATGTTTGAAGTACTTAACATAAAAGTATTTCAGAAGCAACTTAAGATTTTATTTAATTTTACGTGAATAAAACATTACAAAATTTGCAGATATCCAAATAATTGCGAAAATTCGAACAAATGTATATTAAAAAAATGTGTTCAATACCCGTAGAAACAAGATTCCAACTTCAATAAACATATGTGCTTTAATTTAATTGCATTTTTAACGTTTTTAGTTATTTGGCTGATTTAAAACAATTTTGAAAATTCGAAGATGTATTTCAAAAAGTAGCTTATTACTTTTAAATAAACATAATTTTTAAATCAAAGCTTTAGATTTTCTCGAATTAGATTGAACATTTTTTAAAAAGCGTTACGAATGGTGTTATAAAAACTCCGAAAATATCGTTACGAAATATGTCAATAGCCCCTAGGATGTGTTCGAAATTTCGATCTTCTAAAATTTAGACAAATTCCGAAAATCTTTTTATGTTGTAAATATTTTAACATGCGATGTTTCTAATACTTTTTTATGCTACAAATCTAAAGCTAAAATGCGAACACTTTAAACAAATATTTTGCTGGACAAGTGCCGCCACTTTTCACAACGACGGTATGTGATTGTCTTGAAATCAAAAAAAAAAAAATACGACGCCGCATAAAATATTGCACAAAAGTAATCCACAGAAAATAATGAAGGTCGCGACAAAACAATGCAAAGCCAACAGCAACAAAATAAATATATTTTATATTTACCGATATTTTAAACAGTTAATTAACTGACAGTTAGTTATCAATTGGCTAAAAAGTTTTTGGCCAAAAACATAAAACTAAAAAGAAAGAAACTATGAATTTTAAGCAAAAGAAACATTTTATAACAAATAAAGCCAAAATAAAGAAGCCTAAACCGGTTTCCACCTAAATTTTGCTTTTGGCATTGACTTTGTAAAGTTTATTTCTCTGAAATTTCTATTTCATTGAATAAAACAACGCAGATTTTTAAAATTTTTTTTCTTAATATTATTATTGTGTTTTTAACAAAACTAAAAAAATTTAAAAATAATAAAGCATTGAAATTGAACTCAGCCAAGTTAACAAAAAAAAGTGTTATATAGTGTTTTCTTAAAAAATTTTTTCATCTTAATTTTATTTGAAATTCAAATACTTAAGTAAAGAGAGATTTTTTTATAAACAATTAAATATTGATTGACTATTTGTTAAATCAATAAACAATATGAGAAAATCATTGAACGAAAACCTATTTGGTTTTTCTAACAAAAAAAAACTATTTTGCTTAGATAATTTTGAATTAAGTAGTATTTGAACACGTGAGAGAAGTGTTAGTTTATTTATCAATAACAAAATAGAGATAATACATTTCAATCGATCTCTTAAAACTTTAAACTAACCGTTCTTAAAATGATGACGCATTATCACTTTTCAATGGAATGATTGAAGTCATTGAAATTAAAGGAATGTTTTAGAAATATATTTTAAAAATTATTATAAATATAAAGCAAAGAATTGCCTATCAAACGATATTATATGAATCCAAAGTGATTATATTAGCCTGAAGATTGTTACGTTATATTCAGCAAAAATCAGACGACCAATGTTCCAAGGAACAAGCGAAAATTAACATCAATTTAATTTTCAATCTACACGGCAGAACAGAACAACGTTGTTTTTGACAGTCGCCACATTATCAGTGTTCATGAGTATCTCTGTTTACCACCACTTGTTAGGTGGCTCATTTGAATGTGATCGTAGTTCTTAGAAATCTTATGATAAATTTGCATACTTATATATCTATATATATCACTAGCAAATTAATGGGACATGTTGGGTAGTTAATATGAATTTGGTAGTGAATAAATTTTCGAATTAAAATTTCTCATAATATATGTATAAATAAAATGGTGAAAAATGCCTGAAGCGGGAGACACGGGAGAACTTGCAACCATACAGTCATTAGGTTCTAACACGGCCACAATTACCCTAAGTAGGAAAAAAATAATGTGGACCATCAATAGCTCAAATCACCGGGTCCCGACGGCATTATTTTAGCTGCCTAAATTGGTCATATATTCCGATAACATGGACCAAATGCTCCGTGATCTTTATACACAAGGGGGCAAAAACACTCACGTAAACCCGAAAGATTTTAGACCCCTTCCTATCATTTTTTCTCCTAAAAAGTCTGGAACGGATAATTTCTCTACACCTTAGATCAATTTTTCATAGCGCTATTTTCATAGCGGGTGTATATATAGAGAAGGGAATCACAATGGATCCAATTGGGTCTCCGAATGGATGTGTGGTATACACTATCCTTCCTAACCTAACCTATATCAACAATTTCTCCAAACTTTCTAACAACCTCCCAAGATGCCTACACGAAGGGTAAATCAGTTGAAAGAATATATATTGGTGGCATTTCTTGATATAGAGGGTGCCTTTAACAATGTAAGACCTGAATCCATCATTATTGTGGCACTGGGAAGACTGAACATTGATCGGTCAACCATTAGCTTCATCTGAGGACTCCTGGTGCTGTTGGCTGAATGGTTAGCGCGTTTGACCACAAACCCTGAGGTCTTGAGCTCAAGAATATTTTCAGGGAAGGCAATAACATTATGAATTTTTGAAGTTGTGTGTATTTAGTAAGAACTATATGGGTTTTATCCAAAGAAATTTATTATTCAGGCTTAAGTTCGTCCATTTAATTTTTACAATTAAATCAATTGAGAAATAATTTTTCAAAGCATAAACATATGTAAACCCTAAGAACTAGAGAAAGGAGCTTTCTCAATCTTGGGTGAGAAATATAAACAAAAAGCACAAGTGTGGTTGTTGATTAGGATAAGTGCCAAGTGTATAGTAAATTTCTAAGCCACCATAAAAGAGGCTTAAAGCCAGGAAACATAGAGCTTTAATGCAATTGGTTTAATGCCAGATATTTACCGCTTGACTTTGGAGGCTGAGTAGCCTAGAGTATAGAGAGCTTTGACGATGGGATTGTGGTTAATCCCGAAAACATCGATGTTCAGTTCGACCCTTACAAAAGTCAAGAAATTGGTCTTTGTACTTTTCAATTGCCACATGCTTTGAAAAATTATTTCTCAATAAAAATGATTTAATTGTAAAAATTAAATGGAACAAACTTAAGCCTGAATAATAAATTTGTTTGGATTATGAATTTTTCTGATGTGCATTGGTGTGTTGGTTGTTGTTGGACTGTTAAGGTAATGAAAGCATAGCACATATCACTATGGCAGTACCGGCAGCGATTAATATTAGCATATCCTAATGCAGTTCACAGCACTCTCCTTCGTCAGTATTCTATCATAACCGTCGGCGAAGTAAAAGAACTAACAAATGGCTACACAGCTACACAGAGGCATTAATCTACTTGACACCAGAGGGGTTGCAAAACTGATCTACAAAAAAACGTGCAATATCAGAGTTGTAAATGAATTAAGCCTTCTATCTCTCTCCCACTTCATCACCTGTTCTCTTTACACTATCCCTTTCCCAAAGAAGGTAATTAATTAACTGGTTGGCATTAATTGCCTGATTGTGTTACTTCTATTTATAAAAAATAGTTTTAAAAAATATAAAAAACGGGGTCATATCCTCCACGATGAGGCAAACTACTATCAAAAATTGGTTAGGCGAGGTACTCCCCAGGGAGGTGTTGTAGCAGTGGTAGTATCTGGTAAATTTCTAAATACTCTCAGCGTTTTCAATCGGCCTTGTTCTCTTCAAGAGAAAATACAAGACACCGAATTTCACGTTACCGGCTCTCAACGGAGTCAGCCTTAGGTTATCAGATAGCATGAAGTTCGTCGGTATTATACTGGACTCCAAGCTTTCATGGTATCCCAACGTTCGAATACGTACCGACAGTAAGGCTGCACTATATGCTCTATCTGGCGTCTACACAACATCGGAATTGGTTAGATAATGCCGGATATCCCTGAACGAGATGGCGAAAAATTCCAGAAGATGTCTCTTCTGCGTACCAGATCACGCTGATGTGCCCGGTAACATTATTGCGGATAATCTAGCCAAGGATGGCGCCCACTTGCATGAAAAGGACATCGACTGGTTAGTAGGTGTTGCGGCAGCAACTAAAATTTACAAATTTGTTGAACAATAATAAAACAAACTCTTGGCGTATGAGTTAGTTAGACAATAACTCGATTAGTTATTTAGTTAGTTTTATTATCTGTAAATAATACATTTAAAATCAATCTTTGTACATTTCTCTTATATTAAAAAATTCTTACTCTGTTCCATCCTGTCTACAATTCCTTCTGTTTAATTTGAAAAATTATCTTTTACATAGTGCAGTCAAGCGATTACCGCCAAAACTACCCACTACCGAATAATCACAGGGTTGACTATTCTGAACAAATAAATACTCTTAATAAGGAACTCTGATTTCTCATATACAGGAAATCAACTCTGTTTAATACTTATTTAAATAACCTTTTTCAACTTTCAAAATTACTGCATTAATTCACAACAGTAGGTGTCCTACTAAAAAGGTGCAAAATACAGATACAGCACCAACTATTTAGAGAAGCTCAAACCAGACGGACAAATGAGATCAGTTGTGCGGTTTCCATATCCATCTGGCTCCAGTATAGTTTCGCAAGATTTGCCACCATACTGGGGCTTCCTCTTCAACAACTGCGTATACTCGTAGCGGTCATCTGTGCGTCATCAGAGCTCATGCCAGAAGATTAAATCTTCCTTATAACGACTTCTGCAGGAGTTGTCAGAACGAGGAGGAGGAAGAGACTGTCAAACACTTCCTCTGCCGATGTCTAGCACTATCTAGGAATAGGGCGTCATACTTGGGAAATCCATCACTACCCGAACTAGCAGACCAGGTGGAATGCGACATTAGGGGAATAAATTTATTCATACGTTACTCAAACTGGTTCAACACCTCTTCTTAAATATCCCCCTTATCCATCTCAGGCATCACAAAGGGACCAAAGGAGCCTAGTGGGCTGTTCAACCTAACCTTACCTAATTTTCCATTATTCCTTGGAATACTGATCATGCCTATTTTTCTGAATATAACGTTACAATCCATTATAATCCATTTGAATTCAAAAACAAATTGGTTCAAACTAATCACATTCAATTAGGTGTTCGCATGTTATTTGAACTTATCTTTCCGAGCAAACAAATTTTATTTAAAAAATCAGCTACATATGTATGTATGTTTGTAGTAATGGCTTAAATATTTATAAGACATGAATATAAATACCATGTATTTGACACGTGCCGAAGTTCCTATGTATATATGTACATTGATGTAAAATATTGTTGCCTCACATAAAAAACTAGAATTTTTTGCAAATCTATCATAAAAAAACCTGTAAAATTTACATAAATTTCACAAACACGTGGATTTCTTAATATTTAAAAAAACTACCTTGAATAACTTTTTTACAAATAACAAAATCTTGTTTGATATAAAAAAAGAACAAGAGCTGTTTTTGTGTAATTCGGAACGATTTACAGTCGTCCCACGTCAAATTTAGTTTAGAATCAGACTGGTTTACAAAATAAACGATCTTTAAAAAAGAAATGTTTTCAAAGCTAATTTGGGGTCGGTAAACACAAATATAAAATTCATTTACTTTTCTTAAAAACAGTTTGCACGATATTAGTGAAAAACGTTTTTTGTGTTATTACCGAAAAATTTCGATACTGTCTATTAAAAATTTTACAATGTATCTTACTCTTTTACTCTTTCAAGAATGAAACGATTGCGTTGATCAGATTGAAATTAATTGAGTTACAGGCATTAAAATTTGAAAATGAAAAGTAAATTTTTAGACTTTTTCCAAAGTTCATCAATTTAAGGTGATTTAATGGGAAAAATTGTACAATTTATTTAAGCTTAAAAGATAATTGAAGTTGTGCTGAACAAATGAAGCATGCAATCGTTCTGATTCATCGAAAATTAAGAAAGTTACAAGGTATTATGTAATAAATGCCGAATTTATTATAATCAAAAAATATTTTCGATGAAAAGCAATTTCTTATACAAAAATATGTTTTTTTCACTTAATATCTTATGATTTTCTTATTTTTAGTTGGATCTTAATGACATTATGCTTAATTTATTCAGCACAAAATGACCTTTTTACTAGGGATGTAACGAATACCGATACCGATACCGATATATCGGCGATACTTCAGATTTTCCGATACATCGGTATCGGCGATATTTTACTGTCGATACGACGATACTTTTAAAAAATTTGTCAAAGTTTTTTTCTGACAAATTATTTATTTTTTGTTAATTTTACCATGAACTAAACTCATTTCGTTATTTTTTAAATTTTATTAATATCAATTTTAAAAATTAATATTTTATCCTATTATTTTGTAAACAAATTATTTATTTTTTGTTAATTTTACCATGAATTCAAATTCAATTCGTTGTTTCTTAAATCTGATTCCAGCAAAAAAAGACACTCCAAAGAAGTCATGAAAATCTAGAATTCGCGATCCGGAAGTATTGCAAATTTGGATCATTTCTAATTAGTTTTACATATTATTGCCATTGCAAGAAGTTCTGTTTTTCGATTACCAATCACCTCCAATTCGGACAGATTTCTTTTTCGGTGTTCTATAATGATTTTTCCTCAAAAAAAAGGATCAAAAATTATCCATTTTCATAATTTTTTTCATGCGAGTATGGCGAGTATTTTTTTAAATTATAAAGGAATTAAAATTTTTTTCTTGCTTTTCTACTAATTACACTATGCGACAAATAAAGACTTTTGGAAAAACACACGAACTGGACAGTACAGGTTCGATTGTCCTACAATGGGGTAGTAAAACCCTTCACTCAGTTTGGCGAATTTGGTGACAAATTTTTTTTTATGGACTTCCAAAATTTCTGAAAATCAGTGTGGCCTCAAAAAACAGTGTCATAAGTATTTGGCCAACAGCTAATTCAAACTTTATAATACCGCTTAACTATATATAGCAACAATGTAGCTAAGAGTCTGTTTAACAGATTTTTTTTACATTTCATGTCAAAAAATTTTTGTGAACTTTTTGTTGACAAAATTAAGGAAAAATTTTTTTTTTCACTTTTTTCAGAATAACTTACAGGGACTTGTAATTTTTAACTAACAATATCTGGCAAACTTATAGTTACGGTAGAGCTGAACAACTTTTGTGAACATATCAATACAATCTGCACTTATCTAGGCACTCTAATAGCTCACACAGACCACTTTTTACCTTAAAAGTTGTAGTTTTTCACTGTTTTCTGATAAAAAATATGTTTTTTTAAAATAGTATATTCAAGTGCATACTTCTCTGTTGTGTTTCACTAACATTTTGTGCCCAGAAAAATAGTATGTTCCTATGCTTTTTTGAAAAAAAAAATTTATAATTATTGTATTCACTTTTTTCAGCATAACTTATAGGGACTCCAAATTTTTCATAACCATTATTTGACAAAACAACAACAAACAATAAAAAATAGTAAATACTAAAATCAGCAACATAAGAAGTGGAACTATAACAAAAAATGCTATAAAAATATAGCCTAACTCGTAAAAAACGAAAACTCTTAAGGTAGAAATTAGTTTTTTGGGCTCTTTAGGGTGCCCAGATACATTCAGATTGTACTGACATGTTCACAAAAGTTGTTCAGCTTTACCGTAGCTACAACTTTGCCAAATATTGTTAATAAAAAATTACGAGTCCCTGTAAGTTATTCTGGAAAAAGTGAAAAAAAATTTGTTTCCTCAATTTTTCAAAAAAAAGTGCACGAAAAAATAGTTTTTTGGCGTAAAATGGTAAAACAATCTGTTTAGCGAACTCTTAGCTACATTATATAGTTAAGTGGTATCACCAAGTTTGAATTTTCTGTTGGCCAAAAGTTGATGACACCTTTTTTCGAGGGCCCGCTGATTTTCCAAAACTTTGGAGGTCCATAAAACGAAATTGGTCACCAAATTCGCCAAGCTAAGTATAGGGTCTTACTACCCCGTGGTAGTACAATCGAATGTATACTGTCAAGTCCGTATGTTTTTTGGACTGTTGCACTGTGTTATCTGCATATTTTTAATATAGATATTTTGGAAGCAAAGAAGATGTAGCTCCTTAAAAAATACTTCCATTTTTTATACTGGGTTAATATTAATTTTAAATATTAATAATCTTTTACACTGTAATTTTGTATAATAAAAAAATTGCACTTTAGTTTTGTTAATCTAAACTTGAACTCAATTTCAATATTCGTATCGGTATCGGAATCGGTATCGGCGATATTTATTTTTAAGTATCGGTATCGGTATCGGATCGGCAAAAGGGCGTATCGTTACATCCCTACTTTTTACTTATAGACTTTACATTTTTTTTATATATGTAATTCTTTTTTCATCTTCAAACAGCAACCTGGTCAAGGTTGTAGAAATAAACTTTTGTCTTTCAAGTTTTAAGGCATGTAACTCAGTAAATTTTGAACCGAAAAGAAAATCATTATGTTAACTGAAATAGAGAGATATCTATGCAACATTGTAAAATTTATATTGAGATGAACCGTTCTTGAGATTTCTTAAGAAAAATAAACAAATTTCATATCCCTGCTCAACGACCAGAAATTAGAAAAAAAATCTTTTTTGGAGTACTGCCAACAAGTTGAAATTTTGTAATCTAGTGTAATTTAGGCACATGTGAAGTCATAAATTAACTCATGTTTTAAAAATAAAAATTATTAGTTTCAGGAATCGAAAATAAATTAATTTTAATTGGCCCAAATCAGCATAAATTTTATAGTAAAAGGGTTTGGTTTATTAATTAGTTTTGGTTACCTAGAAAGTAAGTTAATAAAAAAGGTCATAAACTATTTAATTAACTAATGTTGCTAATGCGTAATAGAATAGTAACTTAAGCTATAAAATTTAATCCATGTATATATCGCTCGTTTACTTTAAGACCGTCATAACTAAACAAAAGCTGGCTTTTTATAAAATGAAAATATAAAGCAATGAAAGCAGAGGTATACATGAACACTGACAATGAAAGAGTGACGGCTTCCGAAAAAAACTTTGTTCGTGGCGTTGATTTTTCCCCTTGCTCCTTGGAAATTAGTTCGAAATAATCACATTAAAATGAACAATTTGCTACTCACATCTTCATATATAGTACTTAAGTATAAAAATCAAACTAAAAAAGATTAACTTAAGTTGAAAAAAATTTGAAACATGAGCATGAAGAAAAATAAACCAACGATAACACAGGGAGTAGTGATTCAATTCTCGTATGCAAATTTCTCAATGAAAGTTTGTATGTATAAGAATTGCGATCACATTCAACAGAAGTCACCTAGTAAGATACACATGAGCACTTGCGGCTTCCGAAAACAAAGTTATTCTGTTCTGCTGTTTACATCGAAAAATTAAATTGATGTTGATTTTTCCCTTTGTTCCTTGGAATATTGATCATGTCTAGTTCTTTCTGAATATAACGTTACTCGAACCGGTCCTAAAATAACCACTTTGGGTTAAAAACCACTATGGTTAAACTTAAAATAATTTTTTTATAACAATGATCTCTCCTCGAGAGGTGAGTATACATACGAGATGTTTGCATAAACTTTTTGACACGATCAGCACCAATATGAGTTGTTTTGAATAATAACGGTTTGGAAGCAAATTAGCGATAGGGAAAGTTATCGCTAGCTAACACATAAAAATTAACCTTTTTAACCAATCTAATACATAACTTCAAATGTATATACACAAATATTTTTTAACAGTTAGTCATTCTTTTGCATTTGAAATAATTTGTTAAGAAATAATTTTTTTTTTGACAGGGAATATCTTTTATGAAAAACAAAAAATTATTTATTTTAACTAAGAAAAGTTGGTGCTTTATCATGTCATTACTATTCTCGGGGTTTGCGGAGGGATAAGCGCCGAAGCAATACATGAAACTTTTTTCAATGAAAATGTTTGAAATTTATCAAAGTACAAGGTTCGTTTAAAATTTTCGTCACCAATGTGTGATAACCATACAGATTATATTAAAAAGTCAGCAATTGTTTTTTAAAATTACTTCTAGTACACATAGAAACATTTCATATTAAAATCGTCGAAAACGAGGTTAATTTCGGTACTGATTTTGATTTATAAGTGTTTCATGGTAATTCAACATAATTTAGCAAGAACATTTTTGCTTTTAAAATAACTATATTTATATTGATTTAATATTCCAGTGCAGTTAAATCAAAATAAAGTCGATACTGAAATAATGCGAAGAATCATGTTGAATCAAAGTTATTTCAAGTTTAAACAACGTGAATTTGATATTGAAACAACATGATAAATCATGTTGAACTAAAGTTATATCAAAGTTGAAACAACATGACTTTAATATACCTATTTTATTAATCATTTTACTTACGTGATGTGTATTCGCATCGGCATCAGAAAAATGTGTGTTGTAGTTGGCTGCACCAGCCAAGATCTGAACTCGTGCCGCTTGAATGGTAGTCAACGCGCTAACAACTGCAGCCACAATAGCTTCAAATTCTACTTAGATATACACTAAATACTATCGTATGTAACATGAATTTCATTTTAATTCAACATGATTTAATTAATTATCTAACACTTTTTTCTCACTTTGCTCATCATATTGCTATGTTGTGACGCGCGGTCAACGTGTGTGCAAATTTTCATAAAAATCGCCTAAGTTGAAGTAGCTAAAAAGTATATCGACTTTAAATGGGTGCGACATTGCCCACTTTTTGTTCTGTATAATGTTGAATTTTTACTGAAACTCAATGTGTTTTTAAAATTTCATAGGAATTGTTTAAGCAGAAGCTTATAGTTGAAAAAGATTTTTCACTTTATATGGGAGTGGCACTGCCCAATTTTCTAATCATAATAAGTGTGCAGTTTCATAAGCATCTGTATAGTAGAAATAGTAGAAAAGGCTTTCGCCACATTGCATATTAAGTTGCGGCCATACAACAGTTCGGGACGCAGCAGGTAAATTTGATGTCGCTAACACAGGAAACATTTTCGATTGGGCTAATGTGGAGCACGCGTTTCTGGAAGCCGCTGACATATACCTGGGCCTTGCTCTGCAAAAAGACTACCGTGGAGATCTGACAGACGTGAGTGCTGATCGAAGAGTGCTAGTCAGCAAAAAGTTGAGATAGCAAGAGTACATAGTGACCCTAACCCGCGAAGCGATTTGGCTCGTCTGCAGATAATATCCAGGGTCAATAGTGGGAATCGAACCCACGACCTCTGGACTGACAGGCTAGCATCGCTACCACACTCTAAAACATTAATTCACATTTACGATCCTATATTGTCTAAATTTGTGTTGAAAATTTCTCCTTGTCTATTTTATTAAAGAAAAACCCTTTCAAATTAAACATATTTAGTCCAAGTGGAAAAAATTTAACATAAACTATAATACGGCTATGGCTGAATGGTAGACACGTTAGCTTATCAGTCAGGAGGTCGCGGTTCAAAACCTGCACGCAGCCAATCACTTTGTTTAGTAAAAACATTTTGTTGAAAAATAATGCGTGTGTAATTTTATGTCGATAATAATCTGTAAGGTGTTGCCGACTATTTTCGACCTAATTTTCAACAAAAGTGTTTTAGAGTGCAGTTAGCCACAGCGGCCACAGAGCAGTTTACCTCTAAAATCACTAAAACATATCTTTAGAGCATAGACTATCTTATTCTGTGTGTGTGTATGTGCTGCGCGGACAAAATCCTGCAGAAAATATTGGACTACGTAGTCCATTTTAGCTGAAATGGGCTGGTTACAAAATGGTCCTATGTAATGTCGTCATACCATGTCATTTTTAAACAAGAGCTTGTAGTTAACTGACAAGTGTTCGGCTTTTAACGATTGCATATAGTGATCCCTCGACATGGATTAGTTTAAAGACTACTCCAATATAATGCAGTCATGGACCAAGTCATTTGCACACAAGAGTTTGTAGTTAATCGACAAGTGTTGAGTGCTCCATCAATAGTAACATACAGTATTCCACGGTTAATTACCTCGTCAAAAATGCCAATATTTTTGGGTAATTATGCGGGGAAAACATATAAACGAATACGCTTAACTACCTCATTGAGGTAATTAAACTAATACGCTTAACTACTTCATTGAGTCAATTAAACAAATACGTTTAAATACCTAAGTGAGGTAATTAAACGTATGCGTGTATATGTTCTGTTTCTTCCAAATAATTAATACAAACAAAAGCACAAATTCCTTCGCTAAACACATTCATACCCAGCCAGTATTTTTTAAATTTTTTAATAAAATTCGAGACTTTCGACTCTACTACGCGATTAAAAAGGCGGAATATGCACGCATTTTCTGAACATAAAAGATACTTTTGTCGGTAGAAAAACGTGACTACCCGCGATTCTTCATTAATGACTCGTTCTTTGATCAGTGCGAATTAATATTTATAAGAACAATGCTTTGCTAATTCCGCACATTTTAATTCTACATGAAATACAGAACATACCCGAAAGATTTATTATATTGAAAGTATATCTTGGAAAACAACGTTTTCTTTACATATAATAAAACTGTAAAAGGGTGTGTCTATACATGAAATATTTTTTTTACATTTTTATTGTGTGCTTAAACAGTAA